>CM043112.1:51795211-52139977 GCA_023701765.1 Hylyphantes graminicola | reverse complement strand
TATAGCATTTATTATTAATAAGTGCATTAATATTTGGATTTTACATACTTTTCGTAGTTAATTCATGATATAGGAACTTAATTAAAAACATCTGAATTTTTAAAAAAAATTATAAAAAATTACGGTTTTTAACAATTTTTCGCCAACTTTGAAGGCATTGCGCGAACGGAAGATATGGTAATAAAAAAATAATAATTAGTGCATTTTTCATGTCTTTACCAATGGCAACTTTTCCGCACTATAGCGATCCGAAATAAAATAAAAAGTTTTTTTCGGCCCACCCTAATCAATAAGAAATATTATCAGTAGGTTACTGATATCAATAGCTTCTACTGATAACAATAGTGACATCCGTAGAAATAAGTAGACATCAATAAAGCTGCACGTATGTCAATAGATTTTTGTATTGATATCTATGGATCATTTTTAGTAGGGGGGGGTAGCGGCATTGCCCGAGGTGGCGGTATTCCCCTACCTATCCTTGCTCTAAAAATAATTATTTATCTATGCAAAACATGTCTTTTCAGATTCTCAAGAGAATTGGAAGTATGGTTGCAGAAAACCTCTATCCAATCACACCATCCAAACCATTGTCTGCTACTGTGAAGAACTGGAACTTCAAAACTGACAGCGACTCCCCGTACGTGAAAACTTTGCCAGATGATTTGGCTGCTTCAGAGAACCAATCAGAGGTATGTATGATTGTGTTCTTAGAACATAATGCAATAATTTAATTGTGTATGTTCATTTCTTTAGTTCTGAATAAAATGTTTGGAAATCAATGAATTAACAATGACGTTCTTCTCCAAATCACTCTTGATGACATCAACTCAGCAAAATTTAACAGCAAAAGTGTTAAAACTCAATACCAAATCTGCAAATTAAATACCAATAGGTTGACTGCGACCACCCTAACTAGATTAAGGACAGCCACTTCAATGGGAAGGAAATCCAAAAAGATGGAGCTATGAAATATTCCAGCTGCAGAAACTGCCTCGACTTGGAACTGGATCCAAAACATATTTTCTTTTGTCCAGCCCTCCTTGCAAAATTGCAGCAAATCACCAACTCGCCCTACGAAGACCTTAATGAGGACCACTGTCTGCAGATCGCTGAAGCAGTCCATGAGACCTTTGGTCCCATATAATCTTTATCCATGGACTAATCTTTATCCATCATCATCATCAAATCAATAAATTTTTAAAATCTTAATTTTGCTATGTATTGAACGTATTTAATGGACGTTTTGAAAGAGGCGAAGCGTTGGTTGTATGTGGGTAAGAACAACTGTGTTTGACGTAGCTGTGACGCCACCATACGCGTACCTGTTCTAGTTTAGAGGAATTAGCTTGTTTGAGGGATTTAAGACAACGTTTAACGTAAAATGAGGCAGCACTATAGGCATATTCATTCCCGCTGTTCATTGTCACTCAAGAATATAATTTATTTTTAACAAAATATTCTTTTAAGCAATCCACATTTATGAAGGAGAACGGCTATATAATAGCAAAACTACATGTTGGGAAAGGGACCCATATGAACTATTGAAATGACCAGAAGAGCTGCTACATTTGGCAAATTGTCGCAGCTGTTGGCAGAAGTCCTAACATAATTTTAATGAATAATTTTTTAAAAGCTATTTATCTACTATCAACAATTCCTGCAAGCAAGGCATCTGCAAGGGGTTTCCATTCTACACCTGACGTAATGAGAGTAGTCCACTCTGACCAATTACTTGCTTATAAAAGTTGGAGAATTGTGTATAATTTTTGTGCTTCGCTTTTGTGTTCAGTCTACTGCAACCTCGCCATTATTTGAGGGTATAGGCCTTCTCTACAGAAGGTGTTTCATATACAAGCACTATACTTGAGTACCTAAATAATTTTGTTAAAAAAATTACATATCTATTTTAGAATACTTGGAATGCTAAGAATTGCTTAGAGTTATACAGATTTTTATGTTTTGTAAAATCCGCCTTGAGTCTTCCTCGTCTTGTGATATTGGTATTTTTTTTAGGTTTCTAATATGTATTCTATTCTTACAAAAGTCTCTTATTAGAATTTCTTCCAACTATTCCGAGAAAGCATGCACGACAAAGTTTCTTTCATATTACTTTGTGAATGCAATACCCAGTCTATTTTCAATGACTTGAATTTCTAGTGCTTCAGGGCAACAATGTCTGAGAAGCTGACAATATGCTATTCACTGGGTCAATGCTTAGAATAATTCCTGCCATAGGTCTTTGTTAGTTTTCTAAGTTGGGCAGTAAATTAACGCCGTCATTTCAGTGCCTAGTATGTTTAAGGATACGACACTTATGTTTTATTTGGTGAAACTAAAGAATCGTGGCCGGATTTGGCGGCTTTTTGAAAACGTCGCCAATTCGAAATAATAACAAACCTGTTACTTACCGAGATGATTCCCATCTCGAAATGACCAAAAATACTACCTAATTTCAAAATAGCCGACTTAAAACAAAGCAAAAATTCGTTAAATTGCAAGCCCTATTTATTAAAAAAAAGTGTTTCGAGTGTTAAAGTACCGAAGAATCGATTTAAAAAAAAGTAAGTAATAATTTAAAATCATTAAGCACATAAGTAATAAAGGATAAATAAAAGAAAACTTCACTATAAATTATATGCGTTTTAGATTTAAATAGATTAACAATTCAAAATTGTCAATGTAATTTCTAATTTCGCCAAAGGTTGTCATAATACCAATTTTTCGGGGTTACCAGATTTGGCATAAAATTGCCGGCCACGATTCCTTAGTTTAACCCAAGGTTGAGTCTTTTTCTGGAGAGGGAAGGCTCGAATCCCACAAACTACTTATTAATCAAAAATATACTGAAAAACAGTAAACAAAGTCCATCATTCATCAAGGGGGTACAACCAAGTTCACTGTGACAAACATGATCGTCAAATCTGTGAAGTGAGAAGCCTCGACGGCATTAACATATATAATCTAATTTCAAATCTATTGTTGACTTTTTACCTATTCATATGTTCAGGAATCCATTGTTGAACCATTTATCTACTCATATTTTTAGGAATCAATTGCTGAACATTTATCCATTCATATTTTTATTAATCCATTGTTGACTTTTATCGATTCATATGTTAAGGAATCCACTGTTAAACTATTTTTCTATTCATATTTTTAAGAATCTATATTGACTTTTATCAGCTCATTTTTATTAATCGATTGTTGAACATATATTTATTCACATTTTTAGGAATCCATTGTTGAACATTTATCTATTCATATGTTTAAGAATCTATTATTGACTTTTATCTATTGATATTTTTAGGAATCCATTGACGATAGACAATAATTTATTGATTCATATTTTTTTAGAATCTATTGACCATTTAACGATTCATATTTTTAGGAATCCATTGTTGACCATTTAACGATTTATATTTTTAAGAATCTATTGTTGACCTTTATCCATTCATAATTTTAGGAATCCATCGTTGACCATTTGTATCATCGGTTTTCACAAGACGAGATTTACACTTACATTGGAGACATTTTGTTAGCATTGAACCCAAGAAAAAAGATAGCGCTTTATGACTCTAAGGTATAATACATTGAAATTATATTATCTATAAATAATAAATAATTTAATATGTTTTCAAATTATTATTTTTCTCAATTAATCAACAGTGAATTTTTATTTTAAAATTATGATAAAAATCAATAAAATAATTATTTAAACTTTTTCGACCTACTTGTAAAATAAAATAAGCTATCAGCATTTAAAAAATTTCGAAACGCAAAAAATATTTCCATGTACTTTAATAAATCAATAAAATCCTTTACCAGTAAAAGGTATAAATACAAAATTTCGGATAGTATTCAACTTCCCCATTCTATAGGGTGATCAAACGTACTACATTTAGTAGATTTTTATTTACTTTACAATATTTATCTTTGAAAATTGTGCAAATAATCCATGTGTTATATGTATTTTTAAACTAAAACAACATAACTAAAATATAATAATATAATAATTTAAAATCGTAGTTTTGTTTTAGTGAACAAATTTTGCATTATTACCAGGTGCAAAATTTATTCACTAAAGCAAAATTACTATTTTAAATTTTTTAATTGATAAGTAAAGTGCTTAAAATTTACGATTGTAGGTTCAAGTAAAGTATTGGGAAAAGGCCCGATCGGACAACCCTCCTCACGTGTTTGCCATTGCTGACAGAGCGTATCAGCAAATGTTACATCATAAAAGATCCCAAGTAACTTAAACTTAAACAATTATAAGTCTGAAATTAATTATTGGTGCCTTCTCTGAAATTTATGTTATACAACAATGAACAAAAATAAAACAATAAATTTAATTTCTCAATCTCAACAATAAGTTTAGTTTTCACCTTCTCTAAAAGTTATGTTATACTATACAATGAACAAAAATAAAACAATAAGCTTAATTTCTCATTCTCAACAATAAGTTTAATTTTCACCTTCTCTAAAATTTATGTTATACTATACAATGAACAAAAATAAAACAATAAGTTTAATTTCTCAATCTCAACAATAAGTTTAGTTTTCACCTTCTCCAAAATTTATGTTTTCTATACAATGATCCAAAATAAAACAATTAGTTTAATTTCTCATTCTCAACAATAAGTTTAATTTTCACCTCCTCTAAAATTTATGTTATACTATACAATGAACAAAAATAAAACAATAAGTTTAATTTTCATCTCTAATTATTATTTTAGTTTCCCATAAGCTCTAAATTATCAACGAATCTTAAACAATTTAGAAACATATACAATAAGAGCTTCATTATTAATTTTATGCATTTGCAATTAGTAATTTTATGCATTTGCTAATAGAATTTTCGCAACATCAAAATATGGATATTAATAAACAGCAATTTTATAAATAAAGATCTAAGAAATTCTGTCATGCTCTTCTACTAATCTTTCCACTGAAAAACATTCTATCCGCAGTAGAACTAAAAAAACATTTGTGTAGTAAATTTTTGTTTATAAGTTAGCTTCAATTTCACAGATTTTACATTTATTTCAGATGCTTGTTCAACTTTTCTTTGGTTGTTTTCTTTTGCTATGTCCACAATGCGACAATAAAAATGACAAGACATTGCGCGCGCATGGAAATGTATATGCAATTTGATCCATTCGAGGTAGGTGCGCGCATGCCTGACCAATTCGTATAGGCATTTCCATGCGCGCGCAATGTCTTGTCATTTTTATTGTCGCAGTGTGGACATAGCATTTGGAAAACTCAATTATTTTTTTTTAATATTTATGCATACCTAAGGGTTAATATTACGCTGGTCTGTAATGTAATGGTAAAAAAAATAAGATATTTGTATTTCTAGTGCTATTTAGTCAGTAGTTGAAAGTATAGACATTTCAAATGTTTTAATTTCAGGTTATTATTCTATTTGGAAAAGAAGGCAGCGGAAAATCCTTTTCTGCTACACAAATTATTAACCAGCTAGCTTTTTTGAGTCCTGTAAGTACAATATAAATAGTTACACTAACTCTATCCTTTATATTCTACTTAGTTTCTAGTTTATAAATTAATCTTCATAATAAATATGCAAAGAAAATATTTTCTATTTAATATCTATTAGTTACTTTCACTATAATCTGTTTTTGTCAAAACTTAGCCATGTTAATGTATTGTTTATAACATTAACTTACTTTAAAAGTAGATTTCTGTTGTTAAAGACCATTCAATGGAAAAGAGTTGAAAGCCTTTGTATTTCCATTCAAAAATTTTAAAAAAAAATTACATATTTATTCTTAAGAAGATATGACATTATAATCAATTTTTCTTGTTTTAAATTAAAATATATATTAGCCTTAGATTGTTTTGAAGTATAAATATTTGTGTTGTTATTTCAAAACAAGTTAATTAAAAAACTAACTACTTAATTTGAATTGCATAACTAATTACAAAACAGTGAAGCCAACATATTAAAATTCATACGTGTTTCATATAAACATATTGGTCCTTATCATCCAAATTTTCTATTTTCTAAAAACATATTAATTTATTTATGATATTAATGAAGTTATAGTGCATTATTCAATTTTTTTTCAAATAATTTTAATTTTTAAAAATAATATATATTTTAAAATCTTGTGTATGATGGCAAAAGTGAATTTACTTGAGGATATTCATATTAAAATTTCAAGTATACACAGATTCTAAAAATTGTTTATATATGATTCAAAGGTGTTTTTTCTTATACGACTATAATTCTGTGGGTTAAAGTTGTTTAGTAATTAAGGATAATACATAATTCTTTGCAGGTGTTTTTTAAAAGAAAATTATCTTAGTTAAAATAAGATTCGATAAACATCATTTCAGCGCGTATGAATTATAATTACTTTATTATCATTTTACTCAATTACACTATTTTCCCGTTCCTCCGTTGATTTTAATTAAATTAATATCATTAAACGTTTGTTTGGAAATCTTTATTGAATATCATCCTTTTCTTTGAACTTTAGCCCTTTTTAAGACTTTTATATCATTCTGATGCTAAAGAAAATCCGCACACATATGTTCTTCATACACTCTCAGAAATAACACTTTCATTTTTGACGATTCATGAATCCTCAAGCATCATTTCGTTAATATTGAGGATTGTTTCGTCAAACTATCACGTGACTTTTGAGAAAACGCGAATCCTCACTTTTACGATTCTGTATCTTGATTTCGAGGAAACTGAATCTCATTGTCGGACCCACATGCTCAAAGATGACGAAATATTTCTTTAGATAAGACAACATTCAAATCCTCATAAAAATGACGATTCAAATTTCCTCACTTCGAGGAAACGAAAACTCGGAGCATTTGCCAGTAAACGAATCGTCAAAATTGAGGAAAATTTCGTCGTTTTTGAGCATTCATTTTTTAGAGTGAGGGCAATCTAGCTCAGGAAGGGAGGGCTTTCTAACTTTCTAAAAGTCTGATCAGAAATCCTGAGCTTGGCAACGGGGCGTTTGCGTCCTCAGGAGTCAGACTCCCTTAACTCTATGTATTTCTCTCATTTAATAGAGTGGTTGCGTTGCAATGGCAGAGAAAATCCAGCAGCTCTGCCCTCTTCTCGACGCATTTGGATGCGCCCGTACCGGCTACAACCAGAACGCAAGCCGGATCTTGAAGACTGTTGGAGTGACCTTTACAAAGGCAGGAAAGATCACAGGAGGTATGAAATACTCTACACAAAAATCTTGTAACAACGCAAATAATTTCTGGCAGTTAAGTTAGTAGAAAATATATATCATGCTACAGATAATAATAATATGTAAACTGAATTCTCCTGAAGCAAAGCAAAACCAAGAGTAGGCAGAAAAGGACAGTTCAACACCACATCCGAGTGGAGGGTCTGCACCTCGCACCTCCACATCTTGTAGAACTCCCATTTCTTAACTACTATGAAGGTCAAACTGAATAAAGTATCAAGCTTGAACGTCTAAAAAATTACCATAAATTTTAAACCACCCAGCAGATGATTCTTCTAAACTATCACTTTCACTACACAGTTACGTCAAGCATTGTCTTATTTCCTGCAAACAACTTGGTTACTTCAGTTTCACTCCCTAAAATTCAAATATATCGATGAAAAAACTTTTCTTTCTATGCAAGCTTCCTTTAACAAATGTTTTGAACAACCAACACAGTACAGAGAGAAGATTGCATTTAAAAAAGTAATAAGCAAAATGTTATTAAAAAAATTCGTTTTTGAATGCCAAAACAAAAGCAATTCTAGAACACAAATGAAAACAAACCGTTGAAACTGTTGCCATCCACGACGTGCATGCAATAATTAAATTGCCAATATAAGCATACAATCTTTTAATATAATATATGATTTTATTATAATATAATTATTAAATATTCAATATTAATTTATCCATTGAAATATTGCGTATTCAGGATTGTTTGCGCAAACAATAGTTACATTATCTATGCGATGTGATGCAATAAAATACGACGTCATAGACACAAACGTTAACTTTTTTTCATGTATTCATAGTAAATAAAATGTCGTTGCAAAAAGAGCCGCTAGTCGTATCTTCGGTACATATAGAGCAATGAGCATTTGTTCAAACAAACTTAATATTCTATACATATAGCTTAGCAGAAAAAAGGCTATAGCACATGTTCTTCTATTGATCTTAAGCCTTTTCTCTTTCAAAGAACATATATTAAAATGGCCTAAAGCCTGTTTCGTCAAGATTGCAAGATTTTCTATTCAATATATGATCATGTATACTCTTTAGGATGAATCTCATACTGTTTTGTGTTGTTGAGTTTTAAGAGATTTAGAAGCATGAAATCTTATAAAAGTTTTAAGTTCTTTTTGTCGTTGTTGCTTTTAAAAAGTTTTAAAAAGAACGGTAAACAACACAAATTTGAACAAGAGATATTACTTGTTGAGTTGATTTTGTTTGTTAATTTTATTTAAAAGAATTTCTGAATGAAGGATGCTTAGGGTAATTTAAGCACAAAATTTTATTTTCAACTCAGAAACTTTTTTAGGTGTTAAGATAAAATTTTAAAAATAAATGCTAAATAATTCACTGAATTATGTAGTAAAGCATTTAATAAAAGAAAAGAATAAATTTTTATAATAAAGGCTTGATTCCACTCATAATTTTACGAGAAGTATAGATTATTTTTATACATCTTTAAAATTGCATGAAAAAGTATGTATTGCTTTCTCAGCCAACTCATCAGACATCAAAATATAAAAATTTTCATTTATTCTAAAATTATCTAAAACTCTATAAAATCTTTTTTAACTTATCTCCTCCTAATCCCCACTTTCCTCTGAAAATTATTCCAAATGATAATATAATAAGCTTTTGTTAATCTATCTCAATTGCATTCGTAAAAATTTGACAAATTTCCAAATTTGACTTATTTAAATATAATAAAAAGTAAAGCTACTATTGATAATATTTTTTTTAATGTATGGGAAGGGTATAGTTGAAAAACATCCATTCCCCGAAGTACAACTAAGATATTGGGGCCGGTCCGTTCCTTGGCAAATTTTGACAATGACAAATTCAATTGGGCGGCATCACTAATGAAGGTGCTGGACACTATATTTAAGTTATACTTCGGAGAATGGAAGTTTTGGATAAACACCCTTCATATTATTTAAACATAGTATTTTACACCAATATAACTGATTTAGTTACTCAAGTAATTTTAATTGTTTCAGGCATGATTACAGCAACCCTACTGGATCGAACCCGAATCAGTTCCACTCCACAGTAAGTTTTTTTTTTTTTAACAATATAAATTAAATACCTTTATTTGTAAAAAACAAAGGTCAAGTTTTATATAATACAGCTAACACTTACATATTTAACAGATTATATGTAACTCTAAAACCAGATAAGAATATATTTTTTCAGTTAAAAAATATTAAAATTAATTATTTATTGATTTTCTTATTCCGTAAAACTTTGATTTTATTTCTATGCCCTTCAAACAACTTTCCTAATACTGTTTTCTTTAAAATATTGAAAAAAAAATATTTGTTGACAGTAAATAACATTCAATGATCATTAATACACGCTCATTCTAAACTATATGTCCCAAACAAATTGGTGTGGCATTGAGTGATGCATTTTCAACTGTAGAATAACTGTAGTTCAACTATAGTTTCTACTGTAGAACTTGTTTTTCCTTTAATGTTATCTTTAAACAGCAAAGTATGCATTAAGATCTACCATTGAAATCCCTTTTTCAGTAAAAGTTTAGGGATTTTTTTTATTCATTCGTTTCCTAATTCTGTAAAATTTGTTTTTCCTTTGATGTACCCTTTAAACAGGAAAAAATACGTTGAGGACACCTGAAGTTGGAAATTTATTTATTTATTTATTTATTTATTTATTTATTTATTTATTTATTTATTTATTTATTTATTTATTTATTTATTTATTTATTTATTTATTTATTTATTTATTTATTTATTTATTTATTTATTTATTTATTTATTTATTTATTTATTTATTTATTTATTTATTTATTTATTTATTTATTTATTTATTTATTTATTTATTTATTTATTTATTTATTTATTTATTTTAATGTGTTTATATCAAATCTAACAATATTTGCTTACCTGTTTGAGCTTATTTCAGAGAATAATTTCAATGGGGGTATGCAAAAGAATAAGGACATATACACGCTTTTTTTTTTTTTCAAAATTATATGATACTCTCTTATAAATATATGATAATCTCTTTTTTTTAATTCAGCAAAAAATATAGTTTTTGTTGGCCTATGCAGTATCTATAAGGTCAGTAACTAATTAAAGCTTCAACTTAAAAAGTATAAACAAGTTTCAAGCTTTTCATTCTCTGATCGCCAAAACCCTAATTTACAAAATTCCTCAACCATTTTTTATTCCTTAAAAAATGATTCTTAATTAGCTTTAAACGATGCAATTACGGTTACGGTAAAAAAAAGTCATTAAAAAATACAAAAATCTTCCTTTGATGTTATCAGAATTACAAACTTATTATAATTAATCAATTATTTTTGAATAATTTGATACTTCCCATGTGTTTTTTTTCTGCTGCATGAAAAATATTTCAGTACCTTAATTTTAAAAAAGGCCGAAATTCAATGTTAATCTAGATGATATAAGCCCTTTTTAAAAAGTAAATATTTTAATAAATGAGGTAGCTTGCTGTCATTGAAAAGATATCAGGCCTTTGATATAATATTTCACCCTGCTTTATAAACGTTGATAGCCTCAGTCGGTGTTTCGAAAAGGTTAAAGGTAATTTTTAACCCATTTAGATTAACTTTTATCAGTCTAATATTGCTAAATTTAATAGAAAATCAATTTAAGAAATTATTTGCATTAAACGGGTGGCTTTTAATGTTAAAATTTATATTCAATAAGGATTTGATTTTACATATTATATTAATTAAGATACACTAGTTTTGTTAGCTTCCTATTTATTTCAGATTTTTGAAAAAATAAATTAGTTAATCAATAATTAGTTGATCAATTAATTTGTTTTTATCTTACACAATACGTTTATAAAGTAAACAAGTTGGTTTGTTACAGAACCTGTCACTAAAACCGCTTCCACACCATATTTATGCTCACAGGAAACACACTTATTATACACCTCAGAAAGAGATTCGCCTAACAGAGACTTATAATTTAGAATTGTAAACGCCAAAATAAACTATTTTCAATAATATACTTTGTCAAATTAAAAATTACTCATTATCGTTTGCTAAATTTGTTTGGAATTCGTGGAATAATGATGCAAATTTTTAATAAATATAATTCTTTTAGTCGCCGGAATTTAATTTACAGTTCGAAAAATATATAATTAGTAAAAATGATGCTTTAAAAATAAAAGAGAAACTTTGCATATATATTTTATGCAAAATTAGAATTCTTTATACATCTTTCTTCATACATATATAATGAACCATCAAAAGAAGTCTATTGTGATATTTCAACAATCCAAACCAAATTATATCACATAAATAAATTTTCTTTCAAAGGTTTTATTTTTATTTTAAATAAAGTTTCTCGTACGTTTGATGAACTGGCAACAGTGAAAATATTGAGTGAAAATGGAATTTGCATGTTATTTCAATGTAGATTAAATTTTTAGTTATTTAAATTTTAAATATACTTCTAATTAAATTTTTTTAATGAAATTTGGGATGTAACCTAGCCCGATTTTTTGCTTTAAAATGACGTATTCCAATTGTTTGTACGACTTTTGTTTCGCTCATTGAATGAAAATGGAATTTGCATGTTATTTCAATGCAGATTAAAATTTTAGTTATTTAAATTTTAAATATACTTCTAATTTAAATTTTTTAATGAAATTTGGGATGTAACCTAGCCCGATTTTTTGCTTTAAAATGACGTATCCCAATTGTTTGTGCGACTTTTGGTTCGCTCTGTGAAAGTGGGTGACGGACAGACGGACAGACGGACAGACGGACGGACGGACAGACGGACTGAACGATTATAAAACCTTCCACTTTTTACGTTATAAACGTAATGTGGAAGCTAAAAGCGGAAGCTTTAATGAAGGCTTTGTCCGTCCGTCTCACACTTTTATAGCCAAAACTTCAAATGCTTCAGATGTGTGAGATACGTCAAAAAAAATTTCCTAACGAAACTCGGAATCATTGAAATTCTCATAAAAAAATGTTGAGGCAGAAGTATTTCAATTAATGAAAAAACTGCAAAAATAATTAAGTTAATCAATAATTAGATATGAATGATAAGTTAATTAGTTAATCAGTAATTGATAGGATAAACAGTTAAAAAACAGGAAAATTCAATTTTAAATTGAATCAAATCCTTATTTCTTCTCACAGCAATCGCATGAGAAAATCCATAGTATTAACTAAAAATTCAAGGAATTTTTTGTGTGATATGAATCAGTTTGGAATGACGTCATAATAATGACGTCACAATGTTACAATTATATCATTGATGGTTCGTATTATTTATTTGCAGATATGTACAATGCGCTTTTCTTAAGGATTTTGAAGATAATATAATGGATAGTTTCAATATTGTATGTTGAATAAGCGAAATCATTTTTAGAGATTTTGAAGACAATGGATAGCTTCAATATTGTATGTTGAATAAGCGAAATTTTTTTTTAGAGATTTTGAAGGAAATGGATAGTTTCAATATTGCATGTTGAAGCGAAATCCTTTTTTAGAGATTTTGAAGGTGATGGATAGTTTCAATATTGTATGTGAATAAGCGAAGTCTTTTTTTAGAGATTTTGAAGATAATGGATAGTTTCAATATTGTATGTTGAATAAGCGAAATATTTTTTAGAGATTTTGAAGATAATGGATAGTTTCAATATTGTATGTTGAATAAGCGAAATCTTTTTTAGAGATTTTGAAGGAAATGGATAGTTTCAATATTGCATGTTGAAGCGAAATCCTTTTTTAGAGATTTTGAAGGTGATGGATAGTTTCAATATTGTATGTGAATAAGCGAAGTCTTTTTTTAGAGATTTTGAAGATAATGGATAGTTTCAATATTGTATGTTGAATAAGCGAAATCTTTTTTAGAGATTTTGAAGATAATGGATAGTTTCAATATTGTATGTTGAATAAGCGAAATCTTTTTTAGAGATTTTGAAGGAAATGGATAGTTTCAATATTGCATGTTGAAGCGAAATCCTTTTTTAGAGATTTTGAAGGTGATGGATAGTTTCAATATTGTATGTTGGCGAGAAATGTTTTACTTAAAAAATGTAATGTACCTCCTAAATCTGGTGTCCAGCATATAGTACCTCCAGCTTTTTAGAGTAACTTTACTAGAAATTTATAGTTAACTCTACACTATAAATCTGAAGGAAACGCATAATGCTACCAATTTAAGAGTTACCGTCAGCCCCATAGGGCTAATACATTTAGTTTAGAAATCACAACTTTTGCAAAAGAATTGCTTTGCCATGTTATCCCATTTTCAACAGGTAATCGAATCGTCATAACATCAATTTAAAACAAAATTACAAAGAAAATGACATCCGGTTATTTGATTATTAATTGATAAAGTTTCAAAATCGTGCCGCCATCTACTGTATATTTTTGGCATTTTTAAACTTCAAAAATATATAATTAAATAAATAGATAATATTTTCGATTTAAATTTGTTTCTTTCGATGTTATCTTAGTTCCCATATCTGGGGAAAAAGTGCTAACATGGCAAAGCAATACTTTTGTGGAAGTTGTGATTTCATATGTAATGCATTAGCTGTATGTCACTCCCTCTAGCAACGGTAAACCGAAATATTACATTTTAGAGTAGTAACAAAAAAGTATTATATTAAAATAAAATTTACATTTCAGAAACGAGTGCAACTTCAATATTCTGTACTACATCTTTGAAGGACTCAAAAACGACAAACGCTTGGCAGAATTCGGACTCGACAAACTGTCGTCCTTCCGATATCTTCCAGAAAGATCGTCCAAGTCTTCAGCGGATCTGATAGCGGGATACAGGAGCATTTACCAGTCTTTCCGAATACTTTCTTTTACTGAAGAGGTACGTATAAGAGCCAATAGACGATTCAAGCAGAGCTTTTGATAATAGCAATTTCAATTGAACGAAACCGCCAATGAAAAAGCCAGACACTACATCTAAATTCTAAAGCCTCGGTTTTCTCGGAGTCCGTCACCAGATTTAAGCGGTCGAACAAGTGAGGTAAGTGACGTCATACAAACAACTGACATTGATTGCCGGACAACTCGTTGAGCGTTGCCGGACAACTCAACACGACCGTTAGATTGAGTTGATGTTGAGTGCGTTGGGGAAATTCTAATGACAACGTTTTTTGCTGTTGTCTGTTGTGCGGTGTGCGGTGTGCTTGCCCAAAATTAAAAATTTGAGGTATGACGGAAGGCGAGAGTTGTTTTACGCTTGCCGAGGAAGAAATGCTAATTGATTTTGTAAGAAATCACGAAGAACCTAAATTTTCCATTTTTGACATGCACAGACGAAAACCAAAACAACAGCAGAGTTAGTTGAGTGAGTTCTCTAGGTTTCCAGTTTCGTGTCAACGTAATGTTCCGATGAAGCGGTGGCCAGTAGGGTGACGGCATCCACGTATAATAGCGGTCGCATTTTTCTGGCGAAAGACTCCGAGGAAACCAAGGCTTTAGTAATACTTTCAAGAATGTGAGTTGGCCCGTCCGTTTCCGAGTGGTTAAGGCAGCCGCCTCAGGATTCAGCCTTCTTAGGAGTGAGAGGGTTCGAATCCCTCCTACTGCCAGTCATCCTATAAAATCGAATATCTGTACTGGGAAAGAGTAGAAAATCCAACTTGTGACGAATGGGCCCGAGTACACTGGGACAGACGATGCTCGTACGATGTCGCTCGAAGTTCCGCTGGGTGCCCGCTCAGGTGTCGACCTCATCATTTGACCAGGGTTCTAAATTGCGAGGCGTTATTGGTTGTGCTAAAGCTCCTAATCAAGGCTAGAAATAGGCAGCCGGAAACGACTACACTACATTACATGTGAGTTCCGAAACTATATCCCTTATTTGAACAGTAACTGAGAGCAATACACCTGTTTTGATAAACTGCGATATGCTTAACTCAATTCATTTAAATTTATAACTATGGTTCCAACTCTTCTCACTTAATTTTTTTATATATCCAACCTACTTTCAAGATACTTTGTAAAAGTACACAAAGCAGCCTATCTAACTCTTTTCCACCTATTCTTAATCAATGCTTGTCTTCAGATTCTCAGATTTTACGCATACATAGACTGGAAAATGTGTATGTTAAGTTAAAAACAAATAAACCATTAAAAATCAAAGCTTCGCTATTTCGTTTTAACTTTGAATCGAAAGAGCTAAAAATTTAAGCATCTCTTTTGTCGAATAAAATATAAATTTCTCGTCAATACAAATGAAAAAATAAAAAACATTCTTACATTTCGTTTAGAAGGTATTTTGTTCCATACATTTGAAACACAACAAACGTTTGAGTGTTTAAAAAAAATAATACATTATGCTAATAAACTTCGCTTACTTTTAGAAAGTAAACTATTGTGAATACAAGTAAAGATGTATAAAATATTCCGAGAACAAAAATGCAATCGTTTCTGTTCAGAACATGTTAATTTTTAAACAATTGTAGAAGTAGAGTTAAACATTATTCAAACGATTTCCATGAACTCAAAAAAAAATGTTTTGAAGTAAATAGCGAAATTCGAAAATCGAACAAAAGTGCTCATTTAAGAAAAATGCTTTCGAATAACTAGAATCCACAATAATAAAAATGAATGTCCATGTTTATGTGAATGCGATGTATGTCCCGTCATTATAACGCTCATTTTTTATTCTGTGGCCCTTTTCTTCAGAAATTAAATCCCTATATTTTGGAAACGAATGAAAAAAGTTTAAAATAAATTACTGACTTATAAAATGACCGGAAAGACGTTATCAAAGATAAGGTTAAAGGAATTTCGTAGACATATAGTGCGTAGTAAGGGCAATTGTTTTACAATTTGGTAGGTAGTTTGAGTAGTTTTTCTTTGAGCTTACTAAGGACAATAGTTATAGAGACTGTAATGCAATGGATTCCCTCCCTATGGAACCATTAACGAACAGTCAGTTTATCATGCACCATAAATATTATTTTAATTTGCCTCTTTTAAAAAATCACAGTATGCAAAATATCTTTAATTTGTTAAGGGCGGGAGTCAGTTTCATGAAACTTTACTCGTTTGTAATTGGTTTTAAGGGGGAACGGTCTCCAAACTCAAAGGCGTCAATGTTAATCCAATGGGAAAAAACTATTTTCTCTGCCACATTTCTCCGGCTGTATTGAATATTTTTACGAACGGTTTTATTTTTAAATTATAAATGTATATAACTTACAGGTCTCTATAATCTCACTTTTTTAAATTGCTCCAAATATTTTTTGTAAAATTATTTATTCAAAAATTTAAAAAAAATTGAACCAATTTCAAAAAGTGTGATTGTCGGACTCTGTAAGTCAGCTACATTTATCACATAAAAAATCCGCTTGCAAAACTGTTCAATACAGCCGAAGAAATGCTGCAGAGAAAATATGTTTTTCTCCATAGGATTAACACAGATGCACTTTGCTTTGGAGACCCCCGGTCCAGCGCGCCCATTCCCCTTTAAGTAATTTTTTATTATATTAATTAAAAGCCTTTTATGGACAACTACTGTGGAAGTAGAACTAATAGAACACATATTTTAAATAAATGACATACAATTATAACTATAAAATCGTGAAGTGAAAACAACTTTACACATATACGAATTTAATTATCCAAACCAACAGTTGAAAATTATTAATTATGGGCATTGGTGAGAAGACAACAGGTGAATACATGCAGTTCAATGTTTGCAACAGTTAGAAAAGGACAGGAGCCATTTTAAAGTTTACTTTTATGAAATTCCAGACCTTTCCATAAAGTATGAACTACCAACTAAAGGCAAGTAGTTTTGACTGCTAACACAAGGTCCTAACATTTAGAAATTAGCAGATTAGTAATTTTGAATTGGACAGCACTCATTCATCAAGTGTGAAGGAACAGGGCGCTGCTTGTCCTTCAAAACAGTTATGTAAAAGTTGCTTGAATAATAAATATGAAAATATTTCTGGAGGCATCTAGGCTTTCAATAGTTTTAGGGATTGACTTTCCACAACACAAGGCATTCGTAAAGCACTTTGCGTACTTTTATTAGCCTTTCAGACGCTTGTGGATTCTTCTTTTTGAGTGCCTTTGACTAAGTGGGTATTGTATTAATCAGTAAATACCAACTTTTTATTTTTTTTTTGTATAAAAATCTAAAATTTGTTAAATAGGTTCATTATGCATCCAGAATGAAATGGTAAAAAAAGGTGGATTTTAATTTTTTAACTAAAATTTAAGGGGGGGGGAATGGAATCATGACTTTTTAATAAATTGTAACAATACTTTTTTCAAAACTTTATTTGTTAAAAAAAGTTAAGATAAACTTTTAAACATCTAAAAATGTAAGTGAAAAATATTTGCCCTTGGTCACGAAAACTGAAATGGGCATGGCATGCCTTGGCCCAGTAATGGGCTGTTGAGCCAAGGTGTTTAGTTTAGTTTAGAAAAATTTAGGGTCAGTCCATTTCATGAAATTTTTGAGGAGTGAATTTTATTATGCCATGTGTTTTATATTTTCATTTCATGAAAACAAAAAATATTTAATTCTTCAAAAGACATGATTATCCCATCTAACGCTAAATAAAAGTGAGCTCAACTTGCTAAGAAAAAAAAATCGCAAGCTGATGGTTCCAAACAGAATCATTGGGGATGAAAGGGTTTCAACCATGGCTTCCCCTAATTCTTTTGAGCCAGTGTATGATGATTCTATTTAATTCTAATATCTGATTTTAAAATATTAGCATGTTTTCTCTTATAATTTTAGCAGAGTGCTAACATTCACCTAAGTATATATTAGCATGAGCAATATATCCCATTTTAATAATGTTATTTTTTTAGGAAATATTGGTCATCTTAAGGATACTATCAGCTATTCTGCTGCTTGGTGACGTCACATATACACATAAGGGTTCGGCTGCCACTGCCAACAATCCTTATCTTATTTCAACAGGTAATTTTATCACTAAAGAAGGCAAAAAAAAACTTAATCTATAACTTATGTTTTTTCTTTCCAAATTTAGTTATTTAAAGGAAAATATTTGGTTTAAACCAAAGAGTTCTATAGTAGGGTCGAGACTGAACCTGGCATAAGCACCATGGACCAACACGGATACAATATAGGGTGGCATGTGGGGCACGATTGCCGATTGGTTTGTATCGCAGGCCATAACGCTAGCAGTCCGAGCGCTGTAATGGGTGCGGGTTCGATTCACGCCTTTGCCTTGGGTTTACTTCCTTTCTCAGTATCAAACTTATAAATTAACTAGCACTTTTGCCACTCCATTCGGGCTCCGTAGTGAGCCATGGTTGCCGATGGCAGCTCAGTAAGAGCCATTCCTCTACCTTACTATAGAACTCTTTGATTTAAACTTTTGCATTGGTATCGCAAAATAATTTACAACATTTACATTAAAAAATTTGGTTTTTAAATTGCTATACTATCAATTTAGTTTGTACTTTATAATTGCATGTGCACTGCCGTGGGCAGGTGTAAATTCCATAATGACTTGGACCATTTTTGAAAGCACTCAATTACTCCAACAATTAAGAAAACATACTGGATTTTTTTTTTATTTCAGATAAAAACTGGTACAACTCATTGTTGCGATTACTGCAGTTTACCTGCCCATGGTAGTACATTGGTGATGGATTATATCGGCTTAATATTTTTTTTAATAATTTCATTAAAGTTTTACATACTATAAGTTTAAAGGCATTTATAACACGAATGTTTTTCTGTCTACTATTCAAAAATTTATAATTAAACCAGTAATAAAACCTAGAATCGAAAGCTTGAACATAAAATTAAAAAAAGCGTTTAAAAGCTTCATATAAAACGTAAAAAACGATGAAAGGATGAAAAACAGAAAATGCTAATGCACCACTATTAAAATAAAGCAAAAAAATAAAAGTCAATGTTGCCAAACCAGAAAAGAAGTAAAAAATATGCAACAAAAACATGAAAATCAAATAATGGTGGTCTAGGCACTAGATAAATAAGGAGTGCTTAGCTATGTCATTTACTAGGTGATTATTGCCTCCCAGAAATCTATAGGTTTGTGCAACTTTGTATCCAAAATTTATTACTTAAACACTGAGAACTTTACACGTGTGCTTACATTGAGAACAACCGAATGGTAGTTAAATATTACTTTCATTATTTATTCATGGGTACTTCGTGTTAATGCTAAATTTTATTTTAACTGATTCAATAGAAAATAAGTGTTTACTCAATTTGTTTCAGTTTTTTTAATTAGATAAATGCAATGATACAGCAAACAGAAACTTACTAAAAAAAATATTGACAAATAGTCTAACCACTTGCAAAAAATTTTCATGATACTTCTGCTAATTTCTAAAAGAAGTTAGTTTACTTAAAGCTCACAATGTGTAGTGAGGCCAAGGCTTTTATTCTATGTTTTGTGCAGCTTTATTTGCGATACTTTCAATTTGTATATCGAAATCTCTATTTTCGATAAATCAAAACTTGAACATTGATTTAACCCTCTAATGCATACTGTTGCCGTTTGGCAACAAGTAACATAATCCACTTTATTCTATTGAATTTGAGTTCCCTCTCGACAAACTTGTGCCATCTATTGCATTCCATTTTGAAATTTTAGTCACTAATAATACTCATAGATGACAGTAGCAAAAGTGTATTCAAAATTAAATTGTGAGGTTATTAACTGTTGTGAAATTACGTTTATGGCTATATTCAAAGTATAATAATATTAGTACTAAATATACAAATATATTATTTTGAAAAATTAATTACAGTTAAAAAGGGTTATTTTGAATTATATTAAGTAGTTTTCTAGTCCTTATTATCAAAATCGGAATTTTGTAGTTGGTTTTTGTCATATGGAAAAAAAATCAACAATTTAAATTATTTAAATTCTAATGCAGTTGGATTTTTTTCCGTATTTTTCTCATAATGTATGAGCATTAAAAATACATATATATTTTTTGGGGATGAAAATTAAATTTTATGCATTAGAGGGTTAAGCAATTATATTTTACCAAATTTTCCATACATTATTTAATACTATTATCACTCTTCTATAAACTACGCACTGTAAGTGAAAAAGGATCATTAGGTTTTGAAACATTGCATTCCGTATTGTTTTACAACTACTTTTTTGTAACAAATTATTGATGTCTCTCATCATTATCAATCAGTAAAACACCATCAAATCAGCAGAAAAAATCACAAACTAATCTCGATTCGCAGCAAATACTTCATTCATTCTCGCTTCTCATCACAAATAAACGAATATCATCAGCAGAACTTTCCGAAAAATTGGAACATAAACTACCAGCTACAAATTTCCTCTATCCTTCCTTAGCCCCACCAAAAAATATCACCAAAAACAAAGTAATTTATACCCCGCATTTTCTTGATTTATATTTATTGCGTTCTATTCATTTGGCGAAAATCAGCACATAGTTGGCGACCGTAAATCAGGCTCTGATTCGTAAAGGTTAGAATAAGGGAGCTATGGTTGGCGACAAAAAAAGTGACTCCATATAAAACCAAATCGATGTGAAATCCCCAAATAAACCATTTGTTCGAATCTTTAATTAAAACTCAACACCTACAATGTGTAAGATTTAGCCTCTTGCGACCTGGCGTCCCCATTTGGGAAATTTTTTAAAACCTCCTCAGAAACAATTGACAAGTTAGTTAATTCCGAAATTGACCTGGTCCTTTAGAAGAAGATTCAAATATCAGTTTTCAGCCTTTGATTACAGGTATCAGCCATTTATTTATATAAAAAATGAAGTTGAACGTGGGTCAATACGTTCTTAAAAAAATTATTTTTAAAAAAATATTTTTAAAAATGTTCATACAAAATTATTCTAAACTTTTCTTTTCAAACTTTTCAAAAATTTCTTTTAGTAGTTAATTTTAAAGACATTTTTCATTAAAAATAATGTTAAAATAAACTGTTAACTAAAAATAGGTGATACGGCCTTTTTTTGCATTTACAGCAAACACAAAACTTTCAAAAGTTTTTCAAAGAAATTTTTTAAAAAAAATTATGTTTAATAGTTACTTAGGGACGAGCCTTAAACTCTTAAAAACACATTTTTTGTACTACAAATGCATCAAAAAATGTCGTATCACTTATTTGTTGTTAAAAGAATATTTTAACATCGTGTTTAGTATAAAATGCCATTAAAATTAACTGCTAAAAAAACTGGTCTGACTCCGTCAGACCAGATGGAAATTAGTAACAACAACAACAACAAACTAAAAAAACTTTTTGAAAGTTTGAAAAAATTAAATATTTTTTTTAAGAACTCTAATATCGTATGGATCCTTGTTCAACTTCATTTTTTATAGAAATAAATGACTGATACCTGTAATCAAGGGCTGAAAACTAATATTTGGATCTTTTTCTATCGTGACACGTCAATTTCGGAACTATTTAACTTGCTAATTGTTTGTGGGGACTTGGGGAGGTTTTAAAAAAATGTCCCCAAATGGGGAAGCCAGGGCGCAAGAGGAATATATGATTGAAATAGTTATTTAATTTTAAGTACCCTAGCTTAGCGCATAACAGATTGGTTAAAGCAAAAAGAGCGCCAAAGTATAAGTCAAGCGTTTGTTTTGGCGTATTTCAGGAGCAATAGATAGCTTCATTTGGAAAACTGTTTTTCGCATTTCGCCAGTCGACATTTCCATTTTAATCTTACCATTTATTTTACGTCCAGAGTAGGTCAGTTGGTAATGCGCATAGTAAGATACGTTTTATCTTTTTTTGTAAATGTTATAATTTATCTTATTTTAAGTGGGTGAGAAACACTTTAAATGTATTGGTAATTAATAATTAGTTCAGAATGAAAAGTTAAGTTGTATGTTGCAAATACTACGTTTTATAACATTTGACGTTTTAAAGTTTTTTAACGACAAGTTTTGCGTTTTTATACGTTGACTTATATAAAAAAAAAATAGCATGCAACTCATACCTTTCATGTCCAAACTGTTTTGTGTGTTGAATATAACTAAACTTCCACTCATTTCATTTGTCTAAAACTTAATATGTTTAGATGTTTTTTCGTGAAATACGTACGTACGTATAAATGGTACTTACGTATTGACACCACCGCAGTAAAAGTTGCTTCCCATTTTCCACCGAAATTCCTTTGACTACTTTGATTTAAATACACTGCTCAAAACAATTAGGGGAGCCATTTGCGTACTTTTGTCAACCCACCCTTTCAGTTATAGCGTTTTAGTTTTATTCTAAAATTCTAAAACTTATGAAATAGGTTCATTATGCATCCATAATGCAATGGTAAAAAAACAGAGAAAAAAAATCTTCATTTTTCAAACTGAAATTTAAAGGGGGGAAATTGGAATCATAACTTTTGAGTAAATTATAACAACAATTTTTTCAAAACTTTATTTGTTAAAAAAAAGTTAAAATCAATTTTTAAACATCTAAGAATGCATGCGTGAAAAATTTAGAGTTAAATTATTTCTTAAATTTCTTTGGGAATTAATTTTATTTTACCCTGTTTTTCACATTTTCATTTCATTAAAACAAACATTATTTAATTCTTCAAAACACATGATTCTTCCAACTAACGATAAATACGTGCGAGCTCAACTCGATGAGAAAAAAAATCGCATGCTGATGATTCAAAATGGAATCATTGGGGGTGAAAGGGTTTAAACCATGCATTCCCCTAATTCTTTTGAGCAGTGTATTTTGAATTTAGAAAATGTTTTTTGATTTAAATAAAGTGGTTTACTCCGTGATCGTTCGCAGAAATGTTAAGTTCAAATTGGCGACCCTTGAAACCCTTTAAATCTGTAGCTGCTGTGGCGTTACTACATAAGTACCGAATATTTTATAATGTGACAGTAAACGTACTGAAGTACTGTAATAGCAAAATAGCCAGCCCGCCGGCGCAATGGTTAGAGTACTAGCCTTTGAAGCTGCTGGGCTCGGCTCGATCCCGGTAAAGGCATGGATGTTTGCGTTTGTCAATAAATGTTGTTATTTTCTATGTGTTAGTGGCGTCCTTCTTTGTGTGTCTCTTGTGACTGTCTCTTCTGGCGAGTGGGGTAATGGGCTAAAAAGCCAACACTCTTCAGCTCTAGAGAGCGCAATCACTGTCACTTGCCGTTTGTCAACTGTAACTAGTTACTTTTCATACTGATTAACTGTAACGGAGTTACATTGTAAGAAAGTAATTGCAACTGTAACAAAGCTACGCTTTTAATAAAGCAATTATAACTACAACAGAGTTACATATTTAATAAAGTTATTTTAAATATAACATAGTTACATTTTTAATAAAGTAATTGTAACTGTAACAGAATTACTTTTTAAAAGTAACTTTCCGATCTCTGAAAAAAATTCTTGCCTTTCGCGTCTAGCCGCCAAGAATCTGTGTGTGGACAACGACAAACTGAGTGCTGTAATCTGCAGAGGTCCATGTGTCGATGAGGTCACATCCAAGAGGGACTCCTGGGTCCAGTTCTTGTATTTGAGAGTATTCGACTGGGTGGTGACCTCCATCAATAAACAACTGTCATTTTCGAGACTTGTGTTGTAAGTATAAATTCCACTTAATGTGTTTAACCCTCGAATGCATACTGTTGCCATAATTGTTTATAAATTGTTTTGAAAAAATATATATAGTTCAAGAGGGTTTTTTTTTAATATATTTAGTAGTCTTCTCCATTCATATCAAAATTGGAATTTTTTAGTAGGTTTTTGCCACATGAAAATATTTTAAAAATTAAAATTATTTAAATTCCGATGCAGTTAATTTTTTTTCAGTGTTTTTCCTATAATGTATGAGTATTAAAGATACAAATATATTTTTTCGGCATGAAAAAAATCATGCAATACAGGGCCTTTATTACAGGGCAATACAAACCTTTATTTTAAAAATTGACAGCTAGATTTAGTAATATGGCTAAGCGCTTGAGGATTTTTTTTTTGTTTGTTTTGAGTTCCTTTGACTGAGTGTGTTTTGTATTAATAAGTGAATACCTATTTTGAGAATGGAATTTCAAGAGCCGTAGTGTTCAGATTATGTGTTTTGAACCTTTCTTTTGAAAATTGGCAGCTCAGGGTATAGTTATATGGCTATGCGCTCGAGAATTATTCAGAAAGAGTGTTTTTTATTAGGTAGTGGCCTCTATCAATAGGCATTTTTTTTCGAGACTTGTGTAGTAAGTTATCAGTACAAAAGGCCTGCTCTATACGTTATATTCCTTTACTTTGATGGAGGGATGAATCACATCATTAAACAACCGGTTTTTTTTTTTGTTGTTGTTGTTGTTTGTAAGACATGTTGTAAGCATCTGTAAATTTACTTATCAACTTAATTCGTTTTAAACACTTATTTCATAAAATATGACAACTTCAGTATAATAATGTGGCTATGCTCTTGAAGATTATTCATTTTGATGGCCATCAACTATACCTTGTCTATTTACTAGGCAAGCTTCGAAAACAATTTCTTCCTCCATCCCTTCACTTGGTTTTCTAGAAAACTGGGGGAGCTTCGTTTCTCTAAACCACGCGTTTTAGGTTCTGCTGTGAGGTTGACAGTTCAAACTTAAGTAGGGTGGGGAAAAAACAAGCTCACGTCGCTTCGAAGAAAACCACATGCGGGTGGGGGAAGAAAATGCTTTCGAAGCTTACATTCAGGATAGATCGGGTATAGGTGGTAACTTCTGTTAAAAAGTAACTGCCTTTTCAAGAAAAATTCAATTATACTACCGAAAAAAATGATTCAATTATACTACAGAAATTCGACTTTTTACACCTCGACTTCTTATTCGGGAGTTTTTGATGTGATTTTGATGTGATAGGACAATATTTAATAAGGATTTATCTTTTATATAGAGGTGACTCTTACTCTGTGACCGTGATAGACCCACCTGGTTTCGGAAGCAATGAGCAAAACCAGCTGTTTCGACTGGGCACAAACATCATCAACGACTTTCTTCAGAATTATATTCAGCAACTTCTGTTTTTCAAAGAACTGGTAAAAATATTTCATTTGTTTAATTTTTTAATGGCTTGTAGAATATAGATTAAAAGTAGTTTTGCTCCTATACCACTGAAGACCCACCGAGCCTATGCGGAGTAGCTGCTCGTTAAATCTGTTTTGTCCGAAAGTCCTGTGGGCGGTCATGGCGCAGTTTCCCACGGGTACAGGTGCAGGTCCCTCGAAACTATTTCCCTCTCCTTCAGGGACATGTCTAAATTGCTGAGGTGGCGATAGATGGCAGCATCTGTCACTTATGTGTGTGTTGTGTCTGTCTTACTTGACGAAGGGTTATAAGCGGGTCTCTGACCAAGCACACAAACCTGAATATATACTATGTCTACCAACCAAGTAGTTTTGCTTGTAAGCAACATACTTTCTGTAACATACTTTCTCATAACCTACATTTCCGGACTGAAGTGTTCAGTCGCAACGCAGCAATAATATTAAACTTAAATCCACCAATTAAAATTGAATTTGAATTATCGTCGCACTAGAGTTGCATGAGGGCTGCTGCTACAAGCTTCAGAATTTCGAACCACAGTCAAGAAACTAATGTCAAAAGGTGGAGCGTCCATTAGCTAAAGCACTAATGAGAATAAAACTATAACTTTAATCTACCAATTAAAACGCTAATGAGATATACAAACTTATTTTTCAAATATGAAGCTAAAACATATGACAAATTAAAAATGAATGCAGATTTTTCATACGCACATTTTTGTATATTTTGCAGATATATAAAAATGGGCACTTTTATGACCGTTTATCTTTTAATTATCCGATCGTTAAGAGGCTAACAATACTTCTCTTGTATATTTCTAGGAAGAATACAAAGAGGAATGCGTCGATGTACCATTCCGGTACGATGAGTCGCCCCAGCAGATCCCGGTCCTCAACAGCCTTGTCGAATGCGAACGAATCCTTCTCAACGGACTCCAGAATTCCGGTGTGAAAGGAACCTTTAACTGGCTAAGTACATTAGCATTGCAACTGGAATATTATTACAGTTTTAATTTTTTGTTTTAATACAACACTATAAACATAAAACGATGTTAAGAAGAGTTTAGCTTCGATTTTGTTAGCAGCGATTTCGCTAAATATTTATTCTTTGAGCTGAGAATGCAAACGAATCCTAATTAACGGACTGCAGAATTCTGGTGTGAAAAGAACCTTTAACTGTATAATTACATTAGCATTGAAACTGGAATATCATTACAGTTTCATTTTTTTTTATTTTTTGTTTTAATACAACACTATAAACATAACTAATACAAAGTATAACTAAACCAAATGAAAATCTAAAGAATAACAATGTAAAAATGAGTTTAGCTTCGATTTTTTTAGCAGCGATTTCACTAAACATTTATTCTTTTAACTGAAAATTAATTTAGCAAATGCGAACGAATCCTTCTCAACTAACTCTAGAATTCCAGTGTGAAAGGAACTTTTAATTGGCTAAGTACATAAGCATTGCAACTGGAATAATATTAAAGATATTTTTTTTCGTCTGTTGTTTTAATAAACAAGACTCTGCAAAGTATAACCAAACTAAATGAAAATATTAAGAATAACGATGTTCAGATAAGTTTTACTCCTATTGTAGAGCATCAATATCACTAAATATTTATTCTTTGAACTGAAAATTAATTTAGTGAATGCAAACGAATCCTTCTCAACGGAATCTAGAATTGCGGATGGATGGATGTTTAGGTTTAATGGCGCAAGGGCATCAAATGCCATACTACTCCGGGCCGGTGTGAAATTAACAACGGAATATGGAATTCCGGTGTGAAAGGATCTTATAACTGGCTAAGTACATTAGCATTGCAACTGGAATATTATAAAAGACACTTTTTTTCGTCTGTTGTTTTAATGGGACACCATAAACACAACTCTGCAAAGTGTAACAAAACTAAATAAAAATATAAAGAATAACGATGTTAAGATGAGTTTAGCTTCGATTCTTTTTTTAAGCAGCGATTTCACTAAATATATTAATTTTTCGAACTCAAAATTAATTTAGCTAATTCGAACGAATCGATTCATAGCTAATAACGCTAGGTCATATTCTATTGGACACTTATTAGTAATTTTTCATTTAAATAAATACAGAAATTACAAAAGAATAATATTCTTTGAACCTGGGCAATTTGGTCGACGTTGCTACAAATAAGAGCAAAATATTTCTAAATCTCCAAATTCTAATAATCTGAGTTATACAATACCGATATTGTAAGTGGAGATTGAAAATCTAATTGGAAAATCTTATTTTCTAAATTCTACTAATCTGACTTATACCATACACTCTTAAAACAAAAGAGTGAAATCCACTCCAGTTGGAGAAGTGCATTTTCGACACCCTAAAGGCATGCATATTTTCTCAGACTGAGTTAAAATCACTCGTTTGGAGTGATCCTGTCGGAGGTTTGACACACAAAGGATCCACTCCAAAAGGAGAAGTGCATTTTCCAGTCTGGAGGAGTGAAATCCACTCAGACTGAGGTAAATTGGGAGTGTTTGTTTTAAGAGTGTACCAATATTGTAAGTAGAAAATGAAAATCTAATTGGATACTCCCTAGAGGTAAAATCGAACACGTAATATTAATACGAATACTTTTCTAAAATATTCTAAGCAGATTATTAGCACTAAGGAGATAGATTTTTGGGGATAACTACGGAGATTGACTTTATTTAGAATCAAGACAACCAGAAAGTTTTTCTAACTTGGTGATTAAAGGTGGACATACAGGGAGGACTAAGTCCACGGGGCTTACTTTTTTTAAATCCTTGATTGGCCCTTAGTTGTCACGTGGGTTTAGGGAAAATAAAAGCTTCAATCAAGTGTGAGGAAAAAATTAAGTCCCGCGGACCAAGTCAATTTGTATAGAAGTAGCCTTACAGAAAGATTTTTTTAACAAAGCTATATTACAAATGCTTTCAATTTCAACCCTTAAACTTTGCTACATGTACAAATGTTTCCAAGTATAAATTCGAAATCTGAGTCCTTATAAAATGTACAATCATTGATGAGGAATTTTATCAACCTCCCCGTTCCAAATTTTTGCATTGAACAAAAGTACTTTTTATTGTTATTCATGATGACGCAATCCTTTAATTTTTCATGCAGAAAAAATGAAATCTCTACCCAGCGAATGCATCGAAGTAGAAAACGATTCAGTCACAGTACACCATACCTTCGAAAAGGTAAGCTATAAACCTATTTCAAATTTTTCAAACGAACACTAAACACTAAAATGGCGTCCAACTGAGTAGAATACTCAGAAGATTAGAATAAAATAGAGATGCTATACTTGTTAAAAATCATAATAAAAACTGTTTTGACAAGTGACCTCATTTTTTGTCTTCGAAATACGCCCAAACAAGCACTTGGCGAATGACTTGGCGCTCTTTTTTATATGCAGCCAAGCTATGATACGCAAAGCTTGGGTACATAAAATAAAATTCATTAAAAACCATTTTAATCATACATATATAAAGATAATATTACAAAATGCGTCGATTCGGATCAGGCGCTACATTCTACATCTGCAAAAAAAAAAAAAAATCACTGATTCTTAAGAATAAAACTAGTGGTAAAAAATAAAACAAATTCCTAAGAACAAAACTAATTCTAAAGAGTAAAGCTAAATCTCAAGAACAACCTATTTTAAAAATTAAAAATTACTAAAAATAATTTCAAAAAATAATATAATATAAATAAACGAATAAAGTATAATATAAATAATAATAAAAGAATGAAAAGATTCAAAGAATAAAACCAATTTTAAAGAATTAAATTATTGAAAGAATGAAACTAATTTTAAAGAATAAAACTCATTCTAAAGAATAAATCTAAACAATAAAACTAAATCTAAAGAATAAAACCAAATCTAAAATAATAAAACTAACTTGAAAAAATAAAACTAAATCTCTACAATAAAACTCATTTGAAAAAAATAAAACAAGTTTTATAATAAAATATCATTAATTCACTTCGATTTATCGACCTTCAGACAGCTTCGTTATTTTTTCCGACGATCATCTCCATCTCTCAAACCTCCATGATAGCATTCGATGTGTGGTCGGCTAAGCAGAACACCAACACGCTAACGAAGAAAAACATTTCACAAAAATTTCCTTTTTGTGTTTATTCAGAACGCATAAATACGCATTTTATTCATTGCGCTCGAAAAGTTTTTGTAGGGAGTTTAAAGAACGCCCAGTGATAGTCAGAAGCTTGATTTCCAACCAATTAACTTCTAAATAGAATATACAAAAATATCAAATTATAATTGAAAAGAAAAATTATATAATTTGTTTATAGGGTTTTGAACCGAATCAGTATTTTTCTGATATAATACATTATTTGGGAAATATATTTGTTATAAAAAAGCTACAAGAGAGAAAAAAAACAGTACACAGAGTTTTGCATTTTTTCCTTAACTTTGTTTAACCATATAAAAATGGCTAGTACGACTTTTTTAGAAACGTTAATTTTGCGTGAACATTGCATTCAGAGAAACTAAAAAATTCTATTCACAAAACAATTTATTTTCTTCCAAACAGTCAGTTGTGTGTCAAATGTTGTTTAATTCCCTCATTAATATAACTTTTTCTGTGGTTATTTCTAGTATTTTATTTTCTCTGGCTAACTTGTTGTTCCTGATTGTTTTGAGTTTTAACTTAAAAATGAAGTCAAAATTTTGGTTGACTCAGATAAACTTTGAGAAGCTATTTGAAAAAAAAATCCTATATTTTTCTCATTTTTAGTGGTTTAAAACTGACTATGATAATGTACACAGGACAAAACAATTAGGGGAGCTCTTTGAGTACTTTTGTTTACCCTTTCATTTTCAACTTCTTATTTTTTATTATAAAAATCTAAGATTTGTGAAATAGATTCATTATGCATCCTGTATGAAATGGTTGAAAACAGGAAACAGAATGTTAATTTTTTAACTAAAATTTAAGTGGTGAAATATTAGAATCATAAATTTTGAATAAATTATAAAAATAATTTTTTTAAAACTTTATTTGTAAAAAAGAGGTAAAATCAATTTTTTAAAACCTAAGAATGCAATAGTGAAGAATTTATTGTCAATTTATTTCCTAATATTTTTTGGGAGGGGATTTTATTTAACCTTGTTTTTCATGTTTTCATTAATTAAAAAAACATTATTTAATTCTTCAAAAGACATTATTTTCCATCCAATGATAAATAAGTGTGAACTCAACTTAGTGAGAAAAAAATCCGAAGCTGATTATACGAAATTAAATCATAGGGGGTGAAAGAGTTTAAACCATGCGTTCCCCTAATTGTTGTGAGCAGTGTAAAATAAAACCTGATCACCTTCATTTTTCCATAATTAAATAATAAATGCATATGTTGTGGTTAATGTCGAAATCCGGTAAAGGGACAGGTGATACTACTGGGATATACAGGGTGTCCGTAAAAGAATGTCCGAGCTTTAATGGTAAGAGCTCAATGTGTGTGTCTTTAGTGATACGGCTCACATCCCAACGAAAATGCAATTCTACCTATACTGTCTGCAGCAAGTCCGGAGTTGATTTTATGCTAAATAAAACAAACCATGCATGAAATTGAAGGAAAACTAACCTAGTTTTTTCCATAAGTGCTCAATGTGTGTGCATTTAGTGATACGGCGCACATCCAAACGTTCAAACAACGTTCACATCCAAAATACAATTCTTCCCATACTGTCTGCAGCAAGTCCAGAGTAATAGAAGCAAGTAATGAATAGATGACACTGCAACTGTGAAAACGATGTAGCGGTACAAGCGCATGCACTTATCTGACACAGTAGGAGTTATTATTTATTTGTCACCTTCAACCACAACTGTCGAACGATTACATCTGATTCTATTACAATTTGAAACTCGGTCATTCTTTTACGGACACTTTGTATTTTAATTAATTTTACACGTACACGGTAGTTTTATGAAATCCCTATACACATCAAAGATTTGTTTTATTTAGCAAATTTTCAGGAAAAAGTATTAAAAAATACTCTTTTAAATATAATTATATAATACATTCAGTAATTGACTATTACTTTTTAACCCTCTGAGGCGTGAGGGATACAGACATACAAACTCGTTACCTAAGTCAGATTTTCCGCAAGCACACATGATTTAAAAAAAATGAACTTCATAAATTTTATAAATTAATTTAATTTTAAAATTTAAATCATGGAGAAGTTATTTATAATCATTTGCAACAGAAATAAAATTAAAAACAATTTAAAAATAAAATTTTCTGCTAATTTTAAATTTAACTTCTGCGGTGAAAACAAAATTACACTTCAACCAAATTGCGTTTCGCTCAGAGGATTTTAAAGATTTTTTTGAAAAAAATTGTCCTTTTTTATATTAAGATTTGTATTTCAATGCATAAATGTAATGATGTATAATTAGGAAGACCTTATTAATTATAATTTCAATTGTTAACCCTCTAATGCATACTGTTACCGTTTGGTAACAAGTAACATAATCCACTTTATTCTATTAAATTAGAGCTCCTCCTAGACAAATCTGTGGTTTTTTTTCATCTATTGCATTTCATTTTAAAGTTTTAGTTACTAATAATCCTCAAAGATGACAGTAGTAAAAGTGTATTCAAAATTAAAGAGTGAGGTTGTTAACTTTTGTGAAATTACGTTTTTGGCAGTATTCAAAGAATAATAATATTAGCACCAAATGCTAATAAATTGTTTTGAAAAATTAATCATAGTTAAAAAGGGTTATTATGAAATATTTTTAGCAGTTTTCTAGTCGTTATTATCAAAATTGGAATTTTGCAGTTGGTTTTTGTCATATGGCAAAAATTTTAAAATTTGAAATTATTTAAATTCTAATGCAGTTTATTTTTATTAGTATTTTTTCCATAATGTGTGAGTATTAAAGATACATATATATATTTTTTGGATGAAAATAAAAATTCATGCATTAGAGGGTTAACATTGTGTTTTTCGTGCAGATTACTTACAGCATACCGGAACTTACAGCTGAAAATGCCTCTGCCTTAGATGAAGCGGAATTCATTGAAACTTTTAGAGCAACTGACGATGTAGTAACGTCTGCTATAGCTAACAATGTAAGAAAAATGTTTAATAAATATTTTTTAATGCTTTCAAATATGCACGGTTCTTTATATTTCAAAAAACAAGTTTCAAAAGAGCTATTTTTTGTTTTACAACTCGATTACAACGTTTACTTTTACTTAGAAGTGCATTTCACTTACTGTAGAACTTAATTTGATTGCAGAAGTAGGGTGGACTGACCAGTGAGTGAACAGGCCCCAGTGAATGAACATTTGGTAAATATAATTGAAAAAAATAAGGATTGAAAATCATTTCACTATATGGATTGGCAACACTGACTTCCTCCCATGTAGTAGGAAGTTATCTGACAATGGTTGGTTGTCCTGGTCATTATATCCTGGTGTTCATTCACTGGCGAACGTGACGCCTTAAACGTTCATTCACTGGTTTAGTCTACCCTATAAGCTAATAAAACTAACGGTTTGATGGAGAAATTGCATTTATGCAATTGCATTTCATCTACCTTTAAGGTTGTATTCGATTCAAAAGCTAAATTCATGGCTGATTCCTTTTAGAAGAACCTATCGAATGTTAGATCAATTGAAATGGTCATGCAAAATTTACCAGAATTAATAGCTGCTTTATGAAACGAACATGTATAATAACAGAAACCAAGAACATCTATTGCAATGAAAAATCATATTTCGATCTTATAGCCTCAGGGTGAAAACGTGTGAAATAGTTTGAACAAAGGAAGCAAAAACCATATACAATACATTGTTCTAAACAGCAATTGGGCTGCTTCAAATGACGAAATTTTGTCAAGTTTTCATTCCTGCATCTAATTCGATTAGTGATACGTTCCCCAATGAGATTGATTCACCAATCGAGAATAGAAAAAGAATTTAATTTTTCAAGATTGTTGTATCCACTAAAGACCTGATACATGCAAATTGCATGCTTGGAGATTTAAACAACTTTAAGATGCTTTCTAAATGCAAAGGTTAAATCCCAGGTAGCTCAACAATTCTGACCAATGTCACATGAGTATCGGCCAAACTTGGATAATATTGAAATCAATCATTTTCTACCGATTTTTACCAGATTTCCCCGTTCTTTGAGGTTTCATACGGGAAATTACGAAAAGTGCAATGCTCAATTTTACTGCAATCTTACAGTATTTTGCAAGTGTAAAAGACAAATATTATGTTTCGCAATATTTTTCAATTAAGGATTTTTGAATTGTAATTTTTTTTCAAGTAATATTCAAATCAATATTGCACCCCGATATTGCCCAGCGTCGGTAAAACGTAGTCCATTATGCATTGGGCGATGGGTATGAGTCGAGATTGGCCAATACTGATGTGCTACCTGGGATTAAACATGAAAAAAGAAACCTTAACCATTTATGATAATCTAAATACACATCTGGTTTGGTTTGGTTTGAATTATCGTCGCACTGGAGCTACACGAGGGCTATTGGCGACGGGCGTCGTATTTTAGAACCACAGTCAGATGACGAGCCAACACCTGAATAGGCACCCAACGCAACCGTTAAGGGCGACATTGTACGCAGCGTTAGGACTTTGAAGGATATTTAACGTGCACTCCCTTACGCGGGGTATTATTCGTCGGATTTTTTTTTACTGCAGAGGCCGTTTATGGGTCGGCAGTTATTTTGGCGATGCCCGGACCCGAACCTGGGACCTTCCGCATGCTAAGCGAGTGCTTAACCGACTGAGCTCCCCAGCCCTTAAATACATATCTGCATTTTAACTCATTTCATTCATTCCAGGTACCAGAAACCAGCATGAGCCTGACCGAAGAAACTCTGGCTATTCTGCCCAAAATGCTGGAGTACATCACGGAGGACTTCCCCCATTTAGTAGTATGTGTTCAGCCAGGCTCGTCTCAGAGAGAAGACGTCAGGTTTGACCCGCAGTTTGTCGGCCAGCAGCTGAAGGCTTTCAACCTGCTGGAGACTATCATGATAAGGCATCAGGGATATGCGAGGAGGCTTACTTTTGTGGAGTTTCTGAACAGGTATTGTCAAAAGTTACGGAATTTCAAATAGATTAGGGTCTTTTGCCGAAACTTATACGAAATTCTTGAGGTTTTAAACCAATCTAACGCAATTCCTTATTATTTTTTTGTCATTAAAAGACACTGGACTGTGTAGCCTCTTCTTCTTCTTCATAAGCTCAACAGCCTTTTGCAGGCCAAGGCTGACTCGCTGATCCTCCTCCAGTTGGCCCTATTAGCTGCAATGGCTCTTCCTCGGTTGACTCCTATTAGATTGAGGTCCCTTTCAACAGCGTCTAACCATCGTGTGGGTAATCGTCGTCTAAGTCTAGTGCCATCAATTTTGGAAAATTCACTTTTTTGGTGGGGAAATCATCGGGACATCTTTACAGATGGCCCAGCCACCTAATCACCTAATTCGGGATGCTTTTATAGTTCTCACAATGTCAGTCCCGCAAAATTTGAAAAAAAATTCTGTAAATTTCATAGCCATACAGAATTCTCCACTCATTGTTCTCCTGAATATGTCCGCGAACGCCACAATTTCCTTTCAAATATTAGTAGATCAGTTTCAATATTAGTTGTGGAACGCGACTTCCAAATACTAATACTCAATAAATCAATGCATCCAAAGATAATTGTATACTAGGGTAGACTAACCAGTGAATGAACGTTTAAAGCGTTGCGTTTTCAAAAACTTTCTACAACTTTCTTTTATATCAATAACTTCTTACAAAGTTTTATTCGGTTTAAAAATCATAAAAGCTTCTACTCTTTTATTTTGCATTTAAAAAGCATATTTCAATGCTTCACTTCGTTCTTTAAACACATAAAAAGGTCTTTAATTCTATAACTTTGTAGCAAAATACTTTTGAATTTTTATGACTAACTTTTTCCACTTTGTTTTATTTGAAAATTCTTAAAAATCACCCCAAAGTTTTATATCATTTTAACTTTTTGCCATTTTTAAAGGTTTACTTAAGATTATTTTCCTTTTAAAAAGCTTTTTTACGTCTCCAACTTGACATTTTATTCAGTAAAAAGTAGAAGGAGCTAGGAATTAAAAGAAAGTTGTACTATTAAAGCTTTGGTTAAAAAGATATGGCGCGTATTCTTCATTAAGTTTATATGAAGTACATTTTTCCTCAATAATAATCTTCCCACCCCATGAATTTTTGTTTCGTTAGAAAAACTCTTTCCTTCTTTTATTTATTCAAAAGAATCTTTTTTTTTAAGTAGGTATATAAGAGTAGGTATTGACCCATACGAAGATGTCCGTCTGTCTGTCTGTCAGTGCGTAAATTCCCTCCATAATCAATTCTATTAGTCGGAACTTACAGCATCAATGCGAGCAACTCCTTAAAAACAAAGTCATTTTTTATACAAATAACGACAACAGCTGCATCGGTATCGATATTTTTGAAGAGTTAATAATAACAATCTCTTTTATGCTATTCTTACTCTTTTTGAACTTGTCTTTTTTTCCGATCATATTAACTTCACATGCAAAAAAAAAGTTAAATCTTATTTCGTTTCGTACTGACCAACTTGAGATACTACTGTTCGAATAATTATAATTATTTTTTCAAAATAATAACTAACACTGGTTTGGGTTCATATTGATAAAATTAGTGCAATTGGTTTGAATATTTTTTTTTTTTCAATATTATATATTGAAAATTTAGAAAAAATTTGAACCAATTTCAATTTAGAAAATCTTGTTTTAATTTTTCCAGGTATAAATACTTGGCGTTCGACTTCGACGAGGAAGTGGAACTGAGCAAAGAAAACTGCCAGCTGCTGCTCATCAGACTTAAGATGGACGGATGGAAAATGGGAATCAATAAGGTGACTGAGAAATAATTTTAAACCGTTCAACACCATTTTTTTTTAATTCTAAAAAAAAAAAAATTTGTGGAATAGACTCATTATGCATCCAGAATAAAATGGTGAAAAACATGGAAGAAAATCTTATTTTTGTAACTAAATTTTAGGGGGGGGGGGGATTGAGATCATAACTTTTGAATAAATTATAACAATTTTTCGAAACTAAACTTTACTTGTTAAAACTAGTTCAAATCAAGCGTTTAAACAGTTAAAAATGCAAACATGTAGAATTTAGGGCCAATTTATTTATGGAAATTATTTCAGAGTGAATTTTATTTTTAACACCTTTTTCATATGTCCATTAAACAACAAACATTATTTAACTCTTCAAAAGACAGGATTCTTCCATCTTTCGATTTCTTTTTCGGCACTCTCCAAAAAGTTTAGAAACACACAAAATCTCCATTTCAGTTTTTCGACCCCCATCACAATACTTCCGTTACCTTATATTATATTACATATTGGGTAATTGAAAGTATTTAGAATATTTTTTAATACATTTAATTGATTTTAACTAATATGTTGTTTTAGAGAAGTTTGGATACGAAGATTTGGTTTGGTTTGAATTATCGTCGCACTAGAGCTACACGAGGGCTATTTTGGATACGAAGAGTTTTAATCTTACATTCAATATTCTATTTAAAAAACACGTATCGTTGAACTATACTAATTCCAAATATAATTCCAGGTATTCCTGAAGTATTATACAGAAGAGTACCTCTCCCGATTGTACGAAACCCATGTCAAGAAGATTGTCAAAATCCAGGCAATGGCCAGAAGATTCATTGTCAAGGCTCGGCAAGGAAAGAGGGGTGGTTGAACATTACGTATCCAGTACAAGTCCAAATTATTTGGTGTCCAAAAGACTTCTAACCTCTTAACAGTTCAATTATCTAACCTTTTGACGCAATACAGCTATGATATAATGGCTGGTCTGTTCATTGACGACTTTTGGCGAGATTGAAGATTTAATTAGGGTTGGTTTACCTATCGAGTTGCATGACACATACAAAAAGAATGTTTACCACATTCGAGCATTTTCTTTGCTTGGCAACATATGTGAATTGCCAAATCGAGGCCGTTCATTATATCATAGCTGTTCCACTAGTGTTTATGTAAATTATTAATTGAAGAGCTCCGTAGATGACAGTGCTATGTGACACATTTGAAAAAAATTAGCATTTTTTGTCAATAAATTTATTCCCTCCTTTAACAAAAAACAAGATTCCACATTTTTTTAAACTTTAGATTTAGTATATTTTTTATCTTTTGTAATTGCTTTTTTAATGTATCTAACTGTAAACAAAAAATTTTTAAAGCTCATTTTTTTTCACCTTTTTGTCACTTCCACTAAGCTCTTTAATTGGTTCGGAGATGTTCGAATTCTCCTTAGTCAGTGTAAGAATTAAATTATTTAACCCTTTGACAGTTATGTTCTTTCTAAATAGTGCAAAGTTGTTTCAGTAACAAAAAAAAGTTTAACTTAATTAATAAGGATTTACATTCTTATTTAAATAGAAGAAGAAAATTCTTATTGGTAGTATCTAATTTCAACAATTAATTTCAAACCTATTTTCAATAATGGTATAATTTTAACATAATTCTTTTTTTTTTTTTTAAGTTAAACAGTGTCACAGTAATAACATTGGTATTGTAATCTTAAATTACCCAATTAAAGTTTAATAAATATAAAGTTGAATAAAAAAAATATATTAAATAGTTTAAAATTTAAAAAACAGCAAACTACTGCTCTTCTATCCTTAAATGTATATTTGCAATGTAATAAACAACTATCAAAATATAATTCTATGAAAATAAAATGTGTGAAAAATTTTAGACACATTACATAGTGGCAGAACATGAAAGGCAAGTAGTAAACAATTAGTGGTTAATTAATAAAATATTAACTGTATTTATTATGTATCAATAAAATTATGAATTGAATGGCATTCTTATACAAAATAACCTGAAATTGCTAATGTAGTAAAATGTTTCTTTGAAATAAAGTATACTAAATGCTATTGGAAGTTTTATTTCTCCACCACTTTAAAACATTAACTAGGATATTTTGTGACAAAACATTAAAGTTGTGAGGCGAAATCTTTATTATTAAAGCCTCATTTAACTTAATTGGTTACAAAAGCTGCAATTTGAAATATGACTTTTTACATAAAACCTGCAAACCAGCTTAACACTAATCATTATTTTATTTATAAGTTAATTGTCACAATTTTTTATGAAGTTTTGCTTCTAATTGTACTTATATCTCTCATGCGCTTTAACAAATATATGTGGTTTGCTATAACGTGCTTTGAAACATATTTGAATTACTTCATCAATCACACACATAATTTTCTAATGAAAGGCAATGTAAAAAATTTGAAGCAAGAATTTTAGAAATAAGCCTTGGATAATTACCCTTAATAGAAGAGAAACAACTTAATATAAACTTAAATTATTAAGAAGCCACAGCAATGCCTAATAACCAAGATATAAAAATAAAAATAATTTGCACTCGGCAATGCTAAATAACCGAAATCAAAAGTATCAAAAATGTTTACTGAAAATTTATTTATCAGAATGTGTACAGTTAGTGAAACATGAAAGTTTTTCAAGCATTATAAATAGTCCAACATTTGAAAACGGTTGCAAAAATTACGTCAAGATGTCATAAGCTTTGTTTTCCAGTAGCATCTCCATGCTTTGCACTTCCTTGCACCAGCGGTCTAACCTCTGTTTCATGTTGCCAATCTGAAAAGGATAAAAAATAATAATTTTAACTTATCTCTCTAATGCATGCTGTTGCTGTTTGGCAACAAGTAACATAATCCACTTCATTCTATTAAAGTAGAGCTCCCTCTCGACAAATTTGTGCTTTTTCATCAATTACATTCCATTTTGAAGTTTTAATCCTCATAGATGACAGTAGTAAAAATGTATTCAAAATTAAAGCGTGAGGTTTTTAACAGTTGTGAAATTACGTTTTTGGCAGTATTCAAAGTACAATAAAATTAGTACTAAATACAAATAAATTGTTTTCAAAAATTCATTGTAGATAGAGAGGGTTATTTTGAAATATATTTAATAGTTTTTTAGTCATTATTATCAAAATTGGAATTTTTTAATTGAGTTTTTATCATATGTAAAAAATTTTAGAAATTGAAATCATTTAAATTATAATGCAGTTAAAAAAATTCAGTATTTTTCCCATAATGTATGAGTATTAAAGATACATATTTACTTTTTTGAGATGAAAAAAAAAACATGCATTAGAGGGTTAATCTAGGAATATGGATAGGATATCTGCCATGAAATTGGATGGAAAGAAAAAGAATCCATAACCCGATGTGGTACTATTCATGTAAACTAAAACAAACAACAAGACTTAGGCCTCTAAACCAAATCCAATGGGAAAAATATTCTTTTTAAAAATAATAATAATATTTATTATCACAAAAACAATAACAAAATAAAGCAAACGAACGCCAAGGGGAAACACGGAAATCTTGTATAGGCAAAATAGAAAAAATATTAGATAATTACAGATAAAGAAGGTTTTATTAATAAACAGACATACACACACATAAGTAACAGAGAAAGAATGAAAAATAATAAAAAGCCACAATGGCTGCTTAAAAAAATATACATGAAATTTTGTCAATAAGCTGCATAATAAAAGAAAAAAAATTATAAGCTTCATTAAAGTGAGAAAAAAATATCTAAGTTGTCCATATTGATTAGAAAATTGGAAAGTGTACGATTAAAGGTAGCATAATTATTATTTATTAAATCGATGGGAAGTCTATTGTATAATTTAGGAGCAAGGTAGAAGAAATGCTTACAAAAGATATCCTAATGGAAATTTGGAAAAGATCACTTTTATGTTAATCCAATTGAAAAAATATAATTTTCTAAGTCTTACTCCAGCTGTATTGGTTATTTTTATCAGTGTTTTTTACATGATAATTGTACTTAGCTTACAGTAGCGCCCCTTTTTGAAAATTGATCAAATACTTTGTTGTAAAATTATTTATTATAAATCAAAACATATTTGAACCAATTTCAAAAAGTGGTATTATAGACTTTGGTTTGTTGACGCAGCTACCTCCCCATTTCTCCCTTAACCCTTTCAGTCCAATTGACAATTTGGCATCATCATTTTAGAAAAAAAAAATCTGATCACCAATAGCCATTTATGATATTAAAAAGCACATCATTCGATTCGTCAAACTTTTTTCTATAAGAAAATATTTTTTATGGATCCCAATAGACGTCAGCCGTAGTATTTTTTTAAAATCATAATTGATATGCTTTTTGAAATATCAAAAATGGCTATAGACGATCAGAAAAAAAAATTCTAAAATGATGCCAAATTGTCATTGGGACTGAAAGGGTTAATATGACTACAGTATAAATATAAGGGTTATACTAAAACTCAAATGCAGTTATAAATAAAAGTGTAAGCTACCTGTTCAACAGATAGCACTCGTGGCTGCACCCAGGACATATTCACAGTCTTATCCACTTGGTCGATAGAACCTTTTACTAAGCCCAGAGACAGAGCTTTCATTACCAGGAGTTCAACCTAAGAGAATTAATGTGTTAACTAAAGATGATAAAATTAATTAAATTGTTACAAATACATAGTGGGTAATTTTTAAAATATCAATGATGATTGGCTAGACAATTTGTTGCATGGAAAGAGCTTGCTGCTTAAGTTGGTTAAATCCATGAACAAAATTTAAGACAAATAAAGACCATAATCCTAAAAAATTTATGTAAAATTAAAGGTTTCAACTGCGAAGAACATGATAATCTAAAAACTAATATGAACCCCTGAAGATTCAACCTCTTAAGACCCGAACAAAATCTTACTTGTACATTCTTATAATCTAAATATACTTTTCATACAAATACATACTAAAAAGTATTTTCGCAAAGTCTTTTTTTTATTATGTTTAATAATTACTTAGGGACACGCCTTAAGCTCTAAAAATACACATTTTTTTTTAGCAAAAATGCAAAAAAAGGCTGGATCACTTATTTGTAGTATCAGTTTATTTTAACATTGCTTTTAATGCAAAATGCTTTTAAAATTAACTACCAACCAAGTAGTTTTGCTTGTAAGCAACATACTTTCTGTAACATACTTTCTCATAACATATATTTCCGGGCTGGAGTGTCGCAACGCAGTCAGTCTCAACGGGGCAATAACATTAAACTTAAATCCACCAATTAAAATTGAGTTTGAAATATCGTCGCACTAGAGCTGGGTCATTCCAAAATTAACTACTGACAGAACTTTCTGAAAAGTTTGGGGGAAAATATTTAATTTTGTTTAAGAACTCTAATATTGTATTGACACTCGTGCAACTTCATTTTTTATAGAAATGAATGACTGATACATGTAATCAAAGGCAGAAAACTGATATTTGGATCTTCTATCAGACCAGGTCAATTTCAGAACTAATTAAAATGTTAATTGTTTGTGGGGAGGTTTTAAAAAATGTCTTCAAAAAGGGACGCCAGGGCGCAAGAGGTTAATGCAAGCATTGTTTTTAACAAAGAACTATACTATATAAACAATTAAAATCGTAGGGATGGGAGTAATATTCAAAAAAAAATCATTGTTGCACTTGGGAAAACTAATTATGACATAAGTATATAATAAACTACCCACGGACTGGCCCGGGCGGCTAATCGGCGATCGCCGAGTGGGCCAAACTGTCAAGTGGGCCAAAAACAATATATGATAATATTCGTTTAAGTGGGGGGAAAAATCTACAACTACTGTGTGTATTAAAACATTCAAAATAAGTGAAAACAACCGACAGCCGACTTTGCCTCTGAAACACCCTACATACATATTACATATAAAAGGGTCCTAAAATTTTTGTTCAAATTGAGCCCAATGTGGTTATTATTTGGGCCTATTGGTCCACATTGCCTCTGAGGCTCCCTATACATATTATATATAAAAAAGGGCCTATAAATTTTGCTTAAATTGTGCCCAACAGAGGTCACTTGGCCTCTGGGGGCCTATATATATTATATATAAAAGGGGCCGACGTTTATTTTTCAAATCGGGCGAAGGGACCCACTTTTCCTCTGAGGCCTCTTATATACATTATATATAAAAAGGGCCTGATTTTTTTTCAAATTGAGCCCAATATGGTGGTCGTAATTGGGCCCATTGGTCCACATTGCCTCAGAGCTAAATATATTATATGAAAGGGGCCAACAAGTTTTATAATACAAATAAATCTACTAATGGAAAGTCAAAGTTTAAAATGCAAACAATGCAAAAGATGCTTAGTTTATGCCTTCAAACTTTTGCATGAACTCAATCTTTACGGGCCGACGTACCCTTCATTGCACAGGGCGTACAAATATAAGTTGACTTTTTCATGCACACAAGTTTCATGTGAACGCTATTTTTCAGTTTTGAAGCTCATTAAAAATCGTTTGCTCTCGAATATGGGACAAGATTGCCTTGGGGACTTAATGCTTTTGTATGATGAAAGAGATTATAAGTACGACTATGAAAAAGCTATGGATGACATGGCTTGTAATTCCAAGGAATTATCTAGGCATTTTGATGGATATTTGTAAAATAAACGTATATAGATGTTATAAGGATAATTAAAGATAACATAACTTCTCCTTTACATTTCATATTGAATTTTTTACTTTTAATCAAAACAGTTGATTAATTAATAAACATATACATCGATATCCTGTATTAATGGTATGGTGGGCCAAAGTCATGACTGCGCCGAGTGGGCCAATCTTAGCCAGTCCGCCCCTGAAACTACCTTGACTAAAACAACAATAAATAAGAAACTTTTCCAGACTTTTCATAAGTTATAAAAAGTTCGTTGCAATACAATTCTATTTTTACAAGATCTCAGGAACCTCAAAAAGATTGTTTTACAAATCCTCAATGCCACAAAAAATAAACATACCTCATTTATCGGCAACTTTGTTTCATTGGCAATTTCAGTGAAGGTGAGAACTCTGTTGTTACCGGGTCGTTTGAAGGTCATCTACAAGAAAAGGTTACAACCATTTTATGCATACACTATCTCTGGAGATACTATTATTAAATGCACTTACATTTCATTCATGACTATTAAGTTTAAAAATAAAATTTTACTGTGACTAGACAAATTTATATAAAGTTTAAAGCAATCTTAGAGTTACTAAATAAATTTTTAGAAAAGAGGGGCCCTAGAAGTTGTGTAACACTACACAACTTTCAATTTTCACTTAATAAATCAATAAATTTAACGGTAAATATGCACTATAATAACACCAAAACACAAAAAGTTCTATGGCATCTACCCATTGTGCATGTGTAGTTAACTTTCTTAAAAACTAACTTGTGTACCAAATTTAAATTTTGTGTTTGTTTTAAATTTTATTCAGAATCAGCCCCTTTCAAAATGTGAAGGAAAAAAAACTGTTTCAGATATTTGACCCCATAGCAATGCTTCAATTTCTTAATATTTCATATTAGACAGCTGAAAATAACTAGTGCAACTCAAAAAGGAAAATTTAAAGCTATATGTTTAGATTTTTTTCTTTTTTTTTTAAGACTAAAGGAAACCTAAAATAACTTCCTAATTAATTGGCTGTTGAAGCATTTAGATATATATTTAAAACCTGTAAAAGAATAATTAGAAAGAAAAAAAATCAAAACTTACCTCCATTAAACAAAGCAAAGATATCTTTTGTACAAGAGCAGTCTGATGACTTGCTAAATCAGCCTACAAATACAAATTCAAATTTCATTAGTTTTTTTAATGATAATTCTGCCATTGTATTTTAACTCATTTTCCATAACCAAAATTTAAAGACTACATGTTTTTGAAAAATCATCTTTCTTGTAAAAAAAATTACAAACTTCGGAGCCATTTGAAGAAATACAATCTAAATCAAGTAATAGATAAATAATATCGCTTTAGAACATATACTTGAAAAAGAGTGTAATAAGTAATAAAAGAATAAATGGTCTTAAAGTTCTACATGTTAAAGGCAGCCTCACTTTACTTCATAAGCTATGCATTTTGTATTTAAGAATTTAACAATATACTACGAAGAATACATTTGTTACTAGAAATAAAAATATAAATAAAAAAATTACAAGAATTTTGAACTAAAACATCCATTGTATCCTACATATACACTCCTTGCCAACCTAAGTTGGGTAAATAGAAATATGCTATGGGGGAGATCCTTGAGCGGATGTAAAGAGTTATTTGTGAATAGAGTTAGAGTTGAATTATTTGTGAATCCATCCAGAAAACATGTATAACACATTAATTTCGTTTAAGGTCTAACAGATTTGAATATTATTCGAGAAAATTTGTCAATTTTATCAGAATGAAAAGTGTATCTTGGTTAAATTGAATTTCAGATCATTTTGTACATAAATATTACCTTACAAGAGTTCCAAACTAACGGACCAACCGCGCTTTTCCCCCTGCCTTACTATTTGTTTTTACTTAAGTTATATTGGCAAGGAGTGTAGGTTGACAAACACAAAATGACGTATACATAAAATTCCTAACTGGAATCTACATACTAAACAACGTAAAAATGTTAACTTATACTCCTTTCGATTACAACACAAGCTTTCAAATTACTTTCTTCCAATAAGCCCTCGTGTTGTTATCCAGCAAATGGTGTTGCTTTCACTGCAATTTCTTTCCAAACTCAAGTAGGGAGGTGGGAAAAACAAAACAGTGATGCTCACGCCTTCACCTTGAAAACCACAAGAGGAGGGGCTAGGGTAAGCTTGCATTACAATCAGAAGGAGTACAGTTGGTGCAAACATGTAGATAAAATATAGATTCTACTACCTGAGTTGACCACTGCTTTCGCAATTCTTCGTATCGCACCAAATTGCCACTGTTGAAGGTATAAAGCAGATCTATCACCCACTCTTTGCTGGTACCTTTCAGAGAATTTAGAATAGGATGGGCCAACTGAAAAAGAATTATATTCATTAAAATTCAAAAAAATTAATACATACTTAAAAAGTTGGATTCATTTATTAAAATATGCATCAATTTTTTTGCTGCTCAATTTGGTTCGTATTAAAGCAGTCCTGCCCCGCCATCTTTTAAACAAGTGAACGTCTGTATTAGTGACTGGCTTCACCTTGTGCTTTAATGTATAGTAATTTATATCTAAGTGCCCGATCTACGATTTTTGTAGCTCCCTGCACTTGTAAGATTTGGGCTCATCTTCATTATCGGGTTTGCTTTCATCCCAGGTTACTGATCGTTTTTCTAGGAGTGGGATGGATAATTCTGATTATCCAAAAATTTATATGGAAACTCGATTAACCAAAAGTGCTTCGGTCCTGTACCTTTCGAATAAGCGAGACTCTACTGTATATTTACCCTATACATTTAAAACCACAAAAAATGTCAATAGCAGCTATCATTTGTGCATCAATTTTCTATAAATACATAATAGGGTATTTGACTAAAAAAATTTTATTGGTTTAAAATATTCCTTGGCAAAAAAATATGAGACCCGTATTTTTTCTTGTTTAAAAATACCGCCTAGAAACGGAGAAAAACGCAAATGAAATTTAATTTAAGCCACGCCCCCAAAACGATCTCTGGCAGAATTTGAAGGGTGTGACGTCACCTGGCTTGAAACGTTTTCGACATGCGGGAGAATCCGTAGCGAACACTGTTGTTGTATTTGTTAACTCCATTTTCCTTTGATTTATTATTAAAAGAGTGAGTAGAGGTGCTTTAATGGGCTTTTTTTTTTGTTAGCACTTTGTTACTAATAGTTGGTTCGCGACTTTTTAATTTCATAATCCGCTACTTACAACTGTTAATTACCTTAAAGAATTCGGTTGACTTTCAAGAAAAATGGCACCAGAGCGCTTGTAAACCAAGAAATAATAGCTTATAAAATAAGAGATATATACATAAAAAAACGCAATCTGAACTAATACACATCCTAAGAAAAATGTATATAAAAAAATTATAGGCCCGCAGTTAAATAGTTTTTTTAAAATTCATATGAAGTGACCTAATTTTATACTTAAGGTTTTTTTTTTCATGTAATTTTATTTAAACAATCTCTATTTGCCAAAATATCTAGCCTTAAAATTAAATAAAACCAATTTAAAAATGATTACTTTGTGGCACGCATATGCAATTTTTTTTATTATAATTTTAAACGTCGGTAACTTTTTATTATAAGTCGTTCATTTGCAGATTTGTGTTACTTTCTAATATGTTATTTTTTGGTGAAATAGGTACTTTATTGCTGCATTGAACTTGATATACACATTTTGATCAAGTACGGACACGGAAAATATTTCGGCTTCTTCTAATGAGTAACTATCGCTACTGTGCCGCGCAATTTGCATTGTAAATATATTTGGTGATTTCGATACTAAGGCCCTGTATTTGGGCTTAAAGTTTGAATTCACTGGACTAACGGCCTACCGCTTGAAAACATCGGAAATAAGATCATTCACAAACAACTTAAGCTGTTTTAAATTTAATTCATAATTTTTTATAGATAATTTATTCAAGTTGAGTTTTGAGATAATTTATTCAATTGCGTTTAATACGAAGTTTTACTAAATATTTACAATATATTTTAATGTAGACAGAAAAAAAGATACTTGAAGTTCAATGAAATCAAAATTAGGGGAAAACTGATGCAGCTTTCAAAAACTAAATTTTTTATCATGTTTTTCTTTTAACTAGAACGCAGAAACAACTTTTTGTAAACCTTGTAACAAAACCCTGTAAACAAAATTGCTTGGATAAATTTCTAATTTTCTAGATTAGTACAAGAAAAAAAGTTCGGGGCGCCATCTATGGGCAAGGATAAAGATATGAAACTAGTTACCATTACAACATTAACATTAGTATTATAACGCTTTCCCTTATGTTAAGTATAATATTATTTACACTTTTAGGACCTTTTCATTAAAAATATTAATAGTTTCCTTATAATCCGTTTAAAATTGGTTATTATTTTGTTGGAAGTTGTAATATTTTGGAACTTATCAGAACAGAAATCCGAAGATTTAAAAAACAAATGCTCCACAATCATATTCATATAGCATTGATTATCGGCAAATTTGAGCTAGCCGTTTTTGTGAATCCTTTAATTTTATTTATTTAAATATTTTTAAGCATTAAAATCGCAATGAAGGAAATTCTTATTAAAAAAACATACATTTTAGACTTAAAAGAGCGCTAAAAAGTTTCGGATGAATAAATTCGAATAGCATGAGGGGCGGTTTAATGCCAGGTGACGTCAGACCAATCAGCGTAGCGTTTGCAATCACGTGACCGAGCTTTGGAAAATCGCGATTTTAAAACTTAATTTAAATAATATTTGAGCAATTTTTTGAATAAAAACCAATGAATATGTGTTTTCTAGGTCCTATACTACGTTTATATAACTTTTTTGGGCAGTTTCCCGATTTAGTCAAATACCCTATTATGACATCTGACAGGTAATGGGAACTCGTGTACCGAATTTGAAGTCTTTATCTTTCATTTGGCAGTAATACCTTTAAAACCCCAAAAGTTCAAAGGCAGCTACCCTTTATGCATGCACCATTTTTTAAAAGGCCTTATTATGATACTAAGGAACTTGTGTACCAAATTTGAAGTCTAACTCTTTTAGTTCGAGTCTTAGAGTGGTTTCAGATACTGACAAACAAACCTATGTTAGAAAAGCATTGTGTAAAAAACACAAAATCTCCATTTGGGATTTTCCTACCCTATCGATGCTTTCCTTACCTTATATAACACATTTTACATATTAGGTAATCAAAGCCGACCTGGCAGCACAAAGTTAGGGAGCTAGCCTTTTAGTTTCTGGATTCGGGTTTGAATCCTGGTAAGGCATGGATGTTTGTGTTTGTCAATAAATGTTGCTATTTGTCAATGTGTTTGTGTCGTCCTTTCATTGTGTGTCTCTTGTGACTGTCACTTCTGGCGAGTAGGGTAACGGCTATAAAGCCTATGCTCCTCCCTTCTAGTTTCATTCATTGTCATTAGGTAATCAAAAGTAAAAATATGTACACGTTATTTACTATGTAACCAATGTACTTAGACAACTGATAATAAACTTTAAGTTAGGTTCTTATTTAAATAGAAGAAACTTATTGAAGATTTACTAAAAATTTTAGGTTTTTTTTGGCTTAACTAAAAAAATATTAAAACTTATTTGAAGCACATAAAGATGTATATACCAAAAATAATTAATATTTTGTATTAAGCAAAAGGCGTTTTATATTAATATAACTTCATCTGAATGTATAATTGAACTGCAATGTGTTCAATAGAAAAGCAACTTCAAAACAACAGGTTAAAATTTAAAATCCTGAAAATGCACTTGTAATATTATAAAATTACAGTAAATTTACTTACAATGCATTATGCAATTAGCTAAAATAGGTTAAATTTTAGAATCACATTTTGTATTTTAAAAAGAATCGGAATTTATTATTAATCTAATTCTATTTAAATATCAACATGTAAAAGCTGTAACTTCAAAACAAATTAAAATTTTAAATCACGAAAATGCACTTGTAATATTTTAAAATCAAAATAAAGTTACCCACAATGTGTTATGCAATTAATCAAAATAATAAAGCTATGCAAAAAAATAATTTTACCAATTCTCCAAAGTTGTAGACCCCATGTCCTAATAAGGCTGCAAGGGAGAGAGTAAATGCCCTGGATTTTTTATCCTCATCTGTAAAAGGTTTGAAAAATATTTAATATTAGTATCCAAACAAACAACTAAATTAAATGCAATGAAACAATGTTGATCCATTCAAGGTTGCCACACTTATTAGTAAAAGAAAATCATGGACTATTTAAGGACTTTTCAAGGATATATTTATCCATTTTCAAGGACTGTATATTCGAACATGCAAGCAACACCTAAATTTCACGATAGTTTTTAAAAATTCATTTAGAAAACGAATAAGAGCTCTCTTACTTAATTAACTTATATATGTGTTTTAAAATAACCATTTAGTTATTAAAAAATCCATCTAAAATCACTTGCTCTGCCTTCTTGGATAATACATAAACAATAAATCAAAACATAAAATAGGAACCGATTCACATTGATTAAGTGTTTTTAATGAAGCTAAAATTATTATTACTATTATACTATTGCATACTATTCACACGTGGCAAACAAATAACATAATCCACTTTATTTTGTTAAAGTAGAGCTCCCTCTCGACAAATCTGTGTTTTTTTTCATCTATTACATTCCATTTTGAAGTTTTAGTTACGAATAACCCTCATAGATGACAGTAGTAAAAGTGTATTCAAAATTAAAGAGTGAAGATATTAACTGGTGTGAAATAATGTCTTTGGCAGTATTCAAAGCAGCGTGTAAAATACTTTTTTTGTGTGTGTATAGCAGTTTTGCCACACCAAAGTATTTGTGTGTAGCAATTTTTAATTAATGCATAGCACTTTTGAAAAACTAAGTAAGGATCGAAAAGTCGCGAAACTCCGGGGATCCGAAAGTAGCAGAACTCCGGCTACCCGAAAGTCACTGAACTACGGCGATCCGAAAGTCGTGAAACTCCGGTGGTGCAAATGTCACGGAACTACGGGGACCCGAAAATTGTGAAACTTCGGGGATCCGAAAACCGGGAAAATACGCCGGGGATCCGAAAATCGCGAAACTTCGGGGATTCGAAAGTTGCGGAACTCCGGGATCCGAAAGTAGCGAAACTACGTTGATCCGAAAGTCGCTGAACTCCGGGGATCCGAAAGTCGAAGAACTCTGGGGATTCAAATGTCGCGGAACTCGGGATCCGAAAGTTGGGAAACTACGGCAATCCGAAAGTTGCGAAACTACGGGCGACTTCCGGATCGCCGTAGTTCTAAAACAATTAAGCTTTGAATCGCAACTAAATGCGATACAAAGTTAATTCGCTATCGCAAGTTTTCATTTTGGTGTCGCGTTTCGCGATGCGATACCGCTTATTTTACACGCTGATTCAAAGTATAATAATATTAGTACTAAATATATATAAATTGTTTTGAAAAAATAATTATAGTTCAAGAGGGTTATTTTTAAAATATATTTAGTAGTAATCTAGTCATTCTTATCAAAATTGGAATTTTGTAGTTGGTTTTTGCTATATGGCAAAAATTTTAAAAATTGAAATAATTTAAATTCCAATACAGTTATTTTTTTTTCAGTATTTTTCCCATAATGTAAGAGTATTAAAGATACAAATATATTTTTTCGGGATGAAAACAAATTCATGCACTACAGAGTTAAGTTTATTAAAATAAACATAAGACCAAGTGAATATTATGGTCTTGAACAAATTAAGTTACACCAAAACCGAATTCAGAAAGCTTGATGTTTAGGTATTTTTTCAGAAATGAGGTTATTAATTTTATTTACACAGTCGGCAATATTGGATGGATCAGATTTACTGTATGGTAACCCTTGGTGTGATTTTTTCAAATTTTTTTTGAGGCAACCTTTCTGACTTCAACTGATGGTTCGAATTCTTTGACTTCACAACACGACGTTTTCAGGCAACCTATCTGACAAAAATTTGTTCATTTCAGTCGGGTTTTCGGCTAACTTTTGGCGCGATTTGGGATAGTTTGCCAAGGGTTACCGAACAGTAAATTTTTACCTTATTTTGTTAACAAAGAGCTAATGATAAGAACATAGCACAAATGGAAATAGACCTTACCATCAATTTCATTCAGATCAGTACAACCAAGATACCTCAGAGCTTCACGGTAGTACTTAGCATGCTGGCCCCTCTTTTGATGGTAGTCGCTGCTCAGCTGGTAATACCGCCCATGCACTGTACTGATACCATCCATAGCATCTATCATTTCTTCAGTCTCCTCGATTATTTTCTGTAAAAAGATTCATGTTAACGATAGAAGAAGCAATAGAAATTGTAGTGAAATTTTAAATAAATTGCAATTATATTATTAACTTCAACGTGCCATCGAACAATTAACAATGAAGTGAAAGAACTTAACAAGTCATGGGGAGAGATTAAGACCATTGCAGCCAACAGCGTGAGGTGGCGGACCATGACGGAGGCCCTATGCTCCATGTAGGAGTGAAAGAGGTATAAGTAAGCAATATTATTAACTTAATTATTTAGAATTTAACTGCTCATGAGCTTGTTTGTAAAAAAGGTTTTTACGATTAGGAATATTTTTTCTGCAAAAAGAATCATGTTAATGTTGGGCAGAACCGATAGAAATTGTAGTGAAATTTTAAATAGATTGCAATTACCCACATTACGTTATTAACCTAATTATTTAGAATTTAACTGTTCAGTGGTTAGTTTATAAAAAGGATTTTTATTACAATTAGGTTAGGTTAGGTTTGAATTATCGTCGCACTAGAGCTACACGAGGGCTATTGGCGACGGGCGTCGTATTTTAGAACCACAGTCAGGTGACGAGCCAACACCTGACTAGGCATCCAACGCAACCGTTAAGGGCAACATCGTATGCAGCGTTAGGACTTTGAAGGATATTTAACGTGCACTCCCTTACACGGGGTATTATTCGTCGGACATTTTTTGGCTGCACGGCCGTTTATAGGTCGGCAGCTATTTTGGCGATGCCCGGACCCGAACCTGGGACCTTCCGCATGCTAAGCGAGTGCTTAACCGACTGGGCTCCCCATTACAATTAGGATTGTTTATGGTTGATATATAACCAAAATTCCAATTTAACCCTTGTTCATAATAAATTAATAAGATTGCAACAAGGAATGGTATAGAGAAATATGCGTACATTTATGGTTTATAAGATAGCTGTAGATTTATAATAGATAAAAGATTAAAACAAACTACTGTTTACAGTTTAAAATCCTTTGTAAAATGTAAAAATTCCTAAATCTACATCTCCATTAAAAAAAGGATGTGTATCACTACACAACTTTCAATTACATTTCAGTAAATCAATGCACATACAAAGGCAATTACATTTAAATCCTATAAGTTCATTTCAAAAACTTATAAACCTAAAAAGTTCCAAGGAAGCAACCCTTTGTATGTGCACGATTTTTTTGAAAACCTTATGAGGTACTAGGAACTTGTGTACCAAATTTGAAGTAGCTCTTTTAGATGGAGCTGAAAAGTGGTTTCAGGCAGACATACAAGACAGACGAACCAACATTAGAAAAACACTTTTTTAGAATCAGCACCCTCCAAAACGTGTAGAAAACACAAACAAAATCTCCATTATGGATTTTTACAGCCGCATCACAATACTTTCATTGCCTTACATTTCACATCAGGTGAATGAAAGTAAAAATATTTACTAATTTATAAAAAATACTAAATAAAATGTACTATAGGTCATCAATTCACTAAACTGATTTTATATTAAAACTTTACCAACCGGCCGTCGATTAATTGTCATCTTGTTTTCAGGGCTTACCGCCCAGACATCGATTAATTGACTTTTGATCTTCCTGTTAGATTTGGTTAGGTTAGGCCGTGTTAAGTATACACCTCGATCCACGACCGATCTGCCTCAAGTTGTCCAGAACTGTGCATCACCCTAGACTAGAAGGGTTTAGTGGATTTGATTGGTTGCATTGAGTCAGGATCAACGTGCTTAGTTTAGTTTTATGGTCGCACAAGAGCTACACGAGGGCTATTGGGAAAACGGTGTCTCGGACAATCTACGGCTGAGCGGGCGGTGAAAGGGCATAGTATGTTCAAACCGCTACCGGTCTTAAAAGTGTTAAAAAGCAGCAATTAAAATGGACTCATTAATGTTCTAGTATAACAACAAATATCTGTCCACAAGCAGTTAAAGGACCTTTAAAATGTAATATACAATTAAAACTAGCATAACAAAATTATCATTTAAAAATATCACAACAAACCTTGACACCATCCAAATCTTCTTTTCCTAGTTTCAACATTCCAGCTATGATATTGCACAACACAACTGCCTCGTTGTTACCTTTAACCTAAAAAATAAATACGAAATGAAGGCATAGAATAAAGCTAAATATTTTTCATTTATATTAAATCAATCAACACATTAAGTACTTCTGTAATTTTGCAAAAAAATTTAAGCGACTTTAATTTAAAAATGAAAACTGACACACGAAATTTTAAAATTTCTCTTATGACACTTCATTGCAGCAACATGTACATGTGTTGTATTAAATGAACTATCCTTGCAGCAAAAGGGACCACTGGATAAGAATATAATAATAATGTTAAATTACGAACATAAATAAAATTTTAAAATCAAATACAAGTGTAGCATTTATCTGACTGTCAGCGTTAAATTGAATCACAGCTATTCAGACATGTACTAATACCACATCCAATTTCACTTTTCTTTTAATACCTTTTCTTTGGTCTTTTCCATGAATTCAATTTTCTTGTCATAGTCTAAAATAAAAAATATCATCTATAGAGAAAAAATAATGATAAATAAGACTTAACTTTAATTTAAGTAATTATCTATGTGTAAAATAATTCAGTTTTCTAGAAATGGTCAATTTTGGTTCTAAAATCACTTACAGAAAGAATTTAAGTTATAGGACACTGACAGCAATGACTTTAAAAAATGAATTTGAATTTGTAATAATAATGGAAGAGTTGGAAATCTAGACGGAAATAAAAGTATCTATTTAAATTGTTGATTGTGCTTCTTTTTTTAAGTTTCAATTTATTGCTGCTTGTAACATGAGCTTAGCTATGACAATAGTTTCAAAAGGTTTTTTCTTGTTACAATATTATATGCCTTTTTTTTATGCAACCTCAAAAAATTTTAGATATTATGAAAGATGAGGTAAAATATATATCAGTTCTTACCAGCAATCTGGCAAACAACAAACTTCAAAATTTCAACCAATGAAAGAGGATTGATTCTAGAAAAGAAAACACAATCATACTTTGTACTTAATTGATACAGCAACCCCTCGTTATATCGCAATTCACAGCACACAAGCAAAAACCCACGATATAACGAGCGACTTGATAAATATTATACTTTTGATGTATAATTATGCTCTAAACAAAGTTTTTAAACTAAAGCACAGTATTTATTTGAAAACTAAAAATAAAAATTTAACTACTCTAAAAAATAAACAAATATTTAAAAAGGACTTATTATTAATTAGCATAAACATCATTGCACAGGTAATACTTAAATATTTCACACATTTTCTAGTGAAAAATTTATCTAAAGTTTGCTGCTTTGATTTTTCTGGCTAAAACCTGTTTTCCGGCACAGATCAACGAACGAACATTTATCAACTGAATATCACCAATATTAGATGAATTTAGAAACCAATATTTGAATCGATTTTAAGGAAAGTACTAAGTACATATTGAAAAAAACAGGGGAAAATTGGGAGGCATGATACAAGGCACAATATATATATCCGAATGTGCGTTGTAACGAGGCGCGACATAGCAAGGGGTTACTGAACTTCAAAACACTTTGCATAGATCAGTAACTACAGTAGAATCTCGATTTAGCGACCCCTTCGTTATAAAGACCGCTTCAGAAAGTCCCAATAATTTTACCATAGGAATAGTGTTAAAAAACCCTCTTTTTTGCGACCGAAAAACTAGCAGTTCCTCGATATTGCTACCGAATATTTGTTAGACATTTAAGAAACTAAATTGCTACCAGAAGCCATTTTCGTGTTTGCTTCAAAATTTCAACTTGTGGAAGTGTATGAATGAGTAGAATCTGTGTTTGCTTTTGTTGGAGCACAATGAAGAAACCCCTCCTCAAGCAAGGAAAGGGGTCGAACAATGGATGAATAGGTGAATAGGGCAGGGACGATTCCGGGAATTCGCCGGGGACCAGTGTTGCAAAGCAAGCCAAGGTCAGCTTAACTTTTCACACATTCTGTGATAATTGGTTGTTAAACATAGCTGTAGAAAATATGGCACCACATTTGACCATTGGACTAACTGACCTTGTATAATTTGCATGTCTACAATATGGCTCTTATAAAAAAAAAAAGGAGCTAAATTTCTATCAATGTGAAATGTTATGTGTTGTCGCTACTGTGAGAGAGCAATGCCTCGAATTTTCTACAAAAAATAACAGAAATAGAAAATGACATAATTAAGAACTCTGTTAGAACTTTGAAACAATCTTCAATTGCATTTACACTTATTGTGCAGATAAAAATGAAGCAAAATAAACGTTTCTATTTAAGTTTTTTCTCAGTTTGTAAAAAAGATTTTTTATTAAAATTCTTTATAACGTCCCTTCGATATAACGACCGTAAGTTGTTGGTCCCGAGAGCGGTCGCTGTATCGAGGTTCTACTGTATTATATAAAGTTTGTGAATATTTTATTATAATATAACAAAAAATAAATTGAAATACGTTGATTAAGAAATGACAGTTTCAGCTGTACTTACTTGTTTTCAAAGTCAGCTAGGAAATTTTCATACAGCTGAAAAAAGATAAACATCATATGTAAAAAAAGTATTTTTTATAGTTAATCATAAGTTCTTTTTTGTAAAAACTTTGTTTACCTCTAACAACTCTGTGCCCTTTTGCATCTCAGGTAGTTTCGACAAGGCTAGTAGTTTTAAAGTAAGCTGATGCCACAACCTAAAAAAGGAAAATAAGTATTTATTAATAAATATTTTATTTAAGTTAGGGCCAACGGCAGTGCAGGTTTTAAAGAAAACAAATAAAGTAAGCACATGCTAAAATTAAGAACATTAATGATATGGTAACATTTAAACGACTCGTTAAAAAAAAGTTTTCATTGCGATTGTAATATCAAAATTATACCACTTACAAAATTATACCAAGTTTATCAAATGATATGGGGTCATTCTTCTCACTGGCTAGTTTACCTGATTGTGATAAACACATTTGATGGCTTTTCTTTAGTAAGGGTAGAATCATAGTCACTGGCAAAAAAATTTGGCGAGTTTTTAAAGAGCGATATTTGAACTTTCAGACAACCATGTACACAAATAATGTAATAAAAAAGGGGATGTTTTTAAAACAATGTAGCATGCATGCAGACAGTCAAAAAGTTGTCAAGTCAGCCCAGAAATAACCCTCTTTTATAATTATTTTGAAAAACAGGAATGTTTAAAAAATGTGTGTTTTTATAGCCAGACAATATAGAACAGTAATCGTCAAATCGAGACCAGTCCCCTTTTACGCCAACTATTAATTAGGTATACTACATTAACTAACAACATCGAATCAGAGAGGGTTTATAAAGATAACTGTAAGTAAAAATAAATGAATTAAATGGCTCAACTAAATTAACATAGTACTAGAGCATAAATTAACATACACTTTAACTATTGCATAGTTATTTAGTTTTTAGATTCAAATTTTGACAACATTTACATATGAAGATTGAATATACATAGGTAAACAATGATATTTGTTTTTATAATTAAAAAAAAAGTGTTCAAAGGAATTTTTACAAATTATACACAGTATTTTTCCAATAGTTTTTAATATATACTTTATTTACTCAACACTGTCTCAACTTTCCAATTGTTACTTTCGGAATGATTCATAGTTTGATTGATTAATGGTAAAAATCATATTTTTATGTATTTTTTGTATATAAAACATTAACAAACATTAACTTTCGTTGTTTTTCTCATTTTGTTTCGAACTCACTTTTTGTTGTAATATTCCTCCATTTGATTCCATTCTTCAGCCTTTTCCCCAGTGGCTTTTGCTTGTTGGGCAGACAAATAAGCATTGACATCCCTCATTTTGTATGTTTAATAATTTAAAATGTCTTATTTTAAAAGAAACTAAAATCCGAGCCGACACACAAAACAGTGACAAACAAATATTAGAAAGCATGTGCTGCCAAACCAAGCAAAAAAGTTTCCGATAAAGATTTTTGGTTTAGTTAGGTCTTGAGTGACATCAGAAACACTAAGTGAAAATAAATACTTTCTCGAGCTTCTATTGGTGATTCAATGTCACGTGTAAAGTGAGAAACCAATCGGAACATTGATCGAAGAACATTCAGGATTATGGACGTCACTTAATGCAAACTAATTTCAAAACTCTTTGTTTTTGATTTTCAAAACTTATAAGTTTTCTTTCATTCTAAAAATTTAAGATAAACTAGAATTTCTTTTAGTTTCACTCATCCAATTCATGTTCATTATAAATTAGTCCTTACATTTCTTTTGAGGTGGCAACCATTATTAGTCATCACAAAAAGTTCAGACCACCCTTCCGCCGACTGTCACAAATGTTTTTGTTTTAAAAGTTTATAAATTATTAGTTAGAAAAACTCAATAAATAATTAATGGATAGTCAAGGGCGGCAGGTTATAGTCTGTGACAATGGAACAGGGGTAAATACAATACTTTACGATTTGAATTCATTATTGGGATCCTGCCAACTTCTAACACTCATAACACATTTCAACCTTTAAAATGTTTTCTAAATAATTGATTTAATGATCATTCACTTATTTATATAGTTTTCATTAAAAGTATAGTATTCATGATTGTGTATAAAATACATTTTTTTTTATATTGTTTTCTACTTATAGTTCGTGAAATGTGGATATGCAGGACAAAATTTTCCATCTTTTACGTTTCCTTCTCTTGTTGGGCGACCTATCATTCGAGCCGCCCATAAAATAGGAGATATTGAAGTCAAAGTAAGATTTTCAAGCGTTTAATTATATTCTAATTCTTCTTATATTTATTGTTTTGTCTGACATTTTAATGTAACATTCATTACATCTGTGAAACATTTTAATGATTTGATTTGCTCAATTTTTTTCAGTTTTGGTATTTAAGGGGGAATGGGTGCATTAGCCGGGTCTCCTAACCAGTGTTCCCTCAGTGTTAGTAAAATGGGGAAAATAGTTATTTTCGAATTACAAATACTCCAATCATTAAGATCAATTACTCTGGCTGTATTGAATTTTTTTACAGAGGTGTTAAGGTTAAACTAAAGAATCGTGACCGGATTTGGCGGGGTTTTTTTTTCAGTAATAATATTGCAGGTCGAATGACAACAAACCCTGGCGCGTGCTGAAGCAACCAATGAATGACTGCATTATGGAGAGCGTTACATGATAAGAAACTTTCCAATTGCTAATTTTGTCAAAGGTTGCCATATTATCAATAAGTCAGGTTCCCAGATTTGGCGTAAAATATCCGGCCATGATTCTTTAGTTTAACCGGGTTTTATTTTATACATTTTGATGGCTTAAATGTCCCTTTTATTCCACTTTTTGAAATTGGTTGGAGTATGTAGCTGTAAATTATATTGAATTTTTTTAAGGGTAATGAAACCTATTCCAAAAGGGGTATGACAGAGCCAATCTACATTTATTATACAAAAAAAATTATAGAAACGGGTGCAATACAGCAAGGATATGTTTATTTAGATTTTTTTTCGTAGATTAACAGAGAGGAAGACTTCAGTTTGGGGACCCAGCTACCCCATTCCCCTTAAATATTGTAGTAAAAAACACTTGCAAGGCTTATAAGTTTTATTATTTGCCTAATATATTGTATTAATATTCTAAATAAACCAATTTTCAATTGCAATCACTTAAAGCCGAATTACATGTGCTCATATAGCTCATGAAAGCTTTATCATTTTTTGTTCATAAATTATTGCTGTTGTATGTTGTCTTTCTCATGCTGCTTAGGATCAGCCTACAGATGCCAGAGTAAGTCTGTGTTTTTTTAGAATATTTGCATGGTTATCATAATTTTGTAATGTGATCTTTTGAATAAGCTGATAACATCAGGCTAATTTGCATCTAAGAAAAAAAGTATTAATTTGAGCTAGGGAACCCAGTCAGTAAGACGCTTCCCTTACATGCAAAGTGTCTCGGGTTCAAGCCCGGCCATCCCAAAACAATTGTTGACCTATAAATTATCTGTGCAGCCATAGAGTTTGACAAATGATAAAGTGTGTAGAGGAAGTGCACATATAATATGCTCCAAAATACCAAAACTGCATATGGGACTGGGGAGCCCAGTCGGTTAAGCACTCACTTAGCATGTGAAAGTTCCCAGATTCGGGTCCGGGCATCGCCAAAATAACTGCCGACCTATAAACGGCAAGTGCAGCCAAAATGTCCGACGAATAATACCCCGTGTAAGGGAGTGCACGTTAAATAACCTTCAAAGTCCTAACGCTGCGTACGATGTCGCCCTTAACGATTGCATTGGGTGCCTATTCAGGTGCCGGCTCGTCACTTGACTGTGGTTCTAAAATACGAAGCCCGTCCCCAATAGCCCTCGTGTAGCTCTAGTGTGACGATAATTCAAATCAAATCAACCAAAACTGCATATGAAAGTCACTCCAAAAGTCGCGTTCGGTGCCTACTTAGAAGTCGGCTTCTCACTTGATTGTGTCTCTAAATTAAGATTCCCGTCGCAAATTAATAGCCCTATTGCAGCTCTTGAGCAATGATAATTCAACTCACCCCTATAAAATTGAGGGTTTATTGCAAATTTCATTTGAAAAAGTATATAGCATAGAGGTCATCTTCTTTTGGTTCATCCTATTGCTCTCTGAAATCTTACTAACCTTGTAATAAGCAAACATGCAGGTATATTAGGTCATGCTAAGTTGCATTTCAAGTAAAGTTATTGTACTTATTACTATTTTTAGCATCCGCTTACACCAAATAGGCTGTCTGTTCACCTTAAGCAAAAATTCACGTTAACAAGGTTCTCTTGTGCTTTTTTTTTTCTTGTAGGGTAGACTAACCAGTGAATGAATGTTTAAGGTGCTGCATTCGCCAGTGAATAAACACCAGGGCATAATGACCAGGACAACCAATCCTATGTCAGATAGCTTCCTACTAGATGGGAGGAAGTCAGTGCTGCCAATCCATCCAGCAGCATGATTTTTAATCCTTATTTTTTAAATGTATTTACAAACTGTTCATTCACTGAGGCCTGTTCACTCATTTGTCAGTCTACCCTAACCTGTTATCATATTTACTAAAATATTCTTCATTGGTTCCTTTTAAACTAAATTCCTTTCCAGGACTTGATGGTAGGCGATGAAGCCAGCAAGCTCCGATCCATGCTTGAAGTGGCCTACCCAATGGAGAATGGCATCGTCCGTAACTGGGACGATATGTGCCACATTTGGGACTACACTTTCGGCCCCAGCCAGATGAATATCGATCCTAAAAACTGCAAGGTGCTGCTGACAGAGCCACCCATGAATCCGCTGAAAAATAGACAAAAAATGATTGAGGTTTGTGGATATTCGTGTACTTTTTTTCAATTATTCTTTACTAGCTTCATAAACCCATCGTCGCACAGGTGTACCTTTAAAAACCCTAATTAGTAGGTTTTTTATTTAAACTTTTATTTTATACCAATTGATCCCCTCTCCACTGTCTACACCATCAGGATATATAATCTCTTCCCATTCTGATTTGAGATGTTGATTGTATTCAGGCCCTTCAAAAAGAGTTAGATGGCTCTCCCATATGCCTTCTGTTCAAATTGCCAGAACAGCTACGATATAATGGCCTTTTTTTATTTCATGAGTAGCTTACGAAACTGCCCAAATGTGGTTAACATTCTATTCCATATTTTATACAACTGGACAGGGCTGGGAGTTCAAACGATAAAGACTTTCGCCTTGCATGCAGTAGGTCCCAAGTTCAGGTCCTGGCATCGTCAAAATAACTGCTGACCCATAAACAGCTTGTGTAGCCAACAAATGCTTAATTATTCACACAAAAAAATATAATTTTCAAACGAAACAACAAGTGCAATATACAACCTCTGGGGATTGTTGTAATCCCATGAGAGTGAATACAGATTAAGCAAGACTTATTTAACCCTTTCAGTCCCAAAAATTTACTACACTACAGAAACATCTGATATTCACAAAATAGCTTATTTTAGGTCAAATATACGAGTTCCATAAGAAAAAAAACATTAAAATTTTTTATATGGTTTTTTAAACAATGCCAAAAATTTTTAACTGTGAAAAAATACAAAATAAATATATATATATATATATATTACCTAAAAACAATTCGAGTCATATATTTTAAGGTATCTGACCATATTATTTTTTAAAAAAAGTATTTATTTTAACCGAAATAGTTTAAATTGGGTTTCAAATATGTGGAACTGAAGTGAACTTATAAAAATCAGGTGAAACGCTTGTTGCCGATTTTCTAAGTAAAAAAAATAGAAGTTCTGACTTCCATTGAGATTAATGTAAAATATTGTCTAATAGAAGAAAGTGTGAAGAATTGAATGATGTGTGTTTGGATGTTATAACGGGGCATAAACATTTTGAAAAAAATATTGAAAGTGATGATGCCAAATGGCATCACTGGGACTGAAAGGGTTAATGATAATAATATACCTATAGCCCTCGACCTATAGCCTTCGTTGTAGCTCTTATGTGACGATAATTCAAACTAAATTAATGATAATAATTGTACAAGATGGATGTGATTGTTAAATAAGGCAAAGGTGTTGGTGCTATTTAAGAAAAATAAACAATTCTGTTTCCAAAATTAATTTCTTGCCTATAAATGTAGTTTCTTAAGGTTTTTTTTAAGTGCTTTTCAGTAAAATTCACAGACCAACAGGGAGATAATTTGTGAATGATCTCTTTGTTGACTATGGGTATATCGTTGTCTAGGGTTTAACTATTTATCTTGTAGTGAATCTTATTTAATTTCTTTTAACTTTCTTTGTTTCGTCACCCCATTTTGGGAAGTAAAACTTTTCATGCGATACTTTTTTTTGCACCCGAATCCTTCAAAATTACGAACTAAAACTAAAGATCAGTCACTCCAATTTCTCACCCAATAGTATAAATTCTAATATGTTCTTTTATCCAATCCCTGATCAATAAAAGTGGGACAAATTCATTCCCAGTGAGATTCAAACTGAACAACGCATCACTTTTGCTCCTACTCTCAGGCCAAAAGGACCTGTGCTGTTTTTATCCACATTTACTTGTCATTTATTTTATGTAATTTAGTGCTATGGTTGTTAAATTAAATGTTTGGGCTGGGGAGCCCAGTTGGTTAAGCACTCGCTTAGCATGAGGAAGGTTCCGTTCTGGTCCGGGCATCGCCAAAATAGCTGCCGACCTTTAAACGGCCTGTGCAGCCAAAAATGTCCATCGAATAATACCCCGTTTAAAGGGAGTGCACGTTAAATATCCTTCAAAGTCCTAACGCTGCGTACGATGTCGCCCTTAACAGTTGCGTTGGGTGCCTTTTTTGTTGGCTCGTCACCTGACTGGTTCTAAAATACGAAGCCCGTCGCCAATAGCCATCGTGTAGCTCTAGTGCGAGGATCATTCAAACCTAAATTAAATGTCTTAAAATAACCTTCTAATAATTCCAACATTTATTCATCAACAATACAAGTCACCACGCCTTATTCTTTTACCACGTTAGATTGTTGCAGTTTTTATGAAAGTGAATAAGTTTGACTGGAAGTATGATGCACTCTAGTAATGGTATTTGTTCTTATTGTAGGTTATGTTTGAAACATACGAGTTTGCTGGTTCTTACATTGCTATTCAAGCTGTTCTGGCACTATATGCTCAAGGTAAATTTGCTTTATTTTACACTGCATTAATCTTAACAATGTACTTCTGCATTTTAAAAATATGAATATATTGACATATTTCCCTTCTAAAGTCTATCTAAAACATAAAATGAAATACACAATTTTAATTGTTACAAAGACCGAATATTTATTTATAATAAATTTATATAACATTTATATATAATACATATTCTAAATACATTAAAAGTTTAATGTATTTAGACTGTCAAAAGTAAGATATATAAAAATTATAAGTTTGGAATTTTCAAAAGTTTGTTTAGAATTTTGTTTTCTTTCTCTTACTAAAGTTATTATGTAGATTATGTTATTGTATATACTGCTTTTATCTATGTGTTTTCCAAAATTTTAAATGGAGATATAGTGTTTTCGATACATTTTGTAAAGTGTGAATTCTGAAAGAATGGATTTGTTTTGAACATTGGTCTGTCTAAATCATTCTACAGCTAGAAAAAAATGGCTACGGACCTCAAATTTGGTATATGAATTTTTAATACCTGTCCGACATCATAAGGTTTTTAAGAAAATTGTACTTGTGCAAATAAATTCTTCCCAGAGATAAATGAAATTTTTCTCGGAAGTTCATTAAAGCCAGCCTATTTTAATTGGAAATTTGCCTCAGCTATTAATGTCTTTTACATAACCCCCTAGTTACAAACCCCCTTACAAAACCCCCTAGTCCTTGCATTCCCCCATAACCCTAGTTCAAACACAGTCTTTACTTACCAAATTATTTGTTTCAGGTTTATTAACTGGTGTAGTCGTAGATTCTGGCGACGGAGTCACCCACATCTGCCCTGTATATGAAGGATATGCCCTATCCCATCTTACTCGACGGTTAGATATTGCAGGAAGGGATATCACTAGATATCTCATCAAGGTATCTTTTCTTTTCAATATTTAATGGAACTATAGTCCGTACGATTACAATGCAATGCTGCTTCTTCATTTGCAAGCTGCTCTCTGATTCCATTGTGTATGGAGTACATAGATTAGAAAATTAGCTTGCTTAAACTATATAAATTTGCAAGATTTTATAAATATTTTAATTATAAATAATTTATTTTTTAGTATAAGAATTTCATATGTACTTGATTCTAAAGTTTTATATTTCAGTTATTTATTATTGTTGTTTTAAATTAAGTTTTAACTTAAAAAATGCTGACAAAAATTTTATGTTAACAATAACATGATCTAAGAAACCAGACAGCAGGCACAGCTTATTTTGGGAGTTACTCTTTAAGAAAAGTTTTGGGCGTGATTGCCCATTATAGTGCTGATGGATGATGTATTTTATTTTTTCTATAAACTTACTTATTACATTGATCAGACCAATCACGTTAAGTCAAGCTAAAACAAAGTAGTAATTGTTTTAAAAATTTAAAATCACTGAAAATTTGGGTCCCAGGCCTTATGATTGATTAGGCCCTAGCATGTTAAATAAGTGAAATGTCTTCTAATGATTTTAACTATTTTTTTTTGTAATAAGTTTCGATGAAGAATTTTTCAGGGCATTCAATGAATCAAAGGTGTCTAATTATCATGGTATTTCTTATTTAGAAAAAAATATTGTTATTCAGTTTTGTTATTAATTTCTGTTACAGCTTCTCTTGTTACGTGGTTATGCTTTTAACCACTCAGCTGATTTCGAGACGGTTCGGATGATTAAAGAAAAATTATGTTATATTGGTTATAATATCGAACAAGAACAAAAGTTAGCTCTAGAAACTACTTACCTGGTAGAACCTTATACAGTAAGTTATGAATGGACCATTTTTTATTATGGTTACATAAATATTTAGTTTTGTTTACAACATTGAAGCATGTTTAGTTGCATTTGTATGTTGTTTATATTGTGTAAAATATTCTAACAAGTTTACAAATGAAAGATATCAAACAATAATTAACGTAATTTTTTAACACATTAAGATTAATAAATTTGATATTTTAATGCTAACAGTCTTTTATTTATATTTCCTTTTAAAAGGTTTAAAAATTATAAATAGTTTTTCGAAAATAGTGCAATACCTTTTTCCTTTATAGTTATCACACTGTTCCATAATAATTCTAATCAAAGTTTTGGTTTCAAAAGACAATATTTTTGTTTTGTGTTAACTTATAACTATCTTTAATAAAATATCGTATTTTCCTGCTTGTGTTGATAAATAATAGTTTTCTATTATAACTATAGATAAAAATGCCACAAAGTCAATTTCTTACCAACTTGGACATTTCAGTTTTGATGCTGCATAAAGCAAATGAACCATCATTTATGTATGTAAAGGCTGAGGAGACCTGTCAGTTAAAGCTTACGCCTTGCATGTAGTAGGTCCCTGGTTCGAGCCCCGGCATCACCAAGATAACTGCTGATCTATAAACGGCACAAGTAGCCAAAAAAATTCCAACCAAAAATATCCAGTTTAAAGGGAGTACACATTTAATATGCTTCAAAGTCCCAGCATTGTGTATGAAGTTGCCCTTAACCCTTTCACTACTGAAATGGCCCACGACTTCCGTCGGACTAAGGATTCCATAATGATATTCCTATTGCATATTACGAGGAAAGAAAAAATCTTTCGTAACGAAAGGGTTAATGGTTGTGTTAGGTATCAACTCACTTGACTGTTGTTCTAAATTAAGAACCCCTTCGGCAATAGCCATCGTGTAGCTCTAGTCCAATGTAATTCAAACTAACTAATCTAACAGTATTGTATGTATAATTATAAATTTATAAAGGCTATTTATTTAACCTCTCAAATGACCAGAAAATGGCAAATAGGTATGGTTGTTTGCACTGCATAAATTTTTAATTTAAATTATTTCAAGTAAAATATTTTTTTACAAAATTAAAATCCGGTTTATTTTGAAAGAACTGATCTTAAAAACATTTCCAGATGAAAAAGTATGCATTATGAATAAAAATTTATACAAATATAAATTTTTAAAATTTAACGTTATTGTATGAATGATTCTTAAAAGCCGGGTATAACGTCAGAAGAGTTAAAAAAAAGTTTTTGTTTATAGGAAACTTGTGACGCAACAAACTATGAAATAATTCTCATTTCAGCTTCCAGACGGCAGAGTCATAAAACTCGGTGGCGAGAGATTCGAAGCACCAGAGGCTCTTTTCCAGCCCCATCTTATCAACGTTGAAGGCCAGGGCATAGCCGAGCTCGTGTTCAACACAATCCAAGCGGGGGATATCGATATAAGACCCGAGCTGTACAAGCACATTGTGCTTTCAGGAGGGTCCACTATGTACCCGGGACTGCCCAGTAGGCTGGAGAGGGAGATAAAGCAGTTGTATCTGGAGCGTGTGCTGAAGGGGGAGACAGAGAAATTAGCTGTGAGTAGAGTTTTGTTATTATGGTTGCTGTAGCGGCCTTGATAACCTATTGTCTGCCAAAAGGATCCTTAAGGCGGAGATGGGTTATTTTGGCTTAAATATTACCATTAACTTTGTAATCTGGAATAATAGTATTAACATGGGCGGTAAATCAGCGCCACCTAGTTGTTGATGGATTATTGAGGTTGCATGTGTGGTAACCGCCACAGTTGCTTTCTTATAAGTTATAAGAGAGATTATAATAAATTTGTATTATTCTTGTCATGAGTGGCAACAGTCCCAGCCTTTTGTTGCTTCAGTTGGTCAGAACATAAGAGATTATAGTAAAAGTATTAGAGCGGGGCTAATCACGTGACCTCTAATGGTAGTGCAAACAGGTCAGTGTTGCCCCCAGTTTTAAGAGGAAAATGCTATGGTTTCATCAAAAAAATACTATTTCACATTAAAATTACCATAAAAAAGTTACTTTATGAAAAAAAAATGCTTGACACGTTTTTATGGTTTTTTTTTTTTTGTAATTTTAGTATTAAATTGTATTGGTTCAATAACCCCATAGCATTTTTTGCCGGCAACACTGGACTGTTTGCCCTGAAATTCTTGACTTCATGCATGTCCAGTCACTACCATTGGAGATCACGTAATCAGCCACTCTAATACTTTTACTATGATCTCTATGGTCAGTAAAAACTACAAAATTCTTAGTGTTACTTATTCTTTTGATATTCAAGCCTTAAATTTAGCTAAAACATATAAACTTAAATCCATATCATTACTTTTACTGTTTTTAGATATTAAAAAACTTAAGTTTATAGAGTAAACCTTACTACTACACAAATTCTGCTTAAACAACAGTAATGTTAGACTAGGGTTGGAAAAAAATAGGTTTTTTTTAATTATTTAAAAAAAACACAAACCCAGTTTTTCTGGTTTAAACCAGGTTGCTTAAAGTTTTTATAAAGCCCTCGATCTCCAAGTTGATGTGAAGCATTTAAATGAGTTTTTAATTGATAAATAATACGAATTTCATTCTAAAAATCAGCATGCATATTTTTGAGATGTTATTTTAACTATTTAAGAGATAAAAAGAAATCGATTTTTGCATCTATTGTCCAGGGACATAATTAGAATGGACTGCTCATTCAATAATCAAGCTGCTTTAAAAAACATACTCAACATGAAAATCGCCAAGAGGAGAAATGTTGCTACTTATGGCAACTTTTCGCTACTGTTTCGTTTGAAGTATGCCAATTGGTGCCGGATGAAAATCAGATAAGAGTAGGCTGGCAAACAGCAATGGAGGCTCACATCAATTTCCAAGTCATGTGGGTTTGCTGTTGTGTTTAATAAGAATTATTTGCTTCAATTCATTTTATCTCTGTTAGATGCCTAATTTTTGTGCAGTTTATAAATGTTAACAGAAATTTAAAAAAGGATCCGTGATCTTTTCTATACCACTAGATTGTTGGCCTCATATGTTCAAGTCTTGTGGAAAAGCTCGCTAACTGATAGCAATCACGTGATGAAGGTCTAATCTGACCATCATGTGTCCATGTGGGGATCGTTTTTAGGTTTGCCAATGCGAAGTCCATTCTATTTAATATCTCTTGGTATCCCCCCCTCCCCCGCCCCCTGTAACAATTCTTATTTAACTTATTTTCCAGAAATTCAAAATTCGCATCGAAGATCCGCCCCGAAGGAAAGACATGGTTTTCATTGGTGGCTCTGTTCTGGCTGAAGTAATGAAAGACAAAGACACCTTCTGGCTTTCAAGAGAGGAATACTTAGAAAAAGGACTGAATGTCTTAGAAAAACTGGGTGCCAAAACAGCATAGGAAAGAGATATAACCTTGGGTTGCCACTTCCTGGAAGTATAGGATATTATGGAAAATTAACAGGGGAAAAATAGATTTATGAAAAATACATTGCTCAAAACTATTTTTATTCTAAAATTTTTGAAATATATTCCTTATACATCCAGAATGATATGGTAAAAAACAGGGAAAAACTCAAATTTAGGGGGGGATTGGAATTGTAACTTATATTTTGAATAAATTACAACAATTTTTTTTAAAAAGCTTTATTTGTTAAAAAAAATGTTACAATTAATTTGTAAACATCTGAGAGGGGGGGAAAGAAATTAGGGTTAATTTATTTCATAAGTTAATTCTTCAAAAGACGTGATTTTTTCATCTAATGATAAATAAGTGCGAACTCAACTTAGTGAAAAAAAATCGCAAGCTGGTGAAAAAGTTTTAAACCATGCGCTCACCTAATGTTTTGAACAGTGTATTTATGAAAATTATTAATGGAATGTAACATGGAAATTGAAAACTATCCTCAGTTTAATATTTTTTTAAAAGAGTGAAAATTGTTGATAATTTTTGGGCACATAATAATAGTTTTCTTTATTCTCTGGTATAAATTTTAAAGTCCTTGTTTTTTTTTTTTAAGGACAAGGTTTCCTCAGGCATTTTTCTTATATTTTTACAGGTTCCACACTGTTATTAAAAACCATTTTTTAAAATTAATTCTTAGGGTATTTTTGTTTCCTTTTAAAATCTTAGCTATATTTTTAACTCTGTGTATGATGTTTATCCATGCCATAAAGGTGAAATAACTTAGAATGTCAAGTTACCCATTTAATTTCTCTAAACAATCTGCTTCTCATAGGATAGATAAATATCCAAGAACCAAAATTATTTTTGAAAACTTCTCAACCTTTTATATTTTCACCCACCAAATAAGTCATCTAAGGGTACTTTGAAAAAACAATTATGTAGTTGGTAACATTTAGTTAGTCTGCATATGGGGGAAAAAATTCTGGGTAGTGGCAACCCCGCATTCCATGTCTTCTTACATTATAATCAAATCATCATTACCTTTTTACTGTTAATTTTGGGACCATAGATTTTTTTTTGTGTGTGAAACGAGATGCTTGCTGACAATGATACTAACCTTTTAAATAGTTTGATTTTTTTCATTTTGATTTTATATTTCATAGATAATATATGTTGAGTTTGCTATGTTGAATTTTGATCTACTTTGATTTTGTAAAATAATTTATATTGTAATATATATTTTACATTGCATTGCCAATTATTGTAAATGTGGTTTCTTTTTTCTTTAATAAAGTGTCATGTTTTCTTTGAAAAAGTTAATTTTGTTTAAGTTTTGGCGAAACATATTAAACAAAGAATTATCAAGTTTTGTCAAAAATGCACTAGTTTTGTACATCAAGATGTCTGATGTCCGAAAATTTAAATAAAATTTTATTTGACGAAAAAAATTTGTTTTTTAAAAAATTGAAAAGCGTTAAAAACAAGAAAATCAAAAAATGTGAATTCAGCGCAATGTTATTTTGGCTGTTTACACATTTTTAGCCTAGTTTTCTTAATTCTTTCGAATTAAAAAGGAAAATAATTTGTGACACATATATGTTTATCTGTCTTTCTACCCCCTTTCAAAATCATAACCATTTTTAGATAAACTACCTATTGAATTAGTAGTTTGTTATTTACAACGCTGTTGTACATCTACAATAGCATGAAAACTTTAAAATTAATATTTAAAGGGGTTTTTTTTTGTCAGATGGATCAATTAGCAATGCAGATCATAAAGAGCAGCACAATGGGACTTGATGATTTTTTATTATTTTCTAACAAATTAGGAAAGGAATTTTTTTTTTTTTTTTTTTTTGCAGAAAAAGAAAAATGTTTTAATTTATTTATTTTTTTTAATAGTTTTGAGTTGCTTCATGTTTTGTTAAATATTTTGTAAAGGGATGCACCGAATATTCGGCCTACTTTTATTTTTTGTTGGTTGTATTTATTATTCATCATTTTCAATTCAACCTAAACATGCAAGTACACAATCACTCAATAATTTTAACACAAAAATGCTATTACGTTTTTAATGAAACGGGGCTACACACTATAAAGTAGTACTGGTTTGTTATTAAAACAAGTCTTTTAGGAAGTGTAACTAGAGAAATACACATGAAAGCAAAAACAGAAGTAGGTGGATCCTATGCAGAATGAAAAATTAGAAAACGTTGGCTTACAATATTATACAATTACAAAATTCGTTGATTAACTCTATTAGTGAAAAAATTACAGTTGTGATTTTTAATAGTGATTGGTTTTTTAAAGCCCACTCAATATAACTGTTCCCTTTTAGCGACATGTTTATTTAATCCACATGTTTATTAGCAAGAAAATATTTATCAGCACTGGCTAGCAGTTTGGATAGTGAGCGGTTGTTCTACGAAGCTGAATCGTAATACTATAGATTATTACTACCAAAAAATGCTGAACAGCTTTTCTTGCATTGCAATTTGCCTCTATTAAATTTTAAATATAATTAACTATATCTATACCCACTTAATATAACTGATATATCATAGACATCCTGATTTTGCTTTCAGTTCAACACCTCCAAAATTGCTTTGCTTACATTCTTCTTTGATTTGGGTTTGTCCAATATGAGGCGACCTATGCTTTGGGTAGCTAGGCTAGGTTCAAATTATAGTCGCACTAGAGCTACACGAGGGCTATAGGCGATGTGCGTCGTATTTTAGAACTACAGTCAAGTGACGAGCCGACACCTAAATAGGCACCCAAAGCAACCACTTTGGGTAGCATTTTGTACTAAATCCCAGACCCGATGTGGCTTTTTCTCCTGCCTGTTCAATGCTCAGATAGGATTTGCCTACTTTATCTTATTACATGGTTCAAACTTGTGACTTTTCTTCCACGTCTCTTATGTTAGAAGATATATTTGAATGTCATATTTTCAACGAAATATCCTGTTATACAGTTGACATCATGTATGTTTTCTCTAACAGGTTTAAAAAATGTTTATGAAAGTCGGACTTTCTAGTAATTTTACACATTTCACACTGATATGGCTTTTCTGCTGCAGTCGAACCCCATTAACACTAACTCGAGGGGAGCACCTAAACATTTTGTGTTAACTGAATTTCATGTTAACCATCCAGAATATTTTTCATTGTGCCCATTGAAAAAATAAAAAAATATTAGTACATTGAAAAAATAACATCTAAAAATTAGGGATAATCAGGAGTTTACAGTATAATGCATTTTGAAATCATTTCATGGTGTAATAATTTTCCTTTAAAAATAAAGTCATGCACTTGCACATAATATTAAACCAATATTAGAATTGTAAAATACCAACATTAAAAATTATTTACTGTGATTACGTTGTAACTTTTGAGTTGCCCTAATTTGAATTTTTTTTCTTTATTTGAGATGTGATTTCTGGAGACATGAAAAACCGTTAACTTAGTCATGAATTTGGGACTGTCCATTTTGGCAGAAACCCTGTATGTAGCTTCTTCTCCATGTGTATGTTTGATGTCATTGAAGGTTACACTTTCGACTAATTCCCTTTTTACACAATTCATATCATAGGGCTTTACTCCTGTGTGTGTGTGTAAAGATGTAAAGATGACTTTGAAGGCAGACTTTCGACTAAATCCCTTGTTACACACTTCACAGCCATATGACTTTTCTCTGGTGTGTGTTAGATGTTTTCGTGGTTTAGACTTGTCATGAAACCCTTTATTACAAATTTCACAGACATGAGGTTTTTGTCCTGTGTGTTAGCAAATGCCTTTGAAGATTTGATTTTTCACTAAACTCCTTGCTACACACTTCACAGCTATATGGTGTTTCGCTTGTATGTGTCCGTAGATGTACTTGAAGGGTAGACTTTCTACCAAACCTTTTATTACAAAATTCACAGACATGAGGTTTTTCTCCTGTGTGCGTTGGAAGATGTAATTGAAGTTGCGACTTTTGACTAAATCCTTTGTTACACACTTCACAACTATATGGCTTTTCTTCTGTGTGTGTCCAAAGATGTACTTGAAGGGCAGACTTTTCACGAAACCTTTTATTACAAATTTCACAGACATGAGGTTTTACTCCTGTGTGTGTTAGAAGATGTGTTTGAAGATTGGACTTTTGACTAAATCCTTTGTTGCACACTTTACACCTATGTGGCTTTTCTCCGGTGTGTGTTGGATGATGCATCTGAAGTTGCCACTTTTGATTAAATCCTTTGTTACACACTTCACAACTATATGGCTTTTCTTCTGTGTGTGTCCAAAGATGTACTTGAAGGGTAGACTTTCTACTAAACCCTTTATTACAAATTTCACAGACATGAGGTTTTTGTCCTGTGTGCGTTGGAAGATGTAATTGAAGTTGCGACTTTTGACAAAATCCTTTGTTGCACACTTCACAACTATATGGCTTTTCTTCTGAGTGTGTCCAAAGATGTACTTGAAGGGCAGACTTTCCACTGAATCGTTTATTACAAATTTCACAGACATGAGGTTTTTCTCCAGTGTGTGTTAGAAGATGCTTTTGAAGATCAGACTTACCAGCAAATCCTTTGTTACACACTTCACAGTTATGTGGCTTTTCTCCAGTGTGTGTACGAAAGTGCCTTTTAAAATTATACTTGTCACTAAACCCTTTGTCACACACTTCACAGCTATATGGCTTATCTCCGGTGTGTCTTAGAAGATGGCTTCGAAGGTGATCCTTCTGTCTAAATCGTTTGTTACACACTTCACAGCCATATGGCTTATCTCCGGTGTGTATTAGAAGATGCATTTGAAGTTGCGACTTCTGGCTAAATCCCTTGTTGCACACTTTGCAGCTGTGTGGCTTTTCTTCGAGGTGTGTTAGAAGATGCTTTTGAAGGGAAGAATTTTCCCTATATTCCTTGCTACACATTTTACAGCTATAAGGCTTCTCCCCTGTGTGTATTAGAAGATGCCTTTGAAGGTCATACTTTCGATTAAATCCCTTGTTACACACTTCACAGCTATATGGCTTTTCTTCTATGTGTGTTACGAAATGTCTTCTAAGAGAAGACTTATCTCTAAACACCTTGCTACAGATTTCACAGCAATGTGGCTTTGCACCTGTGTGTGTTAGAAGATGTATTTGAAGTTCGGACTTTCGATTAAATCCCTTGTTACATGCTTCACAGTTATGTGGCTTTTCTTCTATGTGTGTTACGAAATGTCTTCGAAGAGAAGAATTGTCACTAAACACCCTGCTACACACTTGACAGGTGTTTGGCTTTTCCTTCATGTGTGCTAGAAGAAACATTTGAAGCTGTAAATTCTCACTAAATCACAACAAATGGCTTTTCTCCGGTGTGTGTTAGAAGATGCTTTCGAAGGTCAGACTTTCGAGCAAATCCCTTGTTATACACTTCACAGCTATGTGGCTTCTCTCCAGTATGTGTTAGAAGATGGCTTTGAAGGGAAGACACTTGACTAAAACCTTTGTTACACACTCCACAGCTATATGCCTTATCTCCGGTGTGTGTTAGAATATGGCTTTGAAGGTGCTCCTTCCGTCTAATATGCTTTTCACAGCTATATGGCTTTTTTTCTCTTCTGTGTTAGAAGATGAGTTTGAAAAGCAGACTTGCAACCAAAAACTCTTCACAGATGTGTGTCATTTTAAGAGTGCTTTTCAAAAGCAGTTTTTCACACCTGATATTCTGGCAGAATAATTTTGAGAAATGCTAGAAGGAATTGTTTTGTAAGCCAAACCATGTTATCTTAACTTGGAGTTCATCTGATGATCATTTGAATTCTATTCAGCATTGTTTAGAAGTACTGTCATTCCGGGAAAACCTAAAACATTACAATAAATTAATTACAAAGAGAGAAATTGTAAGTTATAAAGTCCAACACATACACATTTTGTATCATTAACATGCTTACCGGAAGCTGTACATAGTAAAAATCTGATTCTGCATGGAATAAAATCGAAAAAATTTGAAGAAATAATATTTTTGCCTTAAAATAAAAATTAGCATAAAACATGTTCTTCTATTTTAAAAGACATAAGGAAAAAAACTAAAAGAGACAAGTTTTACAACCTCATTTTTTTTTAAATGTTCTTTTCTTTATTTCACAGCAAAAACAAACCAAATGTTGAGTGGGGTAACTTTGTGTCAAGCAAAAAACCTTAATAGACTGCTAAGTGCTAACAACTATTATAGTCGGTCTATTTACAATGTAAGCCTCAAAAAGACTTTTTCCCCCATCCCTTGGTTTTCTAGGAAATGGGGGGGGGCGTCGTTTCTCTAATCCTAACGCGTGCAAGGTTTTGCTGAGAGGTTGACAGTTCAAACTTAAGTTATACGCTCACACCGTTTTGAAGAAAACCATATGCAAGATGGGGGAAGGAAAATGTTTTCGAAGCTTACATTCACGCTAGACCGGGTATAGTAGATGAGCACATGGATTAAACTCTTTCACCCCCAATGATTCCATTTGGAATTATCAGCTTGCAATTTTTTGCTGCTTGACTTAAGCTCACCCTTATGTATCGTTAGATAGAATAATCATCTCATTTAAAGAATTAAATAATGTTCGTTTTAATTCAATGAAAATATGAAAAATGTGGTGAAATAGCTCCCTAAAACAGAATAAATAAACAAATACTGTGAGGGAGTAGGGGGTATAAGTACTTATTGGTTTGATACCTGTACACAATCACACGGCTATCCCAAACAAATCAGCTAAGTATTTTTAAAAGAAAAGTTTTTAGTTCTAACATACCAGCAGAATGCAGCCCTCCTCTTTAACCTATCGATTGTTAGATAAAGACATAGATACAAAAAAGAACTTTTTCACTTATATAGGAATATATGAGGGCAGTTATTTTTCAACCTCCGCTGGGCTGTAAAGAAAAGACAGGTCAATGTACAAAAAAGATTTTATTAACAAAAGTAACGTACAATTAAACGTATTTCCCAACACAATCACCTTGATGATTAAAGCATTTATCATATCTGTGAACAAGCTTTGAAATAACCTCTTCATAAAATGTAGCCGCCAATGATTGGAAGGGAATTGTGACGTTTTCTTGAGCTTCACTTCAATTTGGTAGCTTCAAGTCAATTTTTTTTCTGTCCTTCAAGCCACTGCTAGTCGATAATTCACTTAAGCTAAACCTTCCAGTTTCCCTAACCCCTCAGTCAACTCGCTCAACAATTTGTTGTAGGGTGAGCCGAAAAAAACTTTATTTTATTTAGGATCGCTATAGTGCGGAAATGTTGCCATTGGTAAAGACATGAAAAATGCACAAATTATTATTTTTCTATTACTTTATCTTCCGTTCGCGCAACGCCATCAAAGTTGGGAAAAATTGTCAAAAAACGAAATTTTTTTAATTTTTTTAAAGCATGATAGATGTTTTTAGTTGCGTTCCTTTTCATGAATTAACAACTAAAAGTACGTAAAATCAAAATATACGCCCTTATCATACATTTGTGTCAGATCTTCCGGCCACCCAACGAAGTACAAAATGAGGAAAACTCTTAGTTTTTGCAAAATTGACAGATTTGACGCAAATGTATGATAAGTGCATATAAATTTATTTTACATACTTTTAGAAGTTAATTCATGATATTGGAAAGCAACTAAAAACATCTATCGTGTATAAAAGATAAAAAAAATTCCTTTTTTGACAATTTTTTTCCAACTTTGATAGCGTTGCGCGAACGGAAGATAAAGTAATAAAAAAATAATAATTAGTGCATTTTTCATGTATTTACCAATGGCAACTTTTCCGCACTATAGCGATCCGAAATAAAATAAAAAGTTTTTTTCGGCCCACCCTAGTCTGTAGTGACAGACTTGCTTGCTTTCTTGGCCCCCTCCTTCATCATCAATTCAGACACCTTTAAATTTTCAACACCATTTACGAATAACACCACCACTCATAAAGGTGTCTCCATACACTCGATTCTTTCTTCAATGAATTTAGGTTGTACTGTTCCCTTCTGACTGCGAGAAACGAATAACAGCTCTCACTTGGCAGCTACATTTTACGAAGAGTATTTCAAGGCTTGTTCACAGATATGACAAAGGCTTTAATCGTTAAGGTGATTATGTTGAGAAATAAGCAGTATTGTATATAACTTATGGTACTAAAAACTTTTTTGTAAATTGAAGCGTCTTCTCTTTACGGCCCATCGGAGGCTGAAAAAAACATGTAGGTATGTTTTTAATATCTAATGATTCAAATTGGCAGAACATATCAGCGGAATGCATGAATTCCCTCTCTCCTCCTAAACCTATAAAACAGAATGGTCAGCTACTAAGTTCTGGGAACCAGACAGTGGCGGATTTCCTAATGTGCCGCCTATAGGCTGAACCAAAATTTGCCACCCATAGGGTAGGTGGGGGTAAAAAATGATTCAAAAGTTGATAACCAATGGTTGTTTTATCTCATTACCCCCCCCCCCTCCCCCCGTTGTTCAATGAAAGTTCGTGCCCCTAAATTACAAACCTTAAAAAATGCTGTGTGTTTAATGTTACACAAAATAGGGCTTGAGGTGAAACATTAACAAATAATTCGATGCATTAGATTACTTAAACTTCAGTAAACCTTCAACATGCAAAATTCCACCATTGAAAATTTGCCGCCGTAGGCTTTAGCCTAGCTAGCCTATTTAGAAATCCGCTACTGGAACCAGAGCAAGATATGGACAAAATCTATGGCGACAGACTGCATTGCCAATGACCTAGATGTATTTCTTAATTGGTTAAAGTATACATCAGCGCCCGGGTTTGGCGAGAAGTCAAAAATTGCCGCCAAGTCAGTTTACAACAAATTGGCATCAGCCAAGACTGTTGCAATCCTGAAACAAAACAAATGGGAACTTACCAACTACAGTAGAGCCTCGATTATCCGATCTGATTGAGATGCGAGGTGGGTCATAGAAAATCGAAAATTTCAGGCAATAAAAAATGTTCATGAGAAAGAAAAATTATATAGTACAGAGGGTAGAAAGACCGCGGTTCTCAAACCTTTTGTTTTATTGTTGACATAAAATGTAGTCTCAAGATTTTAGACGATTCGGCATTTTTTTTCGAACATTTAAGATTGCTAAACATAAGAAAAAACAGCGTTCGGAAAACAGCCAACATGATTTTCCAGAGGTCGTAAAGAAAAATCACCGAATCACAAAGAACCCTTTTTATGAACAGAATTATTTTGGTGTAGAAAGCAAATAATAGTTACAAAAACGAACAATCAATTTAAAACTCAATACTAACCTTGTTAACTTCCAAATTTCTTAACAAGGCTTTTTAGTATTCAACCAATAATTACTAATATTTTTTATTATTCTTCAATAAACCTAATTTCTTTCATTCAAGCTCGTTGCTTTCATTTTTCTCCTTCAGCAGCTTACTTACTGGTAATGAATCTCTGAAAAGAAAAGAAAATGGCAATCGTGAACCTGGCAACAGTCACATTAGGCCGTTTACACGAGCCATCGAATCCATGGACTGAAGAGCAAACTCTGCAATTGTTCCCTCTTGGGGATTTTCCCCCATGACAGAACCGGAATGGGAGAGTTCATTGGGGAGGGGGGGTTCGCAAACCCTCCAATGAAGGAGGGTTTGATGTTTCATACCATGGATTTGGCCACAGACATATCATTTGGGTTATTAGAATTCCTGCTCGACCTCTTTTTCCCCCAATGGGGATTTTGACATTCCACGGATTTGACGGCTTATGTAAACGCACCGGTAGGTAGTAAACGAGGCGCTTTTACATGAGCCATCGAATCCGTGGATTTAAGAGCAAACTCAGCAATTTTTCTCTCTTGCAATACTTTAAAACAACAAAGAATGTCTCAGGGGTGAAATTATGCTTTTTCCCGTTGCCATGCAGAGCAAACGCCGGTGATTCGCCGGCTATCAAGCAAACAAATCCCTCTCTAGGGAAAATTGCGGGTGCGAAAACGTGCCCGCTCGTAGGTAGTAACGATTTCACGCCACCTCGGCATGCATTGCGGTTTGTTAAGGGAAAGTGCATTATTTAGTTGGAGGGGGGGGGCGGAGGATTATAGGGGGGGGGGGGGTCATGATTAAATTTTATCCTTGAAAGGGGGGGTCTGGTGTTAATATTCCAATTTTTTACCAGGGGGGGGGGGTTAGAATTGTTATCAGGGATTGGAGTAACTTTCGTTACTTTTCCATTACTTTTCTGAAAGCTGTCTGATGCCAATATGAAATTCCACTTCTAAAAAGGGAACATTTCGCTTTCCCGAAATACGAGCTTTTCTTGGAAGGGAAAAATAAGGCATAATCGAATTGTCCACTTTGGCAGCTGTTTCGGCGCCTTTTAGGCCCGCCAGAATTGTTAAAGTACGTATGTTTCTCCTTGTCTGTTTACCTTTCCAAGTGTCACATTATAGCCCCGTAATTACAGACATCTAGGGAAAAGAAGGGTTTAGAAATAAATCATGCTGACTGTCAAACAGGTTGGATGCCTTGCCTATATAAACCCCTTTGTGTTGCCTGAATGGGGCAGACAACAATGACCAACAACAAAGTCCATTCCCTGGAAGAACTGGGGAGGGAAGGGACAGAGTGGACACTGGACGTTCATTATTGAGCTACCCTTATTTCTGTCATAAACCCGAACTTGGTGGACTTGTATCGGATGATTATCAAGGCAAAGGATTAAAATTAAATATTAAAAAAAAATTATAATTTCAGTGTTTCGTTATCGTGGTTTCCTTTGAAAAATGGTAAGTTGTGGCTAAATTTAAACTTAAACTTTTCTTACAACTTGAAATTTCAAAAAGTAACGGTGATTCCAATTATTTTTTGTAAAAATAACTGTAACACGTTACTTTTCAATTTTCATATAAAGTAACTGCAACAATAACAGTTACTTTTTTACTCAAGTTACTGTAACAGTGTTTCTTTTTAAAAGTACCTTTCCAATCCCTGAATTTATTTTGATGAGTTTTAATCTCTTCAGAAAAAAATATATATATATATTACCGGAAGCATATAAAATTCATATCACACTTAATGTGTAAAATTGATGCTTTTCAAATTTAACTGTTTTTTAGTTAGTTAGTTATACAACAAATGCATAAAGTAAAACTTTTCTAAATTATGTATCGTAGTAATTGCTGTGAGCTGCATAATATTGACACAGTGCCTGATGGCGCACTCGGAAGAGTGCTGGAGAGTGAATAAATTTCCCTTCTAAACCCAGATCTTCTATAACTTTAATTTATCGCATATTATACATTATTTATTATTTGATAATTTGTCTTGAATTATGTAAATTATTATTTCATGTAATCCTTACTTTATATGCAAATATCTTTCGTTCCCATAATTCCTCACACTGTATATAAGCGAGTTGCTTATATACAGTGCGGTTGTTCTTCTACTGAATTTAATAAAGCTTCGTCTGTTAACATATCTCGTGTACTTCCTAAGACTACGTGACAATATTGATTAACTTATCAAGTGGACAAATAGTTCATTTGAAGATTCTCTTTTTCAACCTACAGAAAGACAGTCAACCCAGTTATAAAAAATCTGCTTATTTCCAACGACAATTTTTCCCAACTTTGGAGAGCATAAACAATTTCCGCAAAAAAAAAAACCTAAACAAGTTTACTTTTACATCATCTTAACATTTCAAATGAAAATTAATATGTTAATGTTTAAAAAAATCATTACGAATAAAATCTCACCATAAACAAAACTGTACTGTTTTCAGTATAATAAAGTAATATATTATCTTTAATTTTTCACACCTTAACAAATGTAGACCCAACCTACGAAAAAAATTACATTCAGGACACAATGCAATTATGATGTATGTTACTAATTACTAAACATTTTGTGTAAATATTATCAATCATGACAATCTGAAAAGCTGTCTGCACAGAGCTTGCATACATTACATGCGTTCCAATAAGTTGTTTCTGCCTCTTGTGGCAGAAGAACTAGAATGCAGCATTTAGCCTCGTGATCAAAAACATTGCTTTCTAGAAGAACCAGCAATTTATCGGAGTCTGACGGTGTAAGTTTACTTAAAAAATCAAAATTTATGATTGATGCTTGAAAACTGTTCAATAAAAAAAATAATTTTGATGTTCTATTTTTAAGATATATATATATATATATATATATATATATATATATATATATATATATATATATATATATATATTGGGAAGGGGGGGGGGGGTCATATTTTATATTTCAGGTCCCAAGGGGGGGTCAACCTTTTTATTTACAGTAGTATTACAAAATCCTCCGGCCCCCCCTCTAGTTGATTAATGCGCCTGCCCTAATGAACGGAATATTTGGTGTCAGTTTCGTATATAAAATAGTCAGTGTTGTAAGGAAACCAATTGTTTTAGAATGCTAAAATACATATAAAACAGAGAATATACTTTCATTTACTACGGTTATGTTAATTTTCACTATATTGTAAGAGAGTATAAAAAGCCAGATGAATGTTTTTAACAAAAATGTTAGTTACATGTCAATCCAACCAGAAAGTGACATAAAAACGAGAGTGTGCGGTGTTTAGTCCAGTCATTAGGTCGTTTTCAAATGCAAAAGGTGGGGTCAAAGGTTATATGCTTTTAAGTAGTTTATATTGATGCTAATAAAAAGAAACTATGGTTGCCCACCAAAATTTCCAAAGGCACAATTTTGGAGAGCCAAAAAACCGCAAATTTTTTGGACTTTTTTTAGATTTTTTAATATAACTCTGTAACTAGAAATCCAATATCTCAGCCATCAATTACTATTTTAAAGAGCATAAAATTCTCTACAAACTGCACTATCTAAAGTTCCCCCTAACCTCACCAGGACGTAAGCTACAGCTCTTAAAAAGGGGTGTATTTTTCCAACATCTAGCACAATCGCGAAAAATCGCACCCCTTCACTTTCGGATTGATTAAATGCATATATTTTTTTTTTGGTTTGAATATTTTTACTTTTAAATAACATATCGAAAGAAGAATGCTTTTAAAATATTTATGATTAATTTTTTTTAACTTATTTTTTTCTTCGTAAAAAAAACGCAATGTAAATCGAAGTTTAGAAACCATTGTTGGGGCTCTCCCTTTTAAAATCGAGCGACTGTGCAGTGAGTTGGTGTAAAGTTATTTAAAAAATACGGCTTTTAGTGATTTTCATCTAATTTATGGCCTTCTGAAATCAAGAGATAAGTGACTTATCTCTAAGTTAGATAAATCGGTTATATATCATTCAAGGCCGTAGCCAGGATTTTATTTCGGGGGGGGGATTGAGATAAACTTTAAATGGCAACATCTAATTTATTTTTATTAGAAAAATGTGAAACTGTCCCAAATTTTTATTTGTATTTTTTTTTTAAAAATTAATATAGTTATTAAAAATAAATTTTGATGAATAATAAAACAAATTTCAATTTTTTTAAACAAAAAAAAATTTATAGCTTGATTCTCCGTGGAGTTTTAGAAAATCTTTCGGTTTTGAAGGTATAAAATTAAACAACGTACTTTGTTTACTTCCCTTCATGATTCAAAATGTAAAAAAAAATCGTTTTAAGAAGATTCTCATTGAAAAAGCATGGGATGAGCAAAAAACGTCAGCATCATAGAGGTCAGCATAGATATAGAAAGTAGTTACTACTACTTTCTATATCTATGGATGGGCATATCTGCCATAGATTTAGAAAGTAGCAGATCTGCCCGTAGGGGGAAAGATGAAGCCATTTGTGAACCAGTATCCCATAAGGCAGTTCGCAAGCCCTAGTACATGGCGTGCCATGCGCCACCAGATGGCATCATGAGATAATTTGTTTAATAAAAAATATATATTTAATATTAACCAATTAAAACTTTTTACCAGTTTTGCTAGCATAAATTTATAGCTGGATATGTATTGATAATTTCTGGTAGACATGAGGTATATATTCATTAAAGAAGCATATTAAAAAGCACTTTTTATTGCATGTAACTCTTCGGCAAAGGAATTTTTTTGAACCAGTATCCCGTGATGCATCGCAAAAACGCGAAATGTGGATTCATCACACAATTGCGCGGTTTGTATTGCGTTGTATGCAGCCTGATTTGATGCACATAATATCACAACTAAGGATATGACGTCTTGATTATACTTTCGGTTTATCGGAGATCATAATAAAGAATAAATAGAAACGGATGCAGAAGATAACAAAAAGTATCGATAAGCCAGTATGGGAAAATTTCGGGGGGGGGGGTTTGTCCCGTCGGTCCCCCCCCCCCCTGCCTACGGCCCTGATATCATTGAAAAGAGTAATTATTTGGCTATTTAATCACGTCGTTAGTTTGGACGCTAGGCTATCCACCTTCCCCTAAACAAGCCGTCTATGTCATTTTGCTTTAATGGGGTAATGCCGCCACATCACTCCGGGGTTGTGTCGCCACATGCAAAAGGATGGCGGCATAAGCCCAAAAATAGAAATTTCATATATTGGCCCTACAACCTATTATTTTTCGTTCCAGATGCCACGTATCTGAAAAGAATAACTGAACTTGCCAAATAGACCAACGAAACTTAAAAAAACCCTAAATACTTAGTTGCAAATGAAAAGTCAATAAAAGAACTGTACCCTGTACAATTTACCATTCCAAAGTTAATTAAACCTATTTTAGTTCTATATGTATTGCTCTATTATGTAATTTTCCATTATTTATAGATTATTTGCTTTGTTTATTGATGTGGCTGTATAACCCCAGTGGTGTGGCGGCATTACCCCAGGTACCTCGGGGTAATCCCGCCACTGTGCAAGCTTCTGGAGGAAAATTTTTTATTCAGTTTTTATTAAAGATATAATTTTTTTTAAATCACCACTCGATAGGTTATGAACTGTAGTATGCTATGCTCATTACAATTTGCATTAATTGCAACACAATTCTGCATGAAAATTCAATTTCCCTTAAGGTGGCGCCATTCCCCTTCTCTCCCCTATTCTTTGTTTGGCTGTCTATTGCTCCATAAATCCATTCCAACCAGGTATGTGTACTTGGATTGACTACTTTCCATAAAGTGGTGCGAGTTGAGTTGTCATTGCTTCAAAAACCAATTTAAAATTCAAAGTGGAAAGAATTTAAATTTAGGACTGTGATAGGGTACTGATTTGAGTTAAAATAAGGCGTTCTCATTGATAGTTGATTCTTTGAAAGACAGATGAAGAACCGCTTGATTTATTGAGAGTCTTCAAGAAATTGTGTCTGTTTGGCGAACATTGGCAACAAAAAAAAACGATTTTCTTTAGCTTCTTCATTCGCGGTACAAACGTGTGACTCGTGTCCACTGATCTCTGGCGTGAATCAGGGTTGCAGTGAAAGAAAAAAAAGCGACTAACCGGTTTCTTTACACCAGTTTAGGCGATTTCTCGCTATCATCGCCAAAGAGGCCTATTGAGGAAAGCCTTCTACGAAATCAAACGGTGTTTCCCGTGTACTCTTCAGATATCAGTTGACTAAATATCTAGTGCGTCCAAAGCATTTCACGTGACAAAATAGTCACTCGATTTTAAAAGCGAGCGCCCCAACAATGGTTTCTAAACTTCGATTTACATTGCGTTTTTTTTTTACGAAGAAAAAAAATAAGTTTAAAAAAATTAATCAAAAGTATTTTAAAAGCATTCTTCTTTCGATATATTATTTAAAAGTAAAAATATTCAAACCAAAAAAATATGCATTTAATCAATCCGAAAGTGAATGGGTGCGATTTTTCGCGATTTTGCTAGATGTTGGAAAAATACACCCCTTTTTAAGAGCTGTAGCTTACGTCCTGGTGGGGTTAGGGGGAACTTTAGATAGTGCAGTTTGTAGAGAATTTTATGCTCTTTAAAATAGTAATTGATGGCTAAGCCATTAAATTTCTAGTTACAGAGTTATATTAAAAAATCTAAAAAAAGTCCAAAAAAATTTGCGGTTTTTTGGCTCTCCAAAATTGTGCCTTTGGAAATTTTGGTGGGCAACCATAGTTTCTTTTTATTAGCATCAATATAAACCACCTTTTGCATCTGACAGACTATTTTTCTGACAAAATGACTGGACTAGTTTTGGAGGGGAAGAAAGTAATCTACAGATAGTTTTGGGTCCCATTGTGCATTTTAACACAGGCCCGATTAAAAAACAAATTTCAGCTGGAAGCTTCAGGGCCGTGTGGTGTGTTTTTTACATATGATGCAAATCGTTAAAATGCCGCTCTTGATTTTAAAGTTTTCATACTAATTATATTTTAACTCAAAAACTGAAAATTTTCCATCCATCACCCATATGAAAGCTGTTTTTAATCATTTTTACATTACTCACAACTGCTAAGGAAAAAACACATATTTCGATTAGTTTCTTTTTTAAAGTTGAGTTATTTAAATTATATTGTATTAAATATTATTAATTTTACGATTGCAATCGGCACATAAAAACAAAAAATATAAGAGGAATTAAAAATTCACGTTTACAGAGAATCCCCAATTTAAAAGGAATATTTTGTAGAGTTGGGATTGTATAATGACAGAAAATATGTATTTTTTTATAAATATAAAGTTAGAACTGATATTTTAATGAACATTTTTGATATGTACTTATTAAGCTAGATATTAAGATATCATTTTGGGTAATGATGTTGCGTGGTTCAGGGGTCTGTGAAAACTTTAAATCACATTATGACATTTTTTTATTTAATTTTACCAATATATTAAATTTAAAGCTAAATAATATGTTTTGCCTCAATTCTTTGCACTTAATTATGCAGAGTTTCCTAATATAACCACAAAATGCATTAATAAAGCCATCGTGTGATGTAAATTGAGATACTATTTTGAAATTCCTTGGTTCAATCACTAGGGCGTTATGCTATGCTATAAAGGTGGACAGTAAGCTAGTGAATTTTCTAAGATTTTTTTTCACTGGGCGACATTGCTTATAAAAAGATTGAAGGGGAGAGAGAGAAGTGTAACGTTTTGTTTTTATCTAAAAATTACATTTTAGATAATATCTATATGTTTGATGTTGCAATAGTAACAGATTTAAATTAAGTACTATACTACATAACTGTCTTACTAACAATATTTATTCCAAAACAAATGTTTTCTTTGAAAAATATAGTTATTTAAGTAAATGACAGATAAAATTGCATTTAAATTGCAAAAAAAAATTTAATTTAGAAGAACAATATGGCAGATTTAAGGGATTAGTCTTTTGAAATATTAATTATGAATAATTTATAAATTGATTTTTTTCAATATTTCGTTTCAAATAAGTTAATAAATTTATCCTGATTGGTGAAAACCACATTTGTATGTTTGATTTTTACATTAAAGAATTTAAAGTGGAATTAGCTTACGTTCCTTAGGTCATTTTTAATTTTTTAAAAAAATAATGTAACAGATATCCCTAGATACAGATATTGTTAAAATCTTTTCCCCATTTTTTTAAGCAAATAAAATAGTAGTTCCAATACAAAATAATTGGTCTCATGATACCTGTCTCTTAAGTTAAAAATTTAAACCGGCTCAGTCTTCGATTAATTGGTATTTGAAAAAATCTGACCCTAGTTACACATCATCAGTTACACACCCTAGCTACACATCCAAGTTACACATCATATCAATCCCATATATATTTCAAAGCCTTTAATTGACAAGGAATACTTTAAATTTTATAAAGGAATAAAATAAATATTCATATGGTAATAAATTATTTGTGGAATAATATCTTAAATAAAATGCTTGTGTTTAATATTTATAGAATTAAAATATTTCAATGAAATAGGATATTTTAGTGTAGTACGGAAAAAACCCTAAATCACTATATTATAGGAACTACACAACAAGGCAATATTTTTATAGGAACTACAATTAACAACTAAAAAATATATAAAAAATTATATTAATACTTCAAAAAGCTTATAAATACTTCATATTTGTTGCTTCAACTTTTTAATATTTCATCAATAATTTGGAGTAAATAAATATTTCACACATCTGCCCTTTCTTAATCCTCAAAAGTTAATACCACTTTTAAGCACCAAAATTTGAGAGAAATACATTTATAAAACAAATTTATAAAAAGCATAAAAACGTACCTATAAATATAAACAGAAATACCCATCATGTGACGAAAGGCTAGATTTAAGTGAAAATAAGATTGGAGCAAAATTTTTTGGGTGTTTACTTCGGAAGTAAATGTTATACAATGACATCAATAAAGATCTACTAACCACCCATCCTCAGTTGACCATTTCCATGTTCCCAAGCTTTTCGAGTGACTTTTAACGATGTTTTCCCATAGCGCAAGCTACAGATTGTTGCTATGATTCCCCTTTCGCATTTCGTAGAAAATCCCATTTGCTTTTGTACTCAGCCAATTAAAAAAGCAAGGCAAGACGGCAATAAAATACGAAGTTTTTTTTACTACAATAGGCTCCCACTTTCCGTTTCTGAGAAAGCATCGTCCCTTGCCCCCAGCTTCTTGATCTAAGTTTGGGAGGGCGACTAATGAGGGCCCTGCCTTATCTTTTAAAGCAATAAATTTCCCACTATCAGCAGGACAAGTGTCCGAGGCCGGTCACATGAACCAACACTATGAACGAACCCAGACTGAAGGAAAGGGGGGGGGGATTGTGGAGGAGCGGAGAACCCCCTTGGTAACTCGAAACGTTTAAGTCCCACAGGGGTTGAAACGAATATGCGATACTTGTTAAACAACAATTGGCTACAACTTGCCCATTTTTTGTTACTTCAAATGTTTTTTTTTTGTAGGTTTTTTTTTGCAATATACAATTTATGATAAAATAGACGAGAGTTTTAAGAAATTACGGATTTTTTTTAATGTCGCCCAGAGTGATTTGATTTTCATATTATGTACTAGGCGACATTTTTCTTTCACTGGGCGACCAGTCACTATGTTAAAAAATTCACTGAGTTAGCAAAATCTAGTTAAAAGTATTTTTGCAGTGCAGCTCTAGGTTGAAATTGCAATACATTGTTTAATTACAAAACTTAGTTTTAAAATTATAACGTTAGGAATATATCAGTTTTAATTAAAAATTAGATTTGTAAAGTACTTCATTTTCTTATTGCACATTACTCATTCGTAAGATGGCTAAATCTTAATTTTAAAATATTCTTTAAGAAAAGTACATTCATATACATCTGATACAAAATTACTGAATTTAATTAAATAGAAGTAAAATAATCAAACCCTATTTTTTAAACAGCTGTTATATAAAACATTTAACTGATTGTTTTATATAATATAAATGCTTTAGATCTTTTGCAACTGCTTTGAGAATATATTTGTAACACAAGTCAAAATTGTTGCTCAGGGACCAAGTTTAAACTCAGTGGCGGATTTCCAAATGTGCCGCCTATAAGCTGAACCAAAATTTGCCGCATATAGGGTTAGGATGGGGGTTAAAAACGATTCAAAAGTTGATCACCAATGGTTGATTCATCTCATTATAACCCGTTGTTCAATGAAAGTTAGTGCCCCTAAAGTACTAAATTAAGCTTAAAAAATGCTGTAAGTATGTTTTTCATCATTTAGATGTAATTTTTCTGATCTCTCACTTTAATGCTACATAAAATTGGGCTTGAGGTGAAATATTAAAAATAATCCAATGTATTCGAGTACTTAAACTTCAGTTGCGTTTTGAAAGAATTGCCTCAACATGCAAAATTCCGCCGTTGAAAATTTGCCGCCTACGAAAATTAGCCGCCGTAGGCTTTAGTCTAGCTAGCCTATTTAGAAATCCGCTACTGTTTAAACTCAGTTATTATTTTTTTTAAGTAAAATGTCATAACACTTACTTTTACAGAAGAAATCAAAGTACATATCGAGCTCTTGCAAGTGTTGTTATAGTTTAAAGTACATAAACTCTCCCTATTCCCCTTAAAAAACCAACTGCTATGTAGTTAATCCAAATAGTAAAATAACTGAAAGACTGAAGGTTGAATATAACTGAAAGACAGCAGACCGGAAACACTTCCAGTGTTTTGGTGTTGTGTTACAAGTTGTGTACAGTACAAGTACAAGTGTGATGCTATACTTTCATCTTCGGCTATAAATTTCTTCGCCCTCTCACATTCCCAAAAAAAAGGGATGGGGTGTGTGTGGGGTCTTGTTGACACAGATGGGTAGCTAAATAACATATAGTCACCAGTTTGGAATCCAAATAAAAAAAAAAAAACCTTTCCTTCTCACTATTTCGGATATTCATTAGAATTGCCGCTCTTTTTCTTCCTATATTTGAACATTTAGAAGTATTTATTTTACACAGATTTAGTTAACTAGATACTAAGTTAATTTTTGGAACCAGTATTTAAAAAAAAATGGAGGTTATAGAATCTCGAATTTTGCCGCCCCCTACTCAATTGCCGCCTGATGCGGCCGCCTCTCTGCATCATAGCACCACACGGCCCTGGGAAGCTTAACCCTCTAATGCATACTGTTACCATTTGGTAACAACATAATCCACTTTATTCTATTAAATTCGAGCTCCTCCTAGACAAATCTGTGTTTTTTTTTTCATCTCTTACATTTCATTTTAAAGTTTCAGTTACTAATAATCCTCATAGATGACAGTAGTAAAAGTGTATTCAAAATTAAAGAGTGAGGTTATTAACTCTTGTGAAATTACGTTTTTGGCAGTATTCAAAGAATAATATTATTAGTACTAAATACTAATAAATTGTTTTGAAAAATTAATCATAGTTAAAAAGGGTTATTTTGAAATATTTTTAGTAGTTTCCTAGTCATTATTATCAAAATTGGAATTTTGCAGTTGGTTTTTGTCGTATGGAAAAAATTTTAAAAATTGAAAATATTTAAATTCTAATGCAGTTAAATTTTTTAAAGTATTTTTCCCATAATGTGTGAGTATTAAAGATACATATATATTTTTTTTGGGATGAAAATAAAAATTCATGCATTCATTAGAGGGTTAAATACTCACTGAAAGTGGGAGTGTGTGGTATCAAAAGAAATATATTGGTCTCTGGAAGTAGAAAACATCAAAAGTTTTAGCACCATATGTCCCCATAGAGTTTTAGGTCCAATTGTGTCTTTTAACATTGCCACTACGAGGGTTTTCACAAAGATCTGAGCTGGATTTTAAAATATAATATACTAGTGCCAAGTTGGGTTGAAAAAGTTAGGTCTAGTCTGGGTGAAGGTGTACAGCTCCAAAAACGATGGGGGTTGATTGCGGAGTTTAGGTTAGAAATTCTGCTCAACCACTTATTTTTCCCCAAAGGTATTCCGTAGATTCGATGGCTCATGTAAAAGGGCCTATTGGCAAACACGGAGAAAATGTAGAGTGGGGTGTTTCGCCTTATTGGAGACATTCACGCCATATGTTGAGCTTCAATTCCAAATCACTGTATGAAAAAAGCGGTTAGACAGGTTTGGGTAGTAGGTAAACAATAGCACGTGCTTCGATAGCTGTGTAGGATAACATTAGCACGTGCTTCCCGAGCTGATGCATAACATACCACGTGACGTCACATGAATGTTCCCCATTTCTACTTTATTTTACGCGCCTTATGAGCACATAAGGCACGTAAAATAAGGCTTCGATGGGAATCGGGGTTTTGATGACGTATGGCGTGACGTAACAGCGCGGGACATCTTATATTTCTTGACAACTACACGCGGGTTTTTGATTACATGCGATCCAAAAATGGACATTGAAAGGACTATGGTGTATTTAGCAATCAAAGCAGCGATCAATTTGCGACAACAGTTGAGTCGGCTACTAAAAAAGTTGATAAATTGGAGTTCATGGGAATGCCGAATCCATGGATAAAACGTCAAACCCTTCTTGATTCGAGGGTTTGGAGAAGCCCCACAAATAACCATGCAATTCAGATTCTGCCATGGGCGAAAATCCCCAAGAGGGAAAAGTTGCGGAGTTTGCTCTTCAGTCCATGAACTCGATGTTTAATGTAAACGGGCCTTTAAAGTGTATGACTCCTACACTACAGTCATCCTATTAATCAGATAATGTACTCGAAATAGTAGGAAAGTCCACAAATAACCACGTTGGAACCATCGGGGAAGTAATGTACGCAATGTCGCTCGAACTTTCGTTCGGTGCCCTCTCAGGTGTCGACAACGCAACTTAACTAGGGTTCAAAATTAGGAGGCCAATTTGGCTCTGTTCAACATGTCTTGTTAGATAGAAATACCTAGTTTTAAAAAAATTCTAAGAGGGTGGCAATATCATAATTATTTTTAATCAACCTTCAGCAATGGCCCTTTATGGAATGCTGTGCCAATAGCAGACCATTGTTGCATATCTCAAATTGAATTGGAATACTGTCTGTACAGCATGCAAAAATATACCTTTCTTACTTAATCATTCACCTGACATTGAAATACCATTATTTTACAATTGAAGATAGTACTAAGTGACAAAAAGGTGAAAATGAGAAAATCAGCTTGAAAGTTTTTAGTTTGTATTGAAATCCGTTAAATGTGAAATTTGCAAATGGTAAAAAATATGTTTAAATTTAAGTTTATGAAAATGGGGAAAATTTTTATATTTAAAGGATGGAATAACACGTTCATTGACACAAAAATCTAAATCCTTTAAACAATGTCACTTAGCACGTGATTCCACGAAGAAATTCAATTATGTTTAATTAGCTTAACTTTGATTCAGTTAAAATATAATAGAAGAATAAGATTAAAGAAGCCTAAGTAGTAATTAATTACTTGAATACAGTAAAGCTTTATTTTTTAGCACAGCAAAGAACAGTTATTAGTTTGCAATGGAATGGGTATTAATTTGCTAGTTAATTATACGTCAACTCAACACAATGCACAAGAAGATTACAATTACTCTTAAGAGTAAATTAAAAGACATTTTCTTATGCATGCTCTTCTCCACTTTTTTTTAAATTCAGGGACAATCTATTGGCTTAATAATAAATGTAACACACTTCACAGCTTTACTATGAAAATGTCTTTGAATTCAGTAGTGCTACGCAATATTTTTTTTACCCCATGTGTTAGCGGCTATATCTTTCAGTTTGATACTTTAGTATATCTTGTTCCAAACAAAATGTCTTTGAGGATAGACTTTTGATAACTCGTTTTGTTACACAGTTCAAACGTGTGGGGCGATTTTCTTTATATGTATGTAGAAAAATATATTTGGTTACCCAACCCCAGATACACAGCTCACACTTATTTAGCTTATCAGCACTGAGTGTGAGAAAAAATGTTTGAAGGTAGACTAACTATTTAATTTTGTTAGACAATTAATACTTTTGTTAATTCCCTCAAATTTGGGTAAAAAGAAGTTGCATTAAAGAATTTTCTTTTTGTCAACATTTTTTGTTATACATTTTGGACTTATGTAGCTTATTCCCCATATGTAAGTTAGAAATTCTCATAAAAGGATCACATGTGGCTTTCTTCTGTGTGTGCTAGAAGATGTCTTTGAAGGTTCGACTTCTGACGAAATCCTTTGTTACATATTTCACAGCTATGTGGCTTTTCTCCGGTGTGTGTTAGTAGATGTCTTTGAAGGTGAGACTTTTCAGTAAATCCCTTGTTGCACACTTCACAGCTATGAGGCTTTACTCCGGTGTGTATTAGAAGATGGTGTTGAAGGGCCGACTTCTGAATAAATCCTTTGTTATACATTTCACAGCGATGTGGCTTTTCTCCGGTGTGTGTTAGAAGATGTCTTTGAAGGTGAGACTTTCCAGTAAATCCCCTGTTGCACACTTTACAGCCATGTGGCTTTTTTCCGGTGTGAGTTAGAGGATGGTGTTAAAAGGCCGACATCTAACTAAATCCTTTGTTACACATTTCACAGCTATGTGGCTTTTCTCCGGTGTGTGTTAGAAGATGTCTTTGAAGGTCAGACTTTCCAGTATATCCTTTGTTACATACTTCACAACTATGTGGCTTCTCTCCGGTATGCATTAAAAGATGCTTTAGAAGGGAAGACTTATCACTCTAAACATCCTGCAACACACTTCACAGCTATATGGTTTTTCTCTGGTGTGCATTAGAAGATGGCTTTGAAGGTGCTCCTTCCGTCTAAATGCTTTGTTACACATTTAACAGCTAAATGGCTTTTCTCTGGTGTGTGTGAGAAGATGCCTTCGAAGGTCAAACATTAGAGCAAATCCCTTGTTACAAATTTCACAGCTATGTGGCTTTTCTCCGGTGTGTGTTAGAAGATGTCTTTGAAGGTGAGACTTAACAATAAATCCCTTGTTGCACACTTCACAGCTATGTGGCTTTTCTCCGGTGTGAGTTAGAAGATGGTGTTGAAGGGTTGACTTCTGACTAAATCCTTTATTACACATTTCACAGCTATGTGGCTTTTCTCCGGTGTGTGTTAGAAGATGTCTTTGAAGGTGAGACTTTTCAGTAAATTCCTTGTTGCACAATTCACAGCTAAATGGCTTTTCCCGGTGTGTGTTAGAAGATGTCTTTGAAGGTGAGGCTTTCGAGCAAATCCCTAGTTACACATTTCACAGCTATGTGGCTTTTCTCCGGTGTGTGTAGAAAATGTCTTTGAAGGTGAGACTTTCCAGTAAATCCCTTGTTGCACACTTCACAGCTATGTGGCTTTTCCGGTGTGAGTTAGAAGATGGTGTTAAAAGGCAGACTTCTGACTAAATCATTTGTTACACATTTCACAGCTATGTGGCTTTTCTACGGTGTGTGTTAGAAGATGTCTTTGAAGGTCAGACTTTCCAGTATATCCTTTGTTACATACTTCAAAGCTATGTGGCTTCTCTCCGGTATACATTAAAAGATGCTTTAGAAGGGAAGACCTATCACTAAACATCCTGCAACACACTTCACAGCTATATGGTTTTTCTCTGGTGTGCGTTAGAAGATGGCTTTGAAGGTGCTCCTTTCGTCTAAATGCTTTGTTACACATTTAACAGCTATGTGGCTTTTCTCCGGTGTGTGTTAGAAGATGTCTTTGAAGGTGAGACTTTCCAGAAAATTCCTTGTTGCACAATTCACAGCTAAATGGCTTTTCTCTGGTGTGTGTTAGAAGATGCATTCGAAGGGCAGAGTTTCGAGCAAATCCCTTGTTACACATTTCACAGCTATGTGGCTTTTCTCCGGTGTGTGTTAGAAGATGGTGTTGAAGGCCCAACTTCTGAATAAATCCTTTGTTACACATTTTACAGCTATGTGGCTTTTCTCCGGTGTGTGTTAGAAGATGTCTTTGAAGGTGAGACTTTCCAGTAAATCCCTTGTTGCACAATTCCCAGCTAAATGGCTTTTCTCTGGTGTGTGTTAGAAGATGCCTTCGAAGGGCAGACTTTAGAGCAAATCCCTTGTTACAAATTTCACAGCTATGTGGCTTTTCTCCGGTGTGTGTTAGAAGATGTCTTTGAAGGTGAGACTTTACAATAAATCTCTTGTTGCACACTTCACAGCTATGTGGCTTTTCTCCGGTGTGAGTTAGAAGATGGTATTGAAGGTCAGACTTTCGAGCAAATCCCTTGTTACACATTTCACAGCTATGTGGCTTTTCTCCAGTGTGTGTTAGAAGATGCTTTTGAAGGTCAGACTTTTGAGCAAATCCCCTGTTACACATTTCACAGCTATGTGGCTTTTCTCCGGTGTGTGTTAGAAGATGTCTTCGAAGGGCAGACTTTAGAGCAAATCCCTTGTTACAAATTTCACAGCTATGTGGCTTTTCTCCGGTGTGTGTTAGAAGATGTCTTTGAAGGTGAGACTTTACAATAAATCTCTTGTTGCACACTTCACAGCTATGTGGCTTTTCTCCGGTGTGAGTTAGAAGATGGTATTGAAGGTCAGACTTTCGAGCAAATCCCTTGTTACACATTTCACAGCTATGTGGCTTTTCTCCAGTGTGTGTTAAAAGATGCTTTTGAAGGTCAGACTTTTGAGCAAATCCCCTGTTACACATTTCACAGCTATGTGGCTTTTCTCCGGTGTGTGTTAGAAGATGTCTTCGAAGGTGAGACTTTCCAGTAAATCCCTTGTTGCATACTTCACAGCTAAGTGGCTTTTCTCCGGTGTGTGTTTGAAGATGGTGTTGAAGGGCCGACTTCTGACTAAATCCTTTGTTGCAAATTTCACAGCTATGTGGTCTTTCTCCAGTGTGTATTAGAAGATGGTGTTGAAGGGCCGACTTCTGAATAAATCCTTTGTTACACATTTTACAGCTATGTGGCTTTTCTCTGGTGTGTGTTAGAAGATGTCTTTGAAGGTGAGACTTTTCAGTAAATCCCTTGTTGCACACTTCACAACGAAATGGCTTTTCTCTGGTGTGTGTTAGAAGATGTCTTTGTAGTTTAGACTTGTGCCTAAACTTCTTGATACATACTTTGCAGACGTGTTTCATTTTAACAGTGCTTATTAAAAGTAGTTTCTTACACTTGATTTTGACACCTCATTTCGAGAAAGCTAGAAAAAAATTTCGGATAAACTAAACCATGTTCTTTTAACTTTGAGTTTAGCTGATGATCCTTTGAAGTTCTATTCAGCATTGCATAGAAGTACCGTATTTTAAGAAGTCGCTTCCCAGCAAAACCTAAAACATTACAATAAACAAATTAAAAAATAGGAAAATAGATAATACAAACAAGTACAAATAAAATGAAACAATGATAAAAAAATACTTACTTTTTTCTTAAATTAAAAATTTGCATAAAACATGTTGTAAAAGACAGACAGAAGGAAAAACTAAAAGAGACTAATTCTACAACCTCATTATTTCATAGCAAAAAGACCTACCGTTGAATTAGTAACTTTGTCCCTGGAGGAGGATCCTAAGACAAAAAATCCTAATACTGACCTTCTTGTTAATTTTTTATTTTACTGATCTGTCAAAGCACAGTTGTCACTAATTGAAATAGACAAGCACTTTTTTAAAGAGTATTTAGCTCTTCAAAATTTAAGGTATATTTTAAGCTAATATTTTTTTAGTGCCCAGCTCCAGCTAAAAAAAAATTACGCCCCATCTACAGGTCAATTAGTAGCAACAATTCTCCTACTACAGCTTATGGGTTGAATTCCCACAGGGCGACAATTGACACTGATGGGGCTATTAGCAGTGGACACAACAAAGTGTGACTGCTGCCCATCATGGTGAGATGGTCGCTTCTAGTATCAAAGTACTCAGCTCCCCATCTTTGAAAGGTGGTGAAAAGAAGGATCATTTCATTGTATTGCCTTCATGTTTACTCTCACCCATAAAACCTTAGTACATTTTTTATTTAATAATTATTTCCTTATTTTATTTATAAGTGATGGGAAATAATAGTTTGGGACAGGGAAAACCCACCCCTGCCAACATGAGGGTAGGAAAAAATACCGAGGCACACATTTAGATGGTAATCCATGTGTCATTCTTTAACAATGGGCAGATTACACCTATTTTTGAAACATTTAAAGTGATTTAATTGTTCTAATTTTTGTTTCCGGTATATACAAGCATTTAAAGAACAATGGAAAAGACGACGGCCTGTGCAATTCCTTTTATTTTTTTAATTAAAAGTTATCATATAAAATCAATGGCAATGAAGGAGAAACTTCAGTAACTGATTGACACTAAAGAATTCAATACCTCAATAAAAATGTTTATTTTACTAAAACTAACTATAAATATTTGAATTGACAGCAAAAAAATTATTTTGTACAATAATTGTAGTTAAAAAAAACCAGAGCAGGGTTGCCACACTTTTTGGTAAAAAAAAATTCAAGGACTATTGAAGGACTTTTCAAGGATATATTTCCATTTTCAAGGACTGAATATTCGAACATTCAGCAAATAAATTTCACGATAGTTTTAAAAATTCATTTATTAAACAAATAAGAGCACTCTAACTTTCAAATGAACTTAAATATGTGTTATAAAATAACCTTTTAGTTATTAAAAATACCATCAAAATCACATACTTTGCCGTCTTGAATTATACATAAACAATGAATCAAAAAGGGAAATATGGACTGATTCACATTGAAAGTGCTAAAACAAAAAAAATTAAGGACTTTTCAAGGTTGATAATGTTTTTCCAGCACTTTTAAGCACTTGAAAATCAAAGTATTTTTTCAAGCACTTTTCAAGGTTTTCAAGGACTGTGGCAACCCTGCCAGAGATTTCAAATATTTTTAAAGCTTTAATGGATTAAAGAGATAATGGCTTATTCCCTTGCATAATACACTAGGTTTTTTTTAATAAAACAAAAAATATTTAGAATAAATAAAAAAATTTGAATGAAATCCAAGCAATTCATTAATAACAAAGGAAAATATAAATAAAAGTAGCAGAAGAATTTAATAAACTGGAAATCTATTTGGTTTGGATACTGTTTAATTTGGTCTCACCTCCATGAATAGTGTGGCTAAGGGATGAGATAATTTTTTGTATGAAAGTATGCAACTAGCAACATCTTAAGGGGGGTTCAGTACCCCAAAATCGGTGAAAAAATCAAAACAAAAATTATTGGCTTAAAATACTATTACAACCTTTATTAATAATGCCACAAAGTATCAAGACGATTGGAAAAATATTTTTGACATTAAAAGCCATTTTAATGCCATGGCTTTGTAAGGAAATGGGTTAACAACAAAAACTTCAAACGCGTTTTTCGCAGAACTTGATTTTTTCACTTCGATGTACCTTTTTTCAAAAACTATGCAATGATCTCTCGTAAACTTTTTTTATATGATGTAATACATAGTATACATTAATTTGAGGTTATAAATTTTAATAAAACTAAAGTGAAAAAAATTTTATGAGGCAAAAAAGTGAAAAATTTCGTGATTTTTTGGGTACTTTAAAACTTATTTTATTTAAAAAATCTAACAGTTATTTACAAAAAACTTTAAACCTCAGATTAATATTTAAGGTTGGTATAACACACACAGATAATTTTAAGATGATCTGATCAGTAGTTATTGTGAAAAGGTACATTGCAATTGTCCAATTTAACATAACCGATATACAACATACCGAACTCCCTTAAATGATATGAATAAAACTTTTGAATAGTTAATGTCAGTGTTGCTACTTCCTTTATATTCCAAAGTAAACGTTACACAACACATAATTTATAACTTTTTCTTCACCAGCAGTAATGGAGGTGAGAATTCTAAAAAATCATTTGAATTAAATTGCATTCATTCGAGCAAAATGATTCCAATGCTTATTTGTTTGAAGCCAAAACTAAGGGAAAATACTCCATTAACCTCAAAATAATATTGTTAGAAAATATTTACCGATGCAAGCACGTTCCGGCATTTTTACCAAACAGGATATTGGTCTGCTAACGCGCGCCAAACTCAGTCGCCAATGGCGCCAGGGGTTGGCGCGGAACTTACCGGTCGACCTTGAGGGCTGCCGGAACTATCTCCGGAGTTGGACTGCCTGGAAGAGAACGCTATTTTTGTTTACCTTTACGCTGCTGCCCTCTAGTGCTCTCATATGTAAACACAATTCCCCAGATGGATGAAAAAAAATTTAAAATAAGTTACGAATTTTAGTTTGAAAAATATTAACATACAAAAAATAAATATTCATGATTAATCAAATTTAAATTTAAAAAAAAAGACATTGGCAAAGTTATTAAGTTTTGGCCTTTTAGAACGAATTAAATAAATTAAATCGTATAATTTTATAGTTAAAAAAAAACAATAAGCGGTATTTTAGAAAATATAAAATTGTATGATACTTTTATCATGCATAAATATTATGTTATTTATATGTAATATTTTAACCATTTAGCGTGCTTTTGTTAGTTACTACAAAAGATAAATCTATTGTTAGGTACAATTACAATCTTTAATTACATAAGTTTTAAAATATTATTTGAAAAACGAACAAATGTTATGGAAATTATTGTGAAATATTATTAAATTAAAAATCATAAACTTACGGCATCCTAAGAACATAAAATTTTAAAACGAATTGTGTTACTTAACTATAAATAATAATTTCTTACCTTTTATCGTGCATCTTTCTTGAAAAATAATATTAGTGATGCAACTAATTAAAAAAAACTGCCTCAAATCACAGCAATACACATGAATCGTGATACGCGATTTTATATAAAAACGAAGCAATATATCCATTATGCATATGCGATTAGGCTGACCAGCTGATCATTGCCCGCGCGGGGCGCATTAGCCCGCCAAACCATAAATCACTTTGTTGCCACTTGCTAAAAAAAATTATGAAAATAAAATGCTTTTGTACACATATAAAAGTTAATTTCTACTAATTAAAATAGAGAATAATATCGAAAGTTACATTTTTATATTTTAAATTGTAATTTATCTTTTATAGTAATTGTATATTATTTTTTCTTTTATTAAAAAACCTTTTTCGGCTTGGCTTACAAGCGGAAAAACTAAGACTAACCTAGATATCAGTGGACCATAAACAAGTCTAGCCAGCTGAAGACGCCCCCTTCCCCCTCTATCCCACTGAACTGAACTGAAACTCTGGAAGGAGTATCGAAACACTCGTCAAACGGGTCGGTGAAGCCCGGCAACCCTGTAAGAGTAACCCAACTTTTGCCGCCAATCCTATACTTTACCTGTTAAAATAGACATTTTAAACCAACTTTTTCAAGAATTTTTTAAGCAGAAAATTGATAGGTTATTGCTTTAGGAGGTTCTTTACATAATGAAGTTTCGGAAACATGTACTTTTGAAAAAATAGAATTGCGGCAACAATCTTTAAAACTTAAATTCCTTGGAGTACTATTCTTGGCGAGCGATTGGCGACATCCAATGCAAACTGCAAGTCAAGTGTCCATTTTGATCGGCGAGGTTATGCCAAATATGGCACATATTCTCCCTAAAGCTGTCGCCAAGTGACCCAAAAAAAAGCTTCACCAGCTTATCATGTGATGATTCTTCCAGAGTTTCAGTTCAGTTCAGTGCTCTATCCCCATCGATCTTCCATCCCCCAACCTATCCCCCCCCCCTAAAAGTTTTTTCCCGCCTTTACTGCGATAACAGCTCCCCTCTCCCTAGTTGACTGGCAACCCCGTCTCCTGGAGAGTTCCCTCCTTTTTTTTGTACTTTTCTTTTCCTTGGGCGGTGGGTTTCTTTGGGGGTTGGAGATAAAACCTGTTGCATGCCTAGGGGATAGCTTCTTTTTAAGGCAGCAGAGAGATATGCAGATAAGTTCTTGTTTTCAGTTTTTGCGTAGAAAACGATAATGCCAAGGGGGAAATTAGAAATGAGCAGGTTTTATTACGTTTTTGGCTTTAGACAGTCGAAAAACGTCATATTTAGCTTTTTTTAAAAAATAAAACGCAAGTTTTTAATTAAGCATACCTATTTATATCAAGTTTAATTTTTTAAATACCATCCATGAAATATATGCTACATTAGATATTTATTTTAATATATTATAAGTGTAGTCGGACTTGCGCTTTAAAACCACTCTGGTAGAGTATCAATTAAACTAAGAATAATATTAATAAGAAAATTTTCAAAATTTATAGTCGCTGGTATCAAAGTGTGACCAAATTTTTCAATTTTATGACAACAAAATAAGTTTAGTCGTAGTTATTGCGACTAGTTTTTAAAAATCGTCAATACCATTTTTTTGCCTTGGTTTCAAACAACTCGCCAAAAATAATCCTAAAATTACGAATCTTTTCCGAGTAACTATCCGAAATTTGCAAAACTTGAATGTGATCATAAAATCGTAAAAATTCGGCAATCCTAGAATCAAACATAGGCGATCTGTAAATTGCGAAACTTCGGCGAACTTCGTAAAATCTCCAAATAGCTGCTGTTGTAAAATTCCAAAATTGTTGCTTTACTAAAATTTAGAAACTCCGACGACACAAAAACTTAAAAAACTGTGACGACCATAGTTTCCAAAAACTTCGGCTATCACAAATTGCAATTCTTAAGTTTTAAAATTTTAGTTCTCTTAACACAACTCCAAGTTTAAAATCGGCCAGTTTGGAGAATTTGTTTAAAACAAAGTTTCGTTTAAGTTTGGTTTTTAGGGTTTTTTTTTTGTTTGTTCTTTTTAAAAATGCGCTTGCATTTCCTCCTAGTTTTTTTTTTTTTAGTTGGTAGTACAGATTGCCCCCACCCCGAAACTTCTTTTTCCAATTTTGAACACTGGAAACAACAAAAAATTCATCGCCATTCTTAGAATTTCAAACAAACTTATCAAACGATAAATATTATATTAATTGAATCTGCGAAAGATCAATGAAAATCGTCAATTTTTTGCATTTAAAAGTTTAAATTAGTACTAGCTAAAAAAAGTTCGTGAAATATTAAAAGTATTTACTTATCGTCTGCATGATTCATTTGCAGTTATAAATAAATATTTAATTATTCGTCGAACAAAAACCATAAAACTACTCCAAAATGCACTTAAAATAGGAAATGTAAATTAACAAGTAGGTTTGTGACAGAATCTGTAACTTAAACCGCTTCCAGACAACCGTTGTGTTTAATAGGTAAAAAGGCGCCAAACACAGCATTAATTCTATATTAAACATTTATTTACCCGCTAAATTCGGCTACTTTCATTTATTTTATTTCGAAAATTAAATAATTATTACTTAAATCGTTTGCGAAAGTTTATATTTCAAGGAATAAGTATGTAATATTCCTATATTATGCTTTTAAATAGAATGAAAACAATTTGTTTCAATATACTAAGAATCTCGTAGTGAAATATATTTGACTTCATTTTAAATTGATCGATGTCTAAAAAATAAATTTATTTTAATTTATTGTCCAAAAGAATTAAAGTTTCTCGGGCGATTGTTGCGATGGAAATGGTGATTTAATTCTAATATAAAGGGCTTCCTATGCTTTTTAATAAAGCATTAAATTTAGAAGGTTTTTTTTTTAAATTATTGAAGTACTTAGAATTCGAATTCTTTTCTGAAATTTTCAATGTATTCTAACTTCGATGCGCTGAATTTTTTGACGTATCTCACTTGTCCGTAGCATTTGCAGTTTACAGCAGCGATTTAAACGACTCGAAATTAAATTTCAATGCTAATTCAATGGGAAATTCGTCGACAAATAGTAGATTTATGTCCGTCCGATCGTACAGACAGACGGACAAAAGTATGAAAGTTGGGTGTCTGAGGTTATACCTTTCTAATAAAAAAAATTTTAAGATTGGATTGATAGAACCGATTTTGGAAGGGGGGTACGGACAGACGGACGTCGACCCCATGTCAATACCACCTAATTTTTCATTTTTAGCCTACTTTTCTTTTTTTTTTAATTCGAAGAATTAAAAAAAAAAGTAGGTATTGACATGCGGTCGATGTCCGTCCGTCCGTCTGTCTGTCCGTCCGTACCCCCCTTCCACAATCGGTTCTATCCATCCGATCTTAAAAAATTTTTTTTGTTAGAAAGCTATGACCTCAGACACCCAACTTTCATACTTTTTGTCCGTCTGTCTGTACGATTAGACGGACATAAATCTACTATTTGTCGACGAATTTCCCATTGAATTAGCATTGAAATTCAATTTCGAGTAATTTAAATCGCTGAATTTAACTACAAAGGCTACGGACAAGTGAGATACTTAAAAAAATTCAGCGTATCGAAATGAATTTTTTTGAAAATTTCAGAAAAAAATTCGAATTCTAAGTACTTCAATTATTTAAAAAACTTCAAAATTTAATGCTCATTTAAAAAGCATAGGAAGCCATTTTTAGCCTACTTTTCTTTTTTTTTAATTCGAAGAATTAAAAAAATGAAAAAGGTATTGACATAGGTCGATGTCCGTCCGTCCGTCCGTACCCCCCTTCCAAAATCAGTTATATCAATCCGATCTTAAAAATTCTTTTTTTTATAAGAAAGGTATAACCTCAGACACCCAACTTTCATATTTTTTGTCCGTCTGTCTGTACGATAGGACGGACATAAATCTACTATTTGACGACGAATTTCCCATTGAATTAGCATTGAAATTCAATTTCGAGTCATTTAAATCGCTGAAATTAACTACAAATGCTACGGACAAGTGATATACGTCAAAAAATTCAGCGCATCGAAATTAGAATTCATTGAAAATTTCCAGAAAAGAATTCGAATTCTAAGTAATTCAATTATTTAAAAAACTTCAAAATTTAATGCTCATTCAAAAAGCATAGGAAGCCATTTTTAATAGAATTAAATCACCATTGCCATTTCAACAATTGCTTGAGAAACTTTAATTCTCTTAGACAATAAATTAAAATAAATTTATTTTGGAGACATCGATCAATTTAAGATGACGTCAAATCTATATATTTCACTAAAAGAGCGCTGTTGTTGATATAAATTGTTTACATTCTATTTAAAAGAAAGGAATATTACATATTGATTCCTTGAAATATAAATTTTTACAAACGATTTAAGTAATAATTATTTAATTTTTGAAATAAAATAAATAAAACTAGCCGAATTTTACAAGTAAATGTTTATTGAGGAGTAATTTTTTGGTTTTTGTTCTACGAAAAATTAAATATTTATTTATAACTGCAAATAAAGCTGTGTTTAGTGAAAGATGCTGTGTTTAGTTAGATTCTGTGTTTAGTGAAATTTATTTTAAATTTAATGTGGGAAAACGGTTGTTGATGTCACTTACTGTTACGAACCTAGTTTTTTCAAGATAAGAATTTTAGTAAGTATTTAAGTAACAGGAAAGTAGGCTATTTTAGTTCTTTAAGAACTTCTTATTTTTAATTCTTTCGAATTAAAAAAAAGAAAAAGTAGGCTAAAAAATGAAACATTGTAGGTAATGGCATGCTGACCATTTCCGTCTGTCCGTACTCCTCTTCCAAAATTGTTTCGATAAGATACATCTTAAAAAATTTTCTACAAGATAAATCTTAAATTTTTGTTAGAAAGGCATGACCTCAGAGACCTAACTTTCATACTATTTATCCGTCTGTCTGTACGTCCGGTCCGGAAGGACATCGTCTACTGTCTATCGGCAAATTATCCATTGAAATAGCATGGAAAATTTAAATTATTTTTTAATCATTTGAATCGCTTTTGCTATGTCAACAATTGAATGAGAAGCTTGGTTTTTAGCTTCAACACTACGTTTATAACGTAAAATGTGGAAGGTTTTATAATCGTTCAGTCCGTCTGTCTGTCACCCACTTTCACTGAACGAACCGCAGGTGTCACAAACAAGTAGGATACTTCATTTTGAAGCAAAAAATCAGTTTAGGCTACATTCCACATTTCATTAAAAAAAATTTATTGGAAGTTTATTTAAAACTTAAACAAAAAATTCTAAAAGAACTAAAATACCCTACTTTCCTGTTACTTAAATACTTACTAAAATTCTTATCTTGAAAAAACTAGGTTCGTTACAGTAAGTGACATCAACAACCGCTTCTACATTAAATTTATATACATTAGAATAAATTTCACTAAACACAACATCCAGCTGTAATTTCAAATTCTAAAGCAATTATTTTCATTAAGGGGGCATGGGACACTTTTAACTTTTTTTTTTAATATTGCAGATATCAATATAATTTTTTTCCCATAAATGTATACTAAATATACTTACACTTTTATATAGTCAAAGGTTTTAAATTATCATTATTTATTTTTTAAAAAAATAAAATGCGTCAAAAAGTGATGTCTCTTATTTTTGTTATAAGTCAAAAACTTATTTATTAGCAAACAAATATTTAGCATTTTTATAAACAGAAAAAATGTATTTAACAAACTGTCGTTACCGATTTTTCTTATTTGCCATAGTTTTTTTGTTTTTAAATTATTGAAGTTTTTTTTAAATAATTTCACAGGCTAACATACACGAGAGCTATTGATGACGGGTATCGTAATTAAGAACCATAGTCACATTGCGATCAAGATATTTATGACAAAAAACTGTAAAATTAAATGTGGTGGCAATTGTTTTTGAACCCGCTCATCTCGATCAGGAGTCGTTTCCTCTAAACAAATATATATCAGACTTCTTAAATACAATTTATTCCATTGAAATTATACTAGACAAAAATGCTAATATTCACAAGTATAGTTAGTAGTGTTGGCTCGTTACTTGACTGTGGTTCTAAATAATGAAGCCCGTCGCCAATAGCCTTTATGTAGCTCTAGTGTCACGGAATTTCAAGCTATTCAACTTTCCCAAAAACAGATTAGGTTTGAATTTTCGTCGCATTAGAGCTACACGAGGGCTAGCGTCGTATTTTCGAACCACAGTCAAGTGACGAGCCGACATTTAAATATGCACCCAAGGGCATTACATAAGGAGTATTGATAATTGTGGTTTACATTTAAAAGGCAAAAATGTGAATGCTTTAAACTTGAAATAATTTTTTAATCGCTGGCAAAAAGTTTTAGATAAAAAAAATTACAAAATAATAGAGTAGCGAGAAAACTTTGAATCGCTACTTTAGGCATAATTTTTGCTGGGTTAAAACTAGCCCGTTTCCCGTGTCTCTGCTTCTCTGAGCTGAACAGGGAGTCAAGGACATGTGGAGCAGTGGAGCGCCTGGAGCGCCGGAATTGCAACATATGTGGTGGTGCGGGGAGAGAGATTTCCAGGAACTGGCTCATGCTTTGAAGTTAACCCTCACCACCGCCAGCTCCCAGCTCTCCCTTCCCTCTCCAAGAATCCCCCCCCCCCTCTCCCTCCCCGTGAAAAGGTAATTGCCTTGTAAGCATTCGTTTTGCCAAGTTGTCATGAAGTATAAAAAAAACCGGCAAATATAAAAATAAATTTGATATCTATTTTTAAAATGATTTGTTGAAAAGCAACTATTAAAATGAGTAGAAATCTTTGTTGTGCATTATCATAATTTTCATAGATCGTGCACTTGAAGTCTTGAAATTCGTTGTGATCAAGCAAAAAGTCCAAAATTTTTTGCTCGAGCAAGCCTGTTTGAGAAAATTCTAGGGACTTTTTCATGGTTGTTTTATAAATTTTTTAAATAGCAGAAATAATCATCAATTGCAAGGAAGCAAACGCACAATATTCATTTAAGTTTATTTTGAACTATTAATGTAGCATTTTACACTTACATCGAAGACGGTTATAGCTCTGGACTCTGGACTACAGGCAGAGCTAGAGGTCTGGGTTCGATTAGATTAAAAAAGAAAAAAAGTAGTTGTTACTTTTAATTAAAAATTAAACTAAACCTAAGAGTTCCTAAGTCCCGAGGGCCGCATTCGACCATTTGATGATTTGTTGTAGCCCTCCACTAATTTCAAAAACATAAATTTACAATACACTAAAAAATGAATGCTCAAAAACGACGAAATTTTCCTTAATTTTGACGATTCCGTTACTGGCAAATGCTCCGAGTTTTCGTTTCCTCAAAGTGAGGAAATTTGAATCGTCATTTTTATGAGGATTTGAATGTCGTCTAATCTAAAGAAACATTTCGTCATTTTTGAGCATGCGAGTACAACATTGAGATTCGGTTTCCTCAAAATCAAGATACAGAATCGTCAAATCACGATCGTAAAAGTGAGGATTCGCGTTTACTCAAAAGTCAGTGATAGTTTGACGAAACAATCCTCAAAATTAACGAAATGAGGCTTGAGGAAAGGCTTTCATGAATCGTCAAAAATGAAAGTGTTTTTTCTGAGAGTGTAAAACACAAACTATAATATTAAATACTAAAACCCCAAACAAAACTTTTAAAAAACTAAAATGTGACCAAAAGGGACCAAAAGTAGGAGTTAAACATTCAAACGTCCTCAAACTACAATAAAAATTAATGAAACTACAATAAACATTATTCTAGACTTTATTCGCGATAAAGTAAAATAAATTACAGAAATACCATGATTTGATTGAATTGCATTTACAAGCAATAGTACTGGTTAATGTCAAACAACTTGTTTATAAGAACATATTAATAGGTGTACTACAGTGCTGGAAAAAATAATAGGGCCAACCGAGAAACTCTGGTATTTTTATAACCTCGTTGCTCAGACTTATGCAAATTTACCAACGTTGACGAAAATGACATCCTTTTTTATTCGTTAGGTTAGGTTTGAATTATCGTCGTACTAGAGCTACACGAGGGCTATTGGCGACGGGCGTCATATTTTAGAACCTCAGTAAGGTGACGAGCTAACATCTGAATAGGCACCCAACGCAACCGTTAAGGGCGACATCGTACGCAGCGTTAGGACTTAGAAGGATATTTAACGTGCACTCCCTTACACGGGATATTATTCGTCGGACATTTTCGGCTGCACGGGCCGTTTATATACTCTTAAAACAAACGAGTGATTTTAACTCAGTCTGAGTTAATTTCACTCCTCCAGTCTGGAAAATGCACTTCTCCCAGAGGATTGGATCCTTTGTGTGTTAAAGTCCGACAGCCTTCACTCCAAACGAGTGATTTTAGCTCAGTCTGAGTTAATATTCACTCCTTTCCAGTGTCGAAAATGCACTTCTCCTACTGGAGTGGATTTCACTCTTTTGTTTTAAGAGTGTAGGACGGCAGCTATTTTGGCGATGCCCGGACCTGAACCTGGGACCTTACGCATGCTAAGCGAGTGCTTAACCGACTGGGCTCCCCAGCCCCTCCTTTCCCCAGTAGCATCGAATATGGGCCCAATATTGGTTACAATGTAGGGCCAATATGCTAACCCTTATTGGCCCAGCATTGGGAGGAAACATTTTGCCAATATTGGCCATTATTGGCTGCCATTATAGGACCAATATTATCCAACAACATATAACCAATATTGACTGCCATTATAGGACCAATATCATCTGACGACTTTTTTCGAAACGGTTGGGTAGATGGAAAAATCGGCGAACTCGTATCCCATTATTTTGGTACATGACCCCTGGGGGTTAGGAGTCAATTTTAAAAAGGAACCTCCTACTTTACAAATTCGAATTCTATGCTTCGAGCGACATTGTACGCTAACGCCGTCGGGACTTTCGACTCCACAGATTTAACGAGCACGTATATCGCAGTGATACTCGGGCACCCCGGTGAATTTTATTAGAGAAATTTTTCTACCAGCACGAATACGTCTATAGTATGGCTAGGACAAGGACAGAACCAAGAACCTTCTCGATGTGAGGCTCGTCGTTTACACCTCTCGGCCACCAAGCAGGGGCCGTTTGACTGTTCTTCTTCTTCTTAATCACATCAAGGAAAAATATGACAAACGCGAGCGCCCCCTAGGTATATGCCAACCAATATATCCCCAATATTGGTCCTATCTTGCCAAATTTTAACTTTCGAAATATTGGTTTCGTACATTGGGCCAATATTGGCTGAATGTTGTAAAACTTGCTATATTCGCCCAAGATAACCAATATTGGCCAACGTCATACCAATATTGGGCCAATATTCGATGCTACTGGGGTTTTTATTCATATCAAGATATTAACACAATTCTAATTTTATTTTATTCAAAAATTCAGTTTTGTTTTTAATATATGGAAAAGCTGGAAAGAATATTAGGGCCAAGCTTAATTTTAAACTGTTTCTTATTTTGTTGATTTTCTACGGTACTTAATGCTTGTATTTTGAAGCTTCTTAATCGAATTGAAGGCATGCCAGTAAGAATTTTCAATTCTCATGAGAATGGGACGAAGTAAAACTCTAACAGAGATTGAGCAAGATAAGATCCTTATTTTCAAGGAACGTGGTTTGAATTCTCGTGAAATAGCAAAGAAAAGAAATAGATCTAAGTCCGTAGTGAATAACTTAAAAAAAAATTCTGATTCTTATGCTCAGCGGAAAAGGTCAGGGCGTTGTTCTTCACTGACTCCTCGACAAAAGAGAGCTGTTTTTAGTCTTGCAACTCGTATATTTTTATTCACATAAATTGATAAAAAGGAAAATATAGTTCGTACCAGAGTTCGAAATTGGATAAAGAAATTAAGGAGCAATCTGTGCTACCAACTTTAAAAACTAGGAGCAAATGCACATTACTTAGGAGTATTTTAAAAAATATATACGAAAATTCATGATAGATTCATCGAAGTTTCACAATTTAAGAAACAAAAATTCTAAAATTTAAGAAATAACAATTAAGACAGCCGGAATTTTTGGAAATTGTGGTCGTCACAGTTTTTTAAGTTTTGGATCGTCGGAGTTCCTAAATTTTAGAATCGCAACAATTTTGGGATTTTACAACAGCCGCTATTTGGAGATTTTACGGAGTTCGAAAAGAAGTTTTGCAATTTACAGATCGCGTATGTGTGATTCTAGGAATACCGAATTTTTAAGATTTTCAGATCACATTCATGTTTTGCAAATTTCGGATCGGGGAAGACTTGTAATTTCAAGATTATTTTTGGCTAGATTGTTGGATACTATTACAAAAACTAGTCTTGACAATTTTTGAAAACTAGTCGCAATAACTGCGACTAAATTTATTTTGTTGTCGCAAAATTGAAAGATTTGGTACCATTTTTTCGACTAGCCGTAAATTTCGAACTCGGATCGGCACTACACCCTCCGCCGAGTTTAGCGAAACACTGCCAAATCTGACAAAATAAACTATTTTCTCTTGGTTCTTCTTATAGGAATTTCTTCTAAAACCTCGCCCCCCCCCCCCCAATGATCGCGCCAAACTAATGTTTGGCGCGGTTATTGGGCTTGGTTATTTAGGCTGGCTATAAGTATGTTTAATTGAAAGTTGAAAAACCAAATTTTAAAAAAAATAAAGTCATTGTTTTTAAATTTGATGTCCACATCTAAATTTGCTAATTTTTAAATATTAATTATTTAAATTGTAAAAATATATCAGATACTTAAAGCAAAATGCTTACTGATAATTCTGTAACTTAGTGAAAAAAAATCTCAATTTTTCCTTCACTGATTAAGTTAAATATGAAGGTAATAATGATTTTTAAAAAAAAATCTGTAATGACATGCATCCACTGTTATCTGAGAGGTAATGCATATGCAGCTATACTACGCTGGGCAGTTATAATAGTTAACTTTTTAACAATAGCAATTAATTTCTTATAGAGTCAAATCTGAATCTCTAATTAAAAATTTATTTATATTTGATTTAATATCACTGATTAATCTGAAAGCAATAATGATTTTTTTTAAAAAAAAATTTGTAATGACATGCATCCACTGTTATCTAGTATATATATAGTGCTTTTATTAGTAAAATATAATGCATGTGCAGTTAAGCTAGGCAGTTAATAACAGTGAACCCTTTATTGATAGCAGTTAACTTATTATCTCAGTGATAGACAATTACTGTAAAAATTAATTTATGCTATTTAGTTTTTTAATATTTAAATGCTCATAAAGAACAACCATAAATGAAGAATTATCACATTGAAAAAATTATTTATAAAAAATACAGCATAGATCAAATATCATCCTCAACACATGTCTCAACTTTTCAAAAAATAGCCTATATCACTAACGTTGCTGGATAAATTTATTCGAATTTTAATCTAACACGATGCTTATTATTAATATTTATAATCAAAAACTGTCAAATAGTCCGTAGATTGCGTTCTTTATGCTATTCTCTATACTACTTATGTATCATCACCTTTTACATAATTAACATACCAGAAACAAAAGTGATATTAAAAAACAATTAAGGCTTTTAATTGTTAAAAAGTAACTTCCAGTTAACAGCCAAATGATTTCTTTTGGTGCTTGTAAAGATTTATTAACTTTGAAATTTAGTGTATGATTTTTATTGATAATAATTACTGTCCCTCTTGACTCTTTCCCAGAAGTTTGAAGGTAAGGGAAAATTTATTCTCTGTTTTTTAAGGCAATGTATGAGTGATGACTGATAGGGATTTATGTGAGGGATATAAATCCACATCAGTTACTTGGGGATTTATATGAGTCAACATAATAATTACAACAAAATTCATTGCTTTGAGAAATCACTCAAATATCTTTTATTACAAAAGAGAATAAATATACATAAAATATTGAAGTACTTAGTAGTAATGCTTTTCCTAATATTTCAAACATATAAAAAGATTTAAACTCAACTACTTATCCATGCTTACTTCTTGGATTAAAACACTCAAACAGGCTTAAAAAAATAGCAGAAACTTAAAGAAAATTTTAAAACTTTAAAATGTAACTTATATTTAACAAATGTCATATTTCTATTTTAAAAAATTTAAACATATATAATTAAATATTAGAGGATTTCATTCAAAGGTACAACACCAATGCTTACTAAAGAGAAAAATGAATTGAAGGCAAATCCCTACTGTGTTATAAAAAATTAGTATATACTTTTTAATATTTTTTTTATTGCTGTATATATTTCCATAAATAAATTCATAAACATTAAAAAAAATCAATAAAAAACATTTCAGTTCAATATTTTGTGCTTTTTAAAAAATATTGTTTTAATTATGAAACTAAGAAAATAAATATTTATTTTAGTTTCATAATATATCGTACTGAAAGCACATTGTATGCAACACAAGATCTTTATCTAATTGCAGTGTTATTTTATTAATTCAAAATTCAAAACAAGTTTTGCATTCTCTTCATTTTTTCTGTGTTATAAAAGCAAACTATAATATACTTGAATTGAATCTAAAAATTGCGAAATTAAATCGATTCGAATTATTTAAGCAGAATTATTCGATAATTGTTAGCCATCCCCCGAAAGTGCCATTAGTTGTACGATCCCTTTTCCCTTCCGCAATCCGAAATATTTTAAGTCCCAATCGCGGAAAAAAACTAAGTCCGAAACATAAACAAAATTCGATAACAACACCGTCACGAGATTCGTAAAGCATCTAGGTCCAAAACAACTCCTCAAACGCAAGGGAGTTTCGGTAACCTCACTTGGCTACGCCTCGCACCCGAATAGTTCAAATAGTTACCAATATTGGTTATGGTAAAATTGCCCACGTTCCCTATGCTGTAATTAATCATAATCCAGATTTTAAAAAATATCGATAAAAATAACGATTTTCTTAAAAAGTGGTAGGAGTGAAACCGCTTTTTCTTGAAGAATGATCACAAATCACAAATCCAAAAACGTAAGAAAAGACAGCATTCAGAAAACAAAACATGCTGGATTGGATTGGTTGACATATATTTTCAGGCTTGTGTGCTTGGTCGCAAGGACCACTGCCACTAGGTGGTAATGCAAGGACCCGCTTATAAATCATCGTCAAGTAGGACAACACAAGACACACACAAACACGTATGACAGATGTTGCCATCTGTCGCCACCTCCACAATTTAGACATGTCCCTGAAGGGGAGAAAACATGCTTTTTGAGATGTTGTCAAACTCGAAAAGAAATGTCACCGCCCCAGGAAAAACCATGTTTATTATTAACCGTTTTATTTTGCTGTAAGCAAGGAGAAGCAAAATATAGCTACGAAAACGAACAATTAACTTGAAACTCAACACTTACTTAACAAAGCTCTTCATTTTAAGAATAACACCTACACAAAATGTATTTATTCTTTAATAAATTAAATTATTTCATTTTTTTAAGTGCAAAAACATTCATAAATGACTCTGCATCTTACTTACTGGTTCTGAATCTCTGAAAATAAAAGTTGAGTTGCATGATCTTGGCGATAGATAAGGTTAGAATGACCGTCACGCTAGATCTACTGGCAAAGGGCTTCGTAATTTAAAACAGCAAAGAAGAGAAGGAACACAAAGGGTATTGTTTTCGAATAGAAAGTAGGATTAAGTTGGACTAAATCACCGTAGCACTAGAGCTACACGAGGTCTTTCTGAGCCTTGAATGGAACTAAGGGAAAGTGAGAGCTTAGTGTCGCTCAGGTGTCGACATAATAACTTGACTAGGGTTCTAAATAAGGAGGCCAATTTGGCCCTGTTAAATGCAAATACAAAAATTGTCGACCAACAACAGGCCAGAGGTCCAGCAAGGTTGGTCCAAAATATATCTAATTCCTTACCAGTTTCCAATAGTTATCGAGATTCTTCTTAAAATCTTCCACTCTCTTCGAATAACACAACATATTCTGGTAAAGCATTCCACTCATTGACGACTCTATTGTAAAAATAATGTTTTCTTACCTCCCTTCTAAAGCATGATTTATTCAAATTCTGACCATGCCCTCTGGTCCGGCTATTTAAGGTAAAAGTAAAACCTAAGCCCTCCATGTCACCCTATTTAATGAACTTGAACAACTGAATTAAATCACCCCTTGTTCTTTATTTTCCAGGGAATACATGTTTAACGATCTTAATCTATTACCATAATCAATACCCGATAAACCCTTAATCATTTTTGTAGCCCTATGTTGAACGTTTTCGAGCATTTCAATACCTTTTCTGAGAAAGGGGGACCAAAACTGAACAGCATACTCCAGAGAAACAATTCCTCGTAAGATAGAAATAAACAGAGGGAACAGGGCCGTGTGGTATGTTTTTTGCATATGATGCAAATCATTAAAATGCCGCTTTTGATTTTTTTTTCTAAACTCTTTTAAGTGTAAAAAAAAGGTCAATTTATCCCAACGGTTTCTTTTTTACCCTTTTCTACAATACTTAAATTATAAAAGGACGTGATAGTAAAGATCAATCAAGTATATATAGAAAATTTCTTAAGAATAAAAGTAAATTACAAAGCAATCAAAAGCAAAAGAGTCCAAATTTTTAAATTATGTAACAGTTATTTGTTTTAAACAAACTTAATTTGTTTAAAACCAAAATACAAAAAAAAACATTTTCAAAACAATAAAATCGAATTAATTTATCATACTCATAGATCTAGAATTCTAAGAGAAAAAAACGATTCGTGATTGATTAATTACAAAAATAAAACAACTACTCTCTGAACATCTGCTTTAAATAAAACATTTATAAAAATAGCACATTAAAAAGAAATTTATATTTTTACGAAAGTACAACTAAATTAAGAATTGACATTGATTGAGAATGAATTTTCGTTAATTTCTTACCTATAAACGGGAATTCAGAAATTCACGAATCACATAAAACGCGTCAAAATCCACAAAAAGAGAGCGGTAAAAAAATCAACATTCAACACAGAATAAAATACTATACTGCCAAAAAAACCAAAGAGTCTGTTAAGTCTAAGTGACGTAGCAGCAATAAATTTAGTGTCTTATCTGTTTTTTGTCCCAATGGCCAGTCCAAGTCCAAGAAATTCCTCAAACATCTGGCAAATACTCTACTCAGTACTGAGAAAACGTACTACCGCTACCGCTTCTCGGAAAATGTTTCGAGAGTCTCAAGTTTCAAACAAGGACCCTCTGCTCCGATCGTCCACCCTGCCTTTCTTCTTTGGCCATAAAACCTAAAAGGTTTCAGCTCCTGCTTTGATAAAAATCACAGATAAGTTTTGCAGAAGCTGGACAAGAGTGATTCGGATTTTGTCCTTGGAGTGGAGGTTACGAGAAAAAACACCAACCATCCTTTCCCACGGAAAGTAGGAGCCCTGTGGGAGTAAAAATACCCCCTTGCAACGCAGCGTCTTTCTCGGAAAACGGGGGTAATTTTATTGCCGCAGATAGCGATAACTTAAAACCATTATCGTGTGTAGGGGGCACGTAGTGAGTCTGAGGAACAGGGATCTTTCCATTTATCCCCCTTTTTACAGCTTGTCTGTGTTGACTCGCTTGTTTTGAGTTGTGTTTATTTTGTCAACTGGAGCGATGGATATTCAGAAAATATCTTCAACTTTACGCATGATAAATGAGAAGACTCACAAAGGAAATAATGTTGATTATTGAAGCAAATTGTTTATTCATGGGGAAAAAAAATACTGGATAAATTATTTGCCCCAATAATCTACATTGTTTTCTTCAAGAATCTTATGGCGAACGATTAAATTCTCAACTTTAAAAAAAATTATATGATTTAAAAAGAAATACAATACAATTCAACTTAGTCGTCTTTGTAACGGGACCAGGATCTGCAAAAAATAAAACCTTTCAGTTTTTTTTCATCAGCCAAATTGACGCCTTTTGAATTTCCGCCTTGCATGACCTGGAACTGATAAGGGCCCATTTTTGTGAAATTTGTTAGTGAAGAAAAGCAATTTTTCAGTTTTCAAAAAAAAAAGGATTAATTTATAACATTTTTGACAAAAAAAAAACATTGAAGAGTCAGGGAACATTACAGTATTAATTACGAATTTGAAGAAGCCAACATGTCTTATTTCTATATATTTTTTTTAATAAAATATTTAAAGTTTAAATTACTGGTAAATCTGACTAAAAACTAATATTCCATATGGGTCTCCTACACTCTTAAAACAAACGAGTGAAATCCACTCCAGTAGGAGAAGTGCATTTTCGACACTGGAAATTAGTGAATATTAAATCAGACTGAGTTAAAATCACTCGTTTGGAGTGATCCTGTCGGATGTTTAACACACAAAGGATCCACTCCAAGAGGAGAAGTGCATTTTCCAGACTGGAGGAGTGAAAATTACTCAGACTGAGTTAAAATCGCTCGTTAGTTTTAAGAGTGTAGGGACGCCGCTACTTAATACATTAATGAATACGGAAAAATTTCACAAGGTTAAGTATTTTTTTAAAAGAAGGAAATAGAACGTATTAGAAAAATTGGTGATAAATCCAATAAAAATACAATAATAATAGCGAATCTTACAAAACCACCTTTTATCCAGGAGTAAAGTTTTTGGCCCCAATTATTTATTTATTTTTATTTATCATTTTTTTTTTGATTAAATTTTAAAATATTGGCCCGCTGGCGCGGGCCCTTTAACTTCTTACGGCCCCTGTGCAATGCATAGTTATGCCTCCCCCCCCCCCCTGTCGGCGGCCCTGAACCCAGTCCCTCTTCCCACTACCCATACAAAACATGCAGTGGCTTTTTTGTAGACCGCTCTCTCTCCCCCTGGCCAGCTCGGGCTATACCCCCTACAGAAGGCTCGGGTAATGGCTCGGGCCTGTATTGAATCCATTTTCATTCTCACTATTTCGGATATTCATTAAAATTGCCGCTCTTTTTCTTTTATATTTGAAGATTTAGAAGTATTTATTTTACACAGATTCAGTTGTTACTAAGTTTTTTTTTTAAACAGTATTTTTAAAAAAAGGAGGTTAGAATCTCGAATTTTGCCGCCCCTTACTGAAATGCCGCCTGATGCGGCCGCATCTCTGCATCATAGCACCACACGGCCCTGAGAGGGAAACGTTTCAACCTAAGCAGCATCTGAAAGCAGAGATCCCTGATAAGGAAACTGATTTACAAAGAAAACGAATTAGATACATTTCAAATTTAATAAAATCTTTATTACTTTTTGTGGATAACTGCTACATTAATGAAAATTTAAATGCCAATCGCAACTCATTCCCCTTTTCATTCTTGCCCTCCGCGATTTCATTGGATGTTTCGTTTTCTTTCTCATTCCTTCTGCTGTGTTCTAGTTTAGAGATCTTAAATATCTATGTGTTACTGGTTTCTATTCTTGCTTTTTATTTAACTTTTATTAACCGAAACCAATGCAAGTCCAAGAAAACCAAAAACGAAAACAATACAGCCAGAACAGTTGCCACTCAAGATATGACACATATCCCCAAAACAGTAAAGTAAAAATAATACAGTTTTAGGAATAAGCAAACACCACACGACAATTATTTTTATAGTCCATTTCAATAATGGATCAGCCCTTCTACTGGCTTATAAAACTATAATCTTAATATACTTATAAAACAATATCAAAGACAGCACATAACACACTTTTTAAAAAATTATTTATTTAATTTAACACTGTGCTGAAGCTTAACTATTCTTAATTTACAAAAAAAATATGCCAAAAATAACAAGCAATACACTAATTTAAATTTTGTTACATTTTCCAACTACAACCAGTTTTGAAAGATTTGCTTTAACTACTACATAAGTTAAATTACTGTTATAAACAGCATTTATTTAAAAAACCTCATAACGTTAGATTTCAAGTAGACATTTCTGATTTGATTGGAACTCGAATACAAAGAACTCTTGCAAATGTATGTATTGAAAATCTTTTTGAACATATATTCAATTTTCTAAATACTGGTAATAGAGGTTCGGTGATTTTATAATTTTTTTTATTCGAGCTCATGTCACTAGGCTATTATCCCTTAGATAGTCAATTAAATAAAAACACAGCTTAAAACAAAGTACTTGGGTTTTCTGTGTTTATCTGCTAAAAATACAGCTATCTGGTAAAACCAGGGAGGAACCCTGGTCTTATAAGTTTCACTGGCCACATTCAGCAATGGCCTTTTATAGAATGCTGTGCCAATAGCAGACCATTGTTGCATGTCTCAAATTGAGTTTGAAATACTGTACAACATGCACAAATATACCTTTTTTTACTTAATCATTCACCTGACATTCAAAGTTAAAATAGCATTATTGCACAATTATGATTTAATTAGCTTAATTTTGATTCAGTGAAAATATAAGAAGAATAACATTAAAGCAGCCTAAATAGCAACAATAATTGTTAGACATTTCCCAACTTTGCGAATTTTCTTTGTTTGGGTTAAAAGAAGTTGTGTTCTAGAAGGTTAAACTCTTTGTCTAAATTTTGCGCTATACAATTAGGATTTACATAGCTTCTCCTACTTGCGTTATTTAGAAGTTCTCATTGAAGGTAACACTTTCGACTGATTCCCATTTTACATAGTTCATATTATGTGGCTTTTCTTCTGTGTGTGTTAGAAGATGTCTTTGAAGGTGCTCCTTCTGACTAAATCCTTTGTGACACACTTCGCAGCAAAGTGGCTTTTCTCCGGCGTGCGTTAGAATATGCTTTTGAAGGTCACACTTTCGAGTGAATCCCTTGTTACACACTTCACAGCCATGTGGCTTTTCTCCAGTGTGTGTAAAAAGATGTCTTACAAGGTGCTCTTTCCGTCTAAATCCTTTGTTACACACTTTGCAGTTATGTGGCCTTTCTCCAGTGTGTTTTAGAAGATGTCTTTGAAGGTCAGACTTTCCTGTATATCTTTTGTTACATACTTCACAGCTATGTGGCTTTTCTCCAGTATGTATTAAAAGATGCTTTTGAAGGGAAGACCTATCACTAAACATCCTGCAACACACTTCGCAGCCATATGGTTTTTCTCCGGTGTGTGTTAGAAGATGGCTTTGAAGGTGATCCTTCCGTCTAAATGCTTTGTTACACACATTGCAGCTATGTGGTTTTTCTCCAGTGTGTGTTGGAAGATGCTTTTGAAGGTCATTCTTTCGAGTAAATCTCTTGTTACACACTTCACAGCTATATGGTTTTTCTCCGGAGTGCATAAGAAGATGGCTTTGAAGGTGACTCTTCTGTCTGAATTTTTTGTCACACACTTCACAGCTATATGGCTTTTCTTCCAAGTGCGTTAGAAGGTGCCTTTTAAAATTACACTTTTCACTAAACTCCATGTTACACGATACACAAGTATGTGGCTTTTTTCCTGTGTGTGTTAGAAGATGTCTTTGAAGTTTAGACTTAACACTAAACTTCTTGCTACACACTTTACAAATGTGTTTCATTTTAAAAGTGCTTATCAAAAGTAGCGTTTCACACTTGACATTCTGGTAGAATCCTTGCAAGAAAAGCTAAAAGAATTGTTCGGATAAGCCAAACCCTGTTTTTTTTTACTTTGAGTTTAGCTAAAGATCATTTGAAGTTCTTTTCAGCATTGTATCAAAATACTGTATTGTAAGAAGTAGATTCCCAGCAAATCCTAAAACATTACAATAAAAAAAATTACAAAATAGGAAAAAATAAGTTATAAGGTCTTGAACACAGTAAAAAAAAAAGATTGGGTAGATTGAATTATTATTATTCTTTTTTTTTTTTTTTTGGCTTATAAGTTATCTTGCAAATTGGCAAATTATGTTATTGAAAAATAAAGCTACTATTTAAAATTACAACAAATTTCTCTATTTCCAAGTCTTGGGGATTACATTTATTAGTTTTTAATAGATAAAAAAGCATTTGGGAAGCATATTCGCTAATTGTATATAAAATGTATTTAGAAATACATTTTAAATTAAGAAAAAGGAACAGTTCAATATTTTTTTTTAGAAAAATGTAAAGATGTCATTCTATACGAAGTCCAAAAATGTATTTGACTTCTTATTTGTACAACAGAATTGTGTTCTAGCCAATTTGGAACAATGTCCTCAGGTACATCGTGCCTTGTCCCCAGGTACATCACTGAAGTTGTACCATTATTCTCTTAAATCCAGAATGCCAAAGACTTTCAACAAGTGAATATAAAAGACTGTCTGACCATCCCTAAGAACATGGTGATATGGAAAAGCGCTGTTTAAGGATGCCCAGCTTCACACTGTGAAGAAATAAATAGAACACAAATAAAGGGCCAAGTATAACTTTAAATTTCATTTGATTTTCACACATAAAAAGGTGGACAGTGAATGTACCTGGAGACATCGTACCTGTGGGGTTAAATATTAAAGAAAAAAATCTTTAAAAAATACCCTTGTATAGGCAAGATTTTGTTAAAGGAAAATGCCTGATAATTTTTAAATAATCGGTTTATAAAAAAATATTAAAATTAAAAATCTAAATCTGTCCCAAACCTCAGCACCTTCCCCTAATACTGTGAATGGTTTAATTGACATCAATTAGAATTTTTTTTTATGTACGACTATGTGGAAATTGAAATAATTTGAGTATATTTTGCCCCAAAATTAATTTCAGAATCACATTTTTTAAAAATATATGGGAATCCTAAAGTAAACCTTAAAATAAAGACAAAGTCAGAAACTTATATAAATAAACAACATAAGAGTCCTCCAAATACAAACTACTAGTTAAATACCAAAAATAAGATTTTTTTAAAAAAAACCTGATTCAAACAGGGGTCAAAGTGCCAAATTAAGAATATATAGGAGCCTGGTTAAAAATATATGTCAATATAAAAACATCAAATAACCGCATACAATTAATAGCAATGTCCAAAGGGAAAACATTTAAAAATTCCCAGATGTCAAAATTTGATGGCATATATTCTTTTTTTTTAAATTTCAAATGTTTCATACACTTATAATTTAAACAAAAAACTGGTTGTGGGGGTGTTCTTTCTTAAACAACTTTTTTCAACCCTGGTCCCAAGTAAACGAAGAAATATCTAGTCAGTATCACTCCCTATATCTCAATAACAGTTGCATATCAAGAACATGAATTTTGATCTTGCTTCATTGAAAACTTGCATAAAAATAGCTGACTATAAAAGGAAGGGCAAGACAAAAGCTATGGGTGACTGCATTGCAAATGACAATAGCTGTGTTCCTAAATGTACGCTAATTAGGCTGCACCCTTAGAGCGCTAAAGTTTAAAGGGAGACCACTTTATTCACAGTAAAATTTAACTTATTCTATAAACAAAATAGAATAAGTTAAATTTTAAGTTTTATCAAAAAAAAAAAGTTTTAGTTTTATCAAAACTAAACCAGTTTAATATTAAAACACAATGAATTATATACTCTTGTTGAAAAGAGCAATTGGATTAAGCTACGGGAACAATAGAAACAGCTGTTAGTTTGGTTTGGATTGAATTATCGTCGCACTAGAGCTACACGAGGGCTATTGGCGACGGACGTCGTATTTTAGAACCACAGTGAGGTGACGAGCTAACATCTGACTAGGCACCCAACGCAACCGTTAAGGGCGACATTGTACGCAACATTAGGACTTTGATGGATATTTAACGTGCACTCCCTTACACTGAGTATTATTCGTCGGACATTTTTGGCTGCACGGGCCGTTTATAGGTGAGCAGCTATTTTGGCGATGCCCGGTCCCGAACCTGGAACCGGTAGAAATTTACTGTACGGTAACCATTGGCGAACTTTCCAAAATCATGCCAAAAGTCCGTATTCTGGCGACTTTCGACGTCATGCTCTCTTCGCAACGAACGTTTTTCGGCAACCCTATCCGACCGTTATGGGTTTCGTTCGAAGTCAGACCAGGTTCCCACAAAAAACTATTTATCGCCAAATCTGAAAATCGCGCCAATGGATACCGTACAGTAAAGGTGAACCCCTGGAACCTTCCGTATGCTAAGCGAGTGCTTAACCGACTGGGCTCCCCAGCCCCGAACAGCTGTTAGTAAAATTGTTGAACATTATTCTCTTAAATCCAGAATGCCAAAGACTTTCAACCATAGAGTTAGAATAGTAAACTAGAGGGCGAAAACGAATAGCGAGACTGAGCGCCACATTGGAGGTCACGTGACTCAGGACTTCGAAGAGAAAACCAAAAGTTTTTTTTCTATAGTCCACAGCGGGGAAACCGTCGTCTGCTCAAGCGAACTGCACTAAAAATGGTAAATTATTGCTGTGCATATATCTGTAAAGAAAAATTTGTTAAAGGAGGACCTTTTACATTTCATCGGTAAGATTTTTATAAACTTTCATTATCGAAATAGAAATAAATTAATAAGTAAAATCAAAAAGTATATAGCTAATCAAGGTTTTTAAAGTCATATTCGATGTATTATGTTACTAAATTCGATTTGTTCTTATCAATTACATGTAAAAATACAAATATATGCTTTGCTTAATAATCGGTGTCAATAAAAAGTCTTTTAATTGCGTATTTTTTTGCTTTCCATGACTTTCATTTTTCGGAATTCGCTTGGCGGTCTATTGTGAATTGGCGTTATTTTGGAATCGAAACTAATAGCAATCTTGGAAATAAGTGTGTGTTATAATTGGTTTAAATTGCAGTTTTTACAATGTTTCCTTATATTTCTTGCCTTTATTTTTTATGAAATTAAATTTTTGAAATAAGAATTTATGGATTTATTATATATTTTTATTTATTTTAATCTATTTTTGTTTCGGTTGGTAGTTTCGATTTACAAAATCAGTATTTAAATGCTATTATTAAATTAAAAAGTTATTTAAGTAACACAATATTTATTCATATCTTATTTTCAACTATAAAATTACAATGTGTATATCGGACATTTATTTTTAATTTCATACATGTACTCCTTTCTGTTTTGAATATATATTTTTAAATTTGAATTTCGATATCTCTGATGTAAAAATTTAAGATTTTTTAGTAATTTAGATTTCCAACATACCCAATGTTAATTATTTAAGATATTAATTATGGAATGATATTTCAAGGAACAACATTTACTTAAGTTCTACCTTTATTTTTGCTTTAAAATGACGTATGCTACTTCTTTGTTTAACTTACAGTTCGTTCCGTGAAAGTGGGTGACAGACGGACGGACTGAACGATTATAATACCTTCCACTTTTTACGTTATAAACGTGTTCTGGAAACTAAAATGCATAAACAAATATACTTAATTGTTGCAAGTATGCGAAAGCTTCCATTAAATATATATTCAATTCTAGATGATAACCCCTTCGATAATCATAAAGTTTTACTAATCAAAACGATACTATTTGAATACCTAAAAATACGACTCAACCATGCAGCTAAGCAATACACTCGCCATTTGCAAACTAATAAAATTAGAAGCTTAAACAATAAAACTACGATATTTAAAGGTCAATGAATTTAAAATTCACCTCTTTTACAGAAATGCAAAAATGTGTAAATGCTATTATTGAAACTCATTGAAGTTACTAAACTTTTATCAACTTTTATGTATTTTATGTATTTAACATTGTAATAATTAACTATACTTTTAACTATGTAATTATAATTGTGCATTTATTTATACAATTACTTATTTTGCATATTTTAATTGTAATTTCCTTTAATTCATTAATGTAAGGGGTGAACTTTGTTTTCCCTGTATCTACTGTTATTTGTTTATATATTTTAGTATAATATTTGTAAAGTATTTTGTTTTGTTTAATTTGTTGTTTTTTGAACGCCTTTGTTTTGGTGAAATTTTTTACATTTATTGTAAATACAATAATACTCTTTTGATTAAATTGAACCAGTATGCTAAGTACTAAAGTAGCTTAATGCATATTTTTTTATAAATGCAATTAAAAAATTCAAAGAAAGAACGCAAATGGGACATGGGTTTGATTGTTTCTAAATAAATATCGAAGAATTAGATTATTATTTTTTTAATTGGGGCTGGGGAGCTCAGTTGGTTGGTTGTTCGCCTTGCATGCAGAAGGTCCCAGGTTCTGGTCCGAGCATCGCCAAACTGACTGCCGACCTATTGGTCATTTAAATGGAATATTTTGCTTTAGAGCGATTAATTTTTTTATTAATTTTGTTTGTGTCAAAAAATATAAACTTATTAAACACAAAATTTAAAAATAGAATGGCTCGATCTAAATTTGAAAAAGGGGTAAGGGAAGAGACACGAAAATCTTCTCCAACTGTTCCGTTTTGTTATTCTTTCATATATTCATAAAAAAAAAATAGTTAAAATTAATGCGTCAAACACCGTGTAAATTTAAATTTATAATTTATTTTAAACTAAAGTACTAATATTCTTTTTTACTTGCACGATAGCCGAACCCGTTTAAAATAATCATAGTTCCCTCAATTATTTTGGTAAGTTTTCTTAACTCACATGTTTCATAAGTCCTATTTTTATATATAAATGTAGAAGGGAAAAAAAGGAAAACAACTGTTACAAACAGATTGCAATAAAAAAAACCGTCACAGACGTAAAAGAATTACGATTACCAAGAGGCGCCAAAAAGGGAGAAATTTCACCAGAGCGGCAAACCTATCTGGTGATTGACCTTGGATCAACGCAAAATATCACAGCCCTAAAGCACGTGACGCCTGTCGAACGGCTTCAATGTTATCATCAAGCAGTGAATGGGAGATTTGCATTAGTAAGCTCTCTTCTTATTCTAACTCTATGCTTTCAACAAGTGAATATAAAAGACTGTCTGACCATCCCTAAGAACATGGTGATATGGAAAAGCGCTGTTTAAGGATGCCCAGCTTCACACTGTGAAGAAATAAATAGAACACAAATAAAGGGCCAAGTATAACTTTAAATTTCATTTGATTTTCACACATAAAAAGGTTATATCTACTAATGCTATAAATAGCATGCTACTTACTTTCTGTGAAAGATTAAATTATGAAATTTGCCGACATTTTTTTTAAAGAGGGACGAATACTTTTTTTAGCAACCATGCATACTATTCTTAAGTATGGGGATGAAAAAAAATACTGTTGCACACATCTAAATACCGTTTGTGGGATGGTCGGACCATCATGGTCCCGAAAACGTAATTTGTGAGGTGTTGCGAAGCTCGAAAGAACCGTTTTTGTTCTAGAATAATTTGTTGTCGAAAGCAAACAATAGTTATAAAACCGAATTATCACTTTAAAACTCAATACTTACATTTTAACCTTCCATTTACATTAAGGAAGCTTTTTATTCAAGAACAATAAACACCAATATTTTTTTTCTTTCATGGATTACTTACTGGTTCTGAAGTTGGGAATCTCCTGGACGTAAAAAGACGAGTTGAGTTGTACGGTCTTTACAATCACTGAATTCTGGATGACGTCATTTTTCTTTGATGACTCGGGGTAACGAACACAAAGGTATGGGTAAATTAGAATAAAATAACCGTCATGCTAGAACTATGCGAGGGTATTTAAAAGGGCCTCGTAATTTAAAACAACAAAGAGAGGGAACCAACCTACCAAGCCCAAGAAGTTAAGGCATCAACCTTGAAATAAAACATAGCATTTGTTAAGCACGCTCGTAAGATAGAAATAGACAGCCTAAAACGTTTAAACCTAACAAATACGTATCTAAAAGAATCAGAATCCCTGATACATAAAGAAAACGAATTTAAAGCATTTCAAAGTCAACAAAATATTTATTTATTTTTGTAGATAACTGCTACATTTATGAAAATTGAAATCAAAATGTCAAACGCAACTCATTCCAGTTTTCATTCTTGCCCACCGCGATTTCAATCGATGTTTCGGTTTCAATCCAATTCCTTCTTCTGCTGTGTTTTATTTTAGAGTCCTCTAAACTATATTTGCAACTGCTTCCAATTCTTACTATTCATTAAACTTTTATTAACCAAAACCAATGCAAGTCCAAAAGAACCAAAAACGAAAACAGTACAGCCAGAACATTGCCACGATGATGTGAAACATATCCATTAAAACAGTATAGTAGCAAAAATAGTTTGAGGAAAAGGCAACCACCACACAATTATTTTTATTGTCCATTTAATTAAAAGATCAGGCATTCTTTAACACTCGGCTCTTCAACCAAATAACACATTTTCAAAAATACTAAATTAAGCAAAATAATAAAATGAAGTGTAGAATCCAATGTCCTGAAAAATATTTTATTAAAACTTATAAAACAATATCAAAGACAGTTAGGCAGCACATAACAATTTTTTTTATTAAAAATATTCATTAAATTTAACACTGTGCTGTAGCTTAAGTACTATACTATTCTAAATTTACAAAAAGTTATGCCAAAAATAACAAGCAATTTACATTGAAATGTAACAAAGGATAAGCAATAGGGTGTATCGAAAAAACCAAGTTTTTGATATCAAATTTGTAATAGTGCGGAAAAGTTGCCTTATGTTATTGTTAGTATATGTGCAAAATTTTATTGATCTGTGTTAATATCTTCAGTTGCCTCTGAGAACATTAATTATGCAAAATTCGCTAATTTCATTTTTTTTCTTAAAAATTATTAAATTGGAATCTTTAATTTTAATAGTGCGGAAAAGTTAACTTATATTATTGTTAGTATGTGTGCAAAATTTTGTTGATCTGAGTTAATATCTTTAGTTGCCTCTTGAGACCATTAGTTATGCAAAATTCGCTAATTTTATCGATTTTTCAGTATATTTTATAAAAAAATTAAGAAATTGAATTTTTAAGTCTTAACAGTGCCGAATAATTGCTATATTAATCCTTAGAGCGTGTGCAAATTTTTATTGATGTTGAATAATTTCTTCAGTTGCCTTTAGGGGCTGCTTGGGGGCCAAATTCCAGATATGCAGCCCCAAAAGGCAACTGAAGAAATTAACCAACATCAATAAAAATTTGCACACGCTCTAAGGAGTAATATACCAATTATTCGGCACTGGCAAGACTTAAAAATTCAATTTCTTAATTCTTTTTATAAAATATATTGAAAAAACGATAAAATTAGCGAATTTTGCACAACTAACGGTCTCAAGAAGCAACTAAAGATATTAACTCAGATCAACAAAATTTTGCACGCATACTAACAATAATATAAGGTAACTTTTACGCACTATTAAAATTAAAGATTCCAATTTAATAATTTTTAAGAAAAAAAATGAAATTAGCGAATTTTTCATAATCAATGGTCTCAGAGGCAACTGAAGATATTAACTCAGATCAATAAAATTTTGCACATATACTAACAATAACACAAGGCAACTTTTCCGCACTATTACAAATTTGATATCAAAAACTTGGTTTTTTCGATACACCCTAATAAGCAATGTACAAACTACAACCAGTTTTGAAACAGTTGCTTTAATTACTACATAAGTTAACCTAGTGTTATAAACAGCAATCATTTAACAAAATTCATAACGCTAGATCTCAAGTAGACCCTTGTGAATTAATTGGAACTCGAATACCAAGAACTTATGCACCAAATTTATGTATTGAATTTTTTTTTACATGGTTACAATTTTCTAAATGCTGGTGATAGAGGTCTGGTGATGTCATAAGTATTTTATTCGAGCCCATGTCACTAGGCATAGATATTCAATAAAATTAAAACAAAGTAGTACTTGGATATTCTGTGTCCATCTGTTGAAAATACAGCTACCTGGTACAATCAGGGACCTGGTCTCATAAGTTACAAATTCAGCAATGATATCTCATGGAATGCTGTGCCAGCGACAGTTGACAGACCATTCATTGTTGCATAGCTCAAATTGAATTTAAATTACTGTTGAACATGCAAAAATATACCTTTTTTACTAAATCATTCACCTGACATTTAAAGTTGAAATAACATTATTTTACAATTATGATTTTTAGCTTAACTTTAATTCAGTGAAAATATAGAAGAATAACATTAAAGCAACCTAAGTAGTAATTAATTACTTATATACAGTTAAGCTTTATATTTTAGCACATGCAAAGAACAGTTATTATTTTGCAATGGGATGGGTATTAATTTGCTAGTTATTTATATGCCTCTTCAACACAATGCGCTAGAAGAGTAGAATTAATCTTAAGAGTAAATTATAAGACATTTTATTATGTATGCTCTTCTTTAAAAAAAAAAAATCAGGGACAGTCTATTGGCTTAAAAATCCATGTAACACACTTTACATCTTTACTATAAAAATTCGCCAACAATCGTGCTTCACACACTATGTATATATATATATATATATATATATATATATATATATATATATATATATATATATATATATATATATATATATATATATATATATATATATATATATATATATATATATATATATATATATATATATATTAGGGTGTCCCTTATTTTACGAATTTTCGAAATCGAAAAGACGTACCCTCTCATTTTTTTTCTTTTATGACAAAACACTCAGAAACGAAGTTTTATCTCATTCTGATATCGGGAACACGCGCCGCTTTTCATTTGAAATTCGCAAAAATTGCTAAAAAATCAAGTTTTTGCTCCATATCTCCAATTCTGTTAATCTAACAACAAAATAGTCAATGCAAAAGTTTTAAAACACACCTTTTTCTACAAGTTTTGTATTGACATAATTGTTCTACGAGTTACGGTTATCGAGATAAATCGGAAAGAAGTGCGAACTTTTTCGGAAACTCGCAAAATGCTCCAATCCACTCACCATAGTAGGATACAGAATTAAGCACAACCGCACTTCATAAAAGTGTCTAAACCAAGTTTATTATACCTTAATATTCATAAAATAATTGCACATTTGTGTACTTAAAATAAGAAGTACGAACAATCCATGCTAATTGATTTTTTGTATGGGGCAGGGCCGTCACGTGGGTACTGGAGCGGGGTTTCAACCCACAGCGCTTTTTTAAATAAAAACAATGTTGGTTCGAGGCTACTAATATTAAAATGAAAATATGAAATTGATTAAATCACAATATTAATATTTATTGATTATAATTTGGCTTTGTATACATAAAGAATACCATAAAACAGATGAATAAATTTCCTCAAATGTTTTCATCTAAATTCAAAGAGTTTAAAATTATAACAAAAGATGAAAAGTAATCTCAATAACAACACGTTTACAACAAGTTTATTCTACCTTAATATTCATAAAATAATTGCACATTTGTGTACTTAAAATAAGAAGTACGAACAATCCATGCTATTCGATTTTTGTAAGGGGCAGGGTCCGTCACGATGGGTACTGGAACGGGGCGGTAACCCACATCGCTATTTAAAAGAAAAACAATGGGTTTCACCAATCCTGTTAAAACTAACGACAAAAATAAAGTGTGGAATCGGAATTAGATGTGGTATTTAAAAACTGTTTTTTTTTCTTTAAATATTTATCTTTTATTGATAAGAACATCTTCCTAAAAGCCACGTTGGGAGCGGGAGTACAATAAATTAACCTCTCCCTGAACCGCTTGATTATATATAAGGGGCGATTTTTCGGATGGGGGTTTGCTACCTAAGTTTGGCTTAATTGTTTGAAAAACATTTGAAATTTTATAAATTTTGGAAAGGATTTGTAAAAAGATGATAACAAGACTCGAAATTACGGGAGTCGAAGAGTGGAGGTTCAAAGTAATTTCTACAACTTATTTGATATAGCATATTCAGACGCACTTAATATATTGAAGATTGAAGAAGGTAAGGCGTTTTTGATGAGACAAAGAGAACCAGGAAGGCCTTGCCGCTTAACTAGAGTTGTTAGGAAACTTACAGAAACAGAAGAGTTTGCAAAACAGGGCTGCCAATGAGGAAAAAATACCTAAGACATCATTCATCGTCAATTTCTACAATGACATTGGTGCCGGAAATCGTATATAGTTCGTTTTACAGTATTCAAAATGAAGAATCAGATTCAAGGGAAGTATTATTATTTACTTACACAAAAAGCAAGCCGTTGCCGAAATAACGTGCAAGGAAGGTCATAATTATCCCAAAACTGGAAGCAGGTTTTGGATAGATATTAATTGAGTGGTAAAAGACTCTGTTTTCTATTCTGTAGGCAAAAACTGAAGCTCTTAAATACTGCACTGATGAATTAGCAATAAATAAGTCCTCCCTTTAACGAGTTTGAACAAACACTCGTGAAGAATGGGCTAGAGGTGCAATGCACTTGTTTAAAAACTTTTCAATTCACTTAATTTATTCATCTGTTTTATGGTATTCTTTATGTATACAAAGCCAAATTATAATCAATAAATATTAATATTGTGATTTAATCAATTTCATATTTTCATTTTAAGATTAGTAGCCTCGAACCAACATTGTTTTTATTTAAAAAAGCGCTGTGGGTTACCAACCCGCTCCAGTACCCACGTGACGGCCCTGCCCCATACAAAAAATCAATTAGCATGGATTGTTCGTACTTCTTATTTTAAGTACACAAATGTGCAATTATTTTATGAATATTAAGGTATAATAAACTTGGTTTAGACACTTTTATGAAGTGCTGTTGTGCTTAATTCTATATCCTACTATGGTGAGTGGATTGGAGCATTTTGCGAGGTTCCGAAAAAGTTCGCACTTCTTTCCGATTTATCTCGATAACCGTAACTCGTAGAACAATTATGTCAATACAAAACTTGTAGAAAAAGGTGTGTTTTAAAACTTTTACATTGACCATTTTGTTGTTAGATTAACAGAATTGGAGATATGGAGCAAAAACTTGATTTTTTAGCAATTTTTCCAAATTTCAAATGAAAAGCGGCGCGTGTTCCCGATATCAGAATGAGATAAAACTTCGTTTCTGAGTGTTTTGACATAAAAAGAAAAAAATGAGAGGGTACGTCTTTTCGATTTCGAAAATTCGTAAAATAAGGGACACCCTAATATATATATATACTATATCTTTCAGTTTGATACTTTTGAATAAACATCTTGTTGCAAAACTCATTTATTATCCCCTGAGTGTTAGGATCTATATTTATAGGCACATCCTGTTACTCACTTAGGTAGCTTTTTCTCCCATATGCAGGGCCTGCTCTTCCATAAGGCCTGTTAGGCCCGGGCCTAGGGCCCCCAAATTTTAGGGGCCCCTAAATTTCAGTTTCTATTTTGCTAAATGCTGTAAATTCCCAAAATATTAGTAAACTAAAAAAAAATTCAGATACTCCACTTTGTTTTTTGCTCAATTTTAAGTGAGTAATTGACCTAACGTTATTGTTTTGATCAATGTTTGTAAGGAAGCCTAAAAAATTGTAGCAAAAATTTTATACATGGGTCATATAGTACCATTATTATTGGAAATCATGTAATCATGCATGATATTTTCCGTAAAGGGGCCCCCAAAATAGGTTGTGCCTATAGTCTTAGATTTCCTAGAGCAGGCCCTGCCCATATGTAATAGATATCTTTGAAGGATAGACTTTTGATAAGTTGTATTGCTATACTGTTCACACTTGTGAGGCAAATTTTTAATATATATGTAGTAAAAGATGTTTGGTTACACAGCTCACACTTGTTTGGCTTACCAACCTTGAGTGTGAGAAAAAATGTTTGAAGGTAGGACTTGGGACTTTTGACTTTATATTTTGTTAGACAATTCTCACCTTTGTGAATTTCTCTCGTTGGGGTTAAAACATAGATATCATAGTTAAAGTACTAGATTGGCAGATCACATGTCATCCAATGCTAACGGGACGCGCATGGAGACCAGAATGTGGTGGCAATAATGGCTTCATGCCACCACATTAAGGAGATAATTAATACGCAAAAATACCATTTAGTTCTAAAAAATTATATATATAAAAATACTCAAACAGAGTTTCACGTTTTTTTTTTAAGTCACTAAAAATTTATCCAAAATACAGGTAGTATTTTTGTTGTTGAAATTTGATATTTATTTCAATGACAGCACAGTATTTTCTCATTAAAGCAATGGCAATGCTGGACCCATTGCCTTCACACTCTGGTCTCCATTCGCATCTCGTAGTTAGTATTGGCGGTAACATGATCTGCCTATCTAGTACTATGATATCTATGGGTTAAAAGTAGTTCTAGAAGGTTCCACTCTTTGTCCATATTTTATGTAGCTTTTTCTCCATGTGTTAGTTAGAAGTCCTCATTGTTGGTTACACTTTCAGCTGATTCCAGCTTTACATAGTTCACATTATGTGGCTTTTCTCCGGTGTGTGTTAGAAGATGGTTTTGAAGGTGCTCCTTCCGTCTAAATCCTTTGTTACACACTTCACAGCTATATGGCTTTTCTCCCGTATGTGTTAGAAGATGTCTTTGAAGGTCAGACTTCTGAGTAAATCCCTTGTTACACATTTCACAACTATATGGCTTTTCTCCAGTGTGTATCAGAAGATGTCTTTGGAGTGTAGACTTTTCACTAAACTCCTTGTTACACAATTCACAGCTATGTGGCTTTTCTCCGGTGTGTGTTAGAAGATGACGTTGAAGGTCAGACTTTCGAGTAAATCCCTTATTACACACTCTACAGCTATGTGGCTTTTCTCCGGTGTGTGTCAGAAGATGGCTATGAAGAGAAGACACTTGACTAAATCCCTTGTTGCACACTTCGCAGCTATGTGGCTTCTCTCCGGTGTGTGTTAGAAGATGCTTTTGAAGGTCAGACTTCTGAGTAAATCCTTTGTTACACACTTCACAGCTATGTGGCTTTTCCCCGGTGTGTGCTAGAAGATGGTTTTGAAGGTGCTCCTTCCGTCTAAATGCTTTGTTACACACTTCACAGCTATATGGCTTCTCTCCCGTGTGTGTAAGAAGATGTCTTTGAAGGTCACACTTTTCAGTAAATCCCTTGGTACATACTTCACAACTATATGGCCTTTCTCCAGTGTGTATCAGAAGATGTCTTTGAAGGTGCTCCTTCCGTGTAAATCCCTTGGTACACACTTCACAACCATATGGCTTTTCTAAAGTGTGTGTTAGAAGGTGCCTTTTAAAATTATACATGTCACTTAACTCCTTGTTACACATTACACAATTATGTGGCTTTTCCCCTGTGTGTGTTAGAATATGTCTTTTAAGTTTAGACTTGTTATTAAACTTCTTGCACACAGTTTACAGATGTGTTTCATTTTAACAGTTCTTATCAAAAGACCTTCTTCCCACTTAACTTTCTGGTAGAATCCTTTCGATAAAAGCTAGAAGAATTGTTCTGATAAGCTAAACCATTTTCTTTCAATTTTGTGTTTAGCTAATGATCATCTTAAGTTCTATTCAGCATTGTATAGAAGAACTGTATTGTAAGAAGTATCTTCCCGGCAAAACCTAAAACATTACGATAAACAAATTACAAAAAAAGAAAATATAAATTATCAAGTCCCAAACACGTCCCCACACAAAGCAAATGTTCTATTTAGCAAATATTAATTAAAAAAAAAGAAAATCATCTTTAAAAATATATCATATTTAATTCAATCAAAATTAACAGAGCTTAATTTCAAAAATATGAGCCAGGACAGGAAGGTAAGGTTTTACATGGTTTGATACTTGACCTCAAATAATATTGTTAAAAATTTTTAAATGATACGAGTACATTCCTTAAACTGTAAATAATCAAAATCAAGAAAAAAATGTAGATTATAGTAACCCTTTTATTTTCTTAAAATGTTGAAAGGACAGACCATCTACCTTTTTTAAAAAAAAATTACCCATATACCGGCTTTAGGTAATACCAAAAATGTAAGCAAAGACAGCGTTCAGAAAACATGATTTTTGAGATTTTATCAAGCTCGTAAAGAAAAATCAACCGTCCAGGAATAAAATCAATTCTATTTTTTAATATTTATTAATGGTTTTATTTTGTCGTCGAATGCAAATAACTATTACCTACACCTACAAACACGAACAATCAACTTGAAACTCAATACTTACTTGGTTAACAAGGCTCTTCATTTTAAGAACAACAACTACAGAAAATTTTATTATTCTTTAATAAATTTAATTATTTAGCTTTTTTATTTAAAAAAAAACTCATCACACACACATTGTGCAGCTTACTTAGTGGTTCTAAATCTCTGAAGCTGAAATCAATGTAAAAAAGTAGAGTTGTATGGTCTATGCGATCGCTTGATTTAGGATGATATATATGTACCAGGATTGAAACATGAAAGAATTAAAAATTGATCAAAATGAATTCAATTGACAAATCATTGTGCTAGTACTACTCTAGGGTTAGTGGCAGAGCAACAATTAAAACATTTCGTTTAAAAAAATTGTTTTAAACATGTTTAACATAGTACCCTATAAACTCGTGCATAGCCCGAGAAATTTTGGTCAAATTTAGTGCCGTAAAGAACAGGGTCGACTTATACACGAGTCATCAAATTTCCGGGGGGGGGGGGGGGGGGAAATCCCCAATCTTTAAACTAAATTTCAATCAAACTTAAGGTTTAACTACTAATTTTTAAAAATAAAGACAAAAGCAGTTAAATTCTGAAGATGGAATAAGATTGGTATCTATTCACAATATCCACCATAAAGATGCTTAATTGTTAGTTCTTGGCGTGATGGGTATTTGCACGTGTAGGTCTGGCACATGGCAGTTCAGTCATCCAGTCTTCAAGAGGTGTAAAAATACGTTGTCAATCCATTACCTTGGCAGCGTAGTTTTCACGCTTCACTGAACATAGTTTCAACTTAGCTTCTCCATTCAGAGTCAGCAATGTCAACGACATCAAAACGGAAACCTGTTTTTGCTTTTATTTGAAATTTCGCATGAAGAATATTTGAAATTTCGCATACAAGTAAAAAAAAATTACGGTTCCGTCATAAACCGGTTTCTTCTAATATTTTCTTCAGAAGGATCTAGCTTATTTTCTCCCTCGACTTATACACGTGTTACCGATTTAAAAAAAGGGGGGGTCGGGTTATACACGAGTATATACAGTAATAAAAAACACATTTAAAACAATTTTTCTTACTGCAAGGAGAAGGAAAATAAGATGGATGGGAAATAACTTTGTGCAAAAAGAAGTATAATAAAATTGATATGGGTTTTATTTTATATATGACCATGCTGTATTACCTCAAAGAATAAGATTGTGATAAATAGTAGACCTTAATGGATTGGTAAACCTTGTAGTATCAGATGTGATACTTTAGGTCCCGACACTATTGATGTTTGTTACTATTTATTAATTTATTATAGCCCCTATTAATGTGGTACATAATTTTAGTAAATTAAAAAATATATTAAACATAAGCTATTACATCATTAGTTTATAAATTCTTCTATTATAGATCATCTGAATTAATTAAATGAAGACACTGAATCGCCAGATAATTGAAGGATTTATTGTATTCTATGATTCTCTGACAAAGAAAGATGCAAGGCACATGCTTAAAATTATTGGGAAAAAGTATTAGTAGAATAGGCACTTTTATTACATATAAAGGGAAAGCATAATCATAATATTGGCGATCGGTTTGGTTTATCGTAATTCATTTGAGACACAATTTAGCTTATATGTTTTGCAGTGAATTCATTTGCCACAAACAAAGAAAATATCACGACAATTTTTTGCTCTGACAAATAAATGTTACGCACTTATTTTGTAAAAAGATAAAATTTGCATTATTTCGTTCGTTTTCGTAGAAAGAGGAATTGTAATAATTCCAAAACTTACCAAATAACTAAACCAAATAACCTACCAAGTAACAAACCCTACCAAGTAACTACCAAACAACAAAATCATCTTGTTTATAAAATGTGAATAATTTTACATAAAACTTTCATCTAAAAATAAATTTATTTTTAAGCATTTATTGATATAACATTGACAATAAACTTCGTCATTGTGAATGTTTAAGGTTGGTTCGTTGGTAAACATATATTTTCAGGCTTGTGTGCTTGGTCGCAAGGACCCGCTTATAAACCATCGTCAAGTAGGACAACACAAGACACACACAAAGTTTATATGACAGATGTTGCCATCTGTCGCCACCTCCGCAATTTAGACATGTCCCTGAAGGGGAGGGAAATTTTCTCCAGGACTTGTACCCATGGGAAACTGCGCAATGACCGCCCACAGGACTTTCGGACCCAACAGATTTTACAAGCACGTACTCCGCATATACTCGACAAACACAAACATCCATGCCTGAACGAGGTTCGAACCCAGACCCAGCAGCTCCAGAGGCCAATGCTTTAACCACTATGCCGCCGGATTGGCTTTTGAATGTTTATACATCCATGGTTTATACGAACTTACTGGTTGTTAATAGCAAAGCTGAGTTGAGTTGTATTAAATGCATCTTTTAAGGTGGCTACATACAGAGGAACTTATCTTTTTCCCCCTTCTTGATTGGGGCGTAGATATCATTGAGAATCAAGTGAAGGAGTTTAATACTAATCACCTGAACAGTGATCATCTATCTATATTCTAGAGGAGAAAGAAGGTGACTTCCACTAACAAAATCTCTTTTTTATTCCTAGCTTTAGAAATCATCTGTGCAAAATTATTTGTAAAACTCAATATGGCAACAAGTTTGTTTGTTATTGTTTAATGCAGACGTCACATCTGTTCCCTTTCGTTTTTCTGTCATCAGCTTTAACCGGCAATGGCTCATTGCATATAAATTTTCGAACAAAAAAAAATTAAGTTTTAAAACATGAAGATCGCATTCCTGCACCCGGACTTAGGGATAGGCGGCGCAGAGCGTCTCATCGTAGACGCGGCCGTGGCGTTAAAATCAAAAGGCCACGAAGTACGGATTTACACAAATCATCACGATCCTACACATTGCTTTGATGAAACGCGAGATGGGACCCTTAAGACCGAGGTTATCGGAGACTCTTTGCCTCGAACATTATTCGGGCGTTTCTATGCGCTGTGTGCCTACGTCCGAATGATATACGCCGCCTTTCACTTGGTGTTCAAGTCAGGTTTCGAGCCCGATGTATACATCTGTGATCAGGTATATAACACACTATTTTTCAGGGTACAGCTATGACAAAATGACCTAACTGGTGACTTCTGGCGAGCTTTAAAATGTAACTTAGGATTGTTATACCTTTCGAGTTAGCTGTATATGGGGTGGTCCATAAATTGGCTCAAGTATGCATTAGGGCCCGGCAATTAATTCGCCAAGTTGGCAACCCCCCGGATGCCGTTTACGGCAACCCTTGGCGACGAAAATTTGGCGAAATCGCCAAATTGCGAATTTCGCTTGTCCAATCCCAAACTTGTAGTCCAATCATCAGCTGCATTGTTTGATGATGACATATGATGCACATTTTTTCTACTTTTCCTTTGTAAAATGCAAAAATACTTTAAACATGTATCCCTTGTTGTTCTGAATTAAAACTAATAAAGAAAACTGAAATAAACCTATCTAATCTATATCCCCTATCTAATCTATATGAATTAAAAGGTATCCCCCCCCAACACTTTCAAGTTTGTTGCAGAAAGCTACAAGAAGTCTTATGTCAGGGGAGTGCATGTTATTTATGCTTCAAAATCCAAATGATGACATTGTCACCCTCAACAGTTGTGTTATGTGCCTACTCAGGAGGTGGTTGTCACTTACCTGTCGTTATAAATGACGACACCTGTCGTCAATAGCCCTCGTGTAGTGCAACAATAATTCAAACAGGAACAGGCATTTTTTTAAAACCACCTTAAGACGTTTATAGCGATAACTGCAATAAAATTTATGTTAAAGTAAATAAATTTAGGATTTGATCACATTTTGCGAATAACAACCGATAATTTTGTACCGTGGTGTGGTCTCTGTTAGGATACAACTACCTATTATTTCTTTTAAGGGGGTTCAGTACCCTAAAATCGGAGAAAAAATCAAAACAAAAATTATTGGCTTAAAATACTATTACAACCTTTATTAATAATGTCACAGAGTATCAAGACAATTGGAAAAATATTTTTGGCATTAAAAGCCATTTTAATGTCATGGCTTCGTAAGGAAATGAGTTAACAATAAATACTTTTAACACGTTTTTCTCAGAACTTGATTTTTTGAACTTTGATGTACCTTTTCTCAAAAACTGTGCTATGTTTTCTCGTAATTTTTTTTATATGATGTAATATATAGTGTAGATTAATCTGAGGTTATAAATTTTAATAAAACTAAAGTGAAAAAAAAATTATGGGGCTAAAAAGTGAAAAATTTCATGATTTTTTTGGGTACTTTAAAACTTATTTTATTTTAAAAAATCTAACAGTGTTTTACAAAAAACTTTTGACCTCAGATTAATATATAGGTTGGTATAACACACAGAGAAAATTTTAAGATGATCTGATCAGTAGTTATTGTGAAAAGGTACATTGCAATTGGCCAATTTAACATTACCGATATACAACATACTGAACCCCCTTAAGTAACATGCTAACTTGCTTTCTTATACTAGGTATCTGCAGCAATACCAGTGCTAAAATGGAGAGGGACCAAAGTCATTTTCTATTGTCATTTTCCTGACCTATTACTGACAGCAAGAAAAAGCTGGTGGAAAAAAATATATAGAGCTCCATTGGATTGGATCGAGGAATCAACTACAGGAAAAGCAGATGTGATATTGGTCAACAGTAATTTCACTGGTAAATTTATCTATTTAGTTGACCAAAGTTAATAGTAGGTCTATTTAGAATGTAAGTGTGGAAATCATTTCCTCCCCCATCCACGAGTGCAGTTTTATTGGAAACGGGGTGATTTATAGCTTTTTCAGTTTGTTCCCCTCCCTACATGGGGAAATACCAACTGTTTTGATTGTAAACCTCAAGCGCGCTAGGGTTAGATAAGCGATGTTCCCCCCTTTTCGTAGAAAACCCAGTGAAGGGATGGGGGAAGAGAGTCTTTTCGAAGCTTACATTCTGGCTAGAAATGGTATAGGGAAATGGTAATCCATTGTATAAGGCATTGGATCAGAGTGTACCAGGTTTGATACCAGCTTGAAACAAAATATGTGCTACTAAATGCTGAAAATTTGGTTTTTAAGTTTTCGATAACCTAAGTACAAACTTTCAAAATTTGAACTATGTGTGTATTATACGAATAAAAATTTTTAATGCTTATAAGTAGAGAAAAAAATGTTTTTTATAATGTGATGTGCAATGATGAAACTTTTCAATGTGATATCTATTTAAAAAGTTGTATCACTGACAACTTTTCACTATTTGGCTCACAATGTTTGTTTTAATAAAAAAAATGGCGTTTTCAAACAATTAGAAAAGAAATAGTTACATCCTGCAAAGTTGCAAAAAAGAACCTCGATCACTAGCATTTTATGTGTCTTTAAAAAAAATTTGATCTCGTAGTATATCTATTACTAGATAACTATTAAATTACATTCCTATTTGTAGCTGGCGTATTCAAAGACACATTTAAAAGCCTTCGGAATACTCCACTAAAAGTCCTCCATCCTACAATCAACGTCCAGAACCTTCTAAGGTCGTTGCCAGATGCAGAACTAGAAGTGAAGACTGATGCCACAACTATTTTCCTTTCGATTAACAGATACGAGAGAAAAAAGAATATTCAGCTCGCCATTTATGCAATGGGTATGGTTGAATTAGTTTTATGGATTGTTAAAATGTTAAAAATGATGCTTGTGTTCAATGTTAGATTTGTTTTTGGTCAGGACTGAGACTCCTGCGGCTCAGTGGCTGAGAGGTTAAACGTGTCCGCCTCGTAAGCCCAAGATCGCAAGTTTGAGCCCCGGCTGAGTCGCCAGATTTTCTGGATGGAAAAATCTGGGGCACACATGTCATATGATTATGTGGCACGTAAAAGATCCCTGGAGAGCTCATTTGGCTTGTGTTCTCTCGTCAAAATCAAATCTCTGCATACATTAACATCCACAGAGAGCTCAGATTCACTGTAATCTAAACGTCAAAATTGGCAGCGAGAGTCGCCTAGATGGTGCCACAAAAAGTGACTCTTGGTTCTGGGGAATATGCAGAGTCTGCAAAGGCTTGACTGCCAATGTTGCAGCCCTATTAGAGAAAAAAAAGTGTTTGATCTGAATGATAATGGGGTTGTTTCAGTTTAGGTATGGCAAGAGTTCCAACGTTTTGTTTTCATTTGTTGTCGGCAATTTCTTTTGTTTTGGATTTTTTTTATTTCCAATACAATATAGACATTATCCTTACGCCTTATGTTTTTGCATTAAAAAAAATAGTTTTCTAAGAATATTTTACTTATAAAATTTTTAAATTCCAAATTATTGCTGTTCTGTTAGTTGTTTGAAGCTTTTATTAAAGTAAGCTGGTGTAGAAAAAAAAGTTTCTATTAATGAATATGGGTCACTTTGGGAGTAAAACCAAGGTAACCAATGAAATTGCAGTACAAGAAAAATAAAAACAAGAGTGTTACACCATCTGAAACATCCCCATTGGTAGTAAGATTTAATTATTATATTCAAGTTAAAGAACCATAAAAGTTATTTCCTCTGTATATTTATGTGTTTGTAGAGCACAGGCAATTAAAGTTCAATGTAAAATGGAATTACTGGGCTATTGAAAATGATATGTACTAGAGCTTATTTTTTAAAATAAGTACCATTTTAATAAAAATTGTAAAAAAAAAAGTTGGCCTCCTACTTTTATAAATTTAGTTTTTATTTTAATTATTCCTCTCATTTAAAGGTAAAAATTAGCGGTCGCCACTCGCCACGTGGCGATTTAAATGTCAATATAGGCGATTAAAAAATTTGCCATAGGTCGCCACTTCAATCGCCACCCTCCCACTGCGCTATCTTATCTTTCAGTCAAATTTATGTTGAAAATGTTAAGATCGCCGGAGTTTCAGGATAGTAGGATCGACGAAGTTCCGCGATGTTTTGATCGCCGGAGTTTCGTGATGTTACGATCGCCGGAGTTTCGCGATGTTACGGTCGCCGGAGTTTCGCGACGTTACGGTCGCCGGAGTTTCGCGACGTTACGATCGCCGGAGTTTCGCGACGTTACGATCGCCGGAGTTTCGCGACGTTACGATCGCCGGAGTTTCGCGACGTTACGATCGCCGGAGTTTCGCGACGTTACGATCGCCGGAGTTTCGCGACGTTACGATCGTCGGAGTTTCGCGATGCTACGATCGCCGGAGTTTCGCGATGTTACGATAGCCGGAGTTTCGCGACGTTACGATCGCCGGAGTTTCGGAATACTAGTAGGAACGTCGGAGTTTCGGGATAATAGGACCGTCGGAGTTTCGGATAGTGGGATCGACGTAGTTTCACGATTTTTCCAGATTTCAACTAAAGATGTGTGAAGATTATTATTTAATCCAGAAAATTTATATTTCATAAAAAAATATACATTCTATTTTAATTTGGAGCAAACAAAACAGTTTAATTTGAAGTTAACATTCAGAATAAATTTCATTGGAATAAATTTAATTGCTGCTTATTACATATATAGTAAACTTATTTTTTACTTATTTAAATTATTCTTATATTTCATCTAATTAGGAATTATATAGTTAAGCCATTTATCTTGTTGTTAACATCTTATTTTGGTTATAAAAGTTAACTATTTGTTTTATTATTTCAAAAATCCATCGTTCGCAAATTGAAATATTTTTGCTATCGTAATTTCTATAAGGAAAAAAGTTTCAGTTTTTTTCTTCAGCTTGTACCATGTCTATATTTCAAAGTTACCTTGATTTCCTTTAATGATTCGAACTGACTCACAACGACACATTGAATAATGAAAGTTTATTTTTATAAATTCATACTTATTTAATTTTTATACAAAAAAAATCCGCTGGTGGGTGGCCATTAACTAAAAAAAGTGGCCATTAAAAAATGGAGGCTACCGGCCACTGGCCATTAACCAAATTTGCTAATTTTTACCTTTACTCTCATTTTTATTGTTTCATTCTGGATGCGCAATAAGTTTATTTTATAAATTTCAGAACTGAAAGGGTTCACCAAAGGAATTATAGCTATTTTTTTACTAAAAAATTTAGGTGTCATGAATTGTTCTATACTAGCATAACATTCTGTTTATTTTTCAGATCGCCTCAGTAAAAAACTGAATACAAAAGATTTCTCAAAAATCCACTTGATCATTGCTGGAGGCTATGACGAGAGAGTCGAAGAAAATGTTTCTCATCACTCAGAGCTGCAAGATTCTGTTCAACGTCACCGTTTACAGAACCATGTTACATTCCTTCGTTCACCTTCTGATGATGCTAAGAGGTATGATAATAAAATATATAGTTTTTAAAAAAATTATTTTATGTTGAGTGTTTTGTGTGAAATTAGTGAGTGTTTCGTTAAAATTTGAAATAAAAGAATAGGGGTATGTAACACTATCGTTGTAAAATCTTTTCCTTGGTTCGCAGAAACTACCCGTTGCCTTAGTGTTGAAGAACGAAGTCTACAAGCTACGAAAGTTATGAAATAAAAAAAGTTCAAGAAAGTCCTCAAAAAGTCATGAAATTAGAGCAAAGGTCACGAAAATTTAAAAAAAAATTGTCAAAAAAAGACAAATTTTCCCCAGAATTCACATTGTTAGTATTTTGGTAGTCCTTAATTTTTCTGGGAAAGTCTTTGAAAGGTGTTAGAATTTTTTCCTCTAATAAGCGTAGGATGCAATAGCGTCTTGAATTTGCTTTGTATGCATCGAGTATTATTTTATGGTTTGTCTTTGTAACTTTTTCTTAAACAGATTAATCATTTAAACGGTTGTAAAATTTTCTGAAAAAGGTCAAGAAATGTTCTAAAAAGGTCAAGGAAAAGTCATGAAATTAGATTTGACCAATCTGGTAGACACCCTTTTATATCTGTGCAGCGTATTTAACATTGCATAATACGTATTTTCTTATCCACTACAGGCTCCTATTCCATGCCTGCACTGCCGTAATCTATACCCCAAGCAACGAACACTTCGGAATCGTACCACTAGAAGCCATGCTACTAGGACGTCCAGTACTAGCATGTGCCAGCGGTGGACCTCTAGAAACTGTTATCGACCAGCAAACAGGGTTTCTTTGTTCAGCAGAACCGGATGCCTTTGCTCAGAGGATGCTAGATTTGGCGAAAGATCGCAGCTTGGCGAGAGAAATGGGAGTTTCGGCGGCGGAACATGTCAAAAAGAACTTTTCTTTTTCGAGTTTTTCGAAGAAACTGGATGAAGTCGTTCAAGCTTGTGCAAAGTGATGTTTAAGACAGTTTTGTGTTTTTGTGAGGAGAGAAAGTTTGTCTGATAATTGTTACTTGATATTGTATTTTTTTAGTTTATCTGTAAAGAATTTTTGAACAACTGTATTTTATCTCCCTCTTGCCAGATTTTATTTAACTAACTCTTAAATATCAATGGAGCTTTGAATGTTTGCTGTTGCCAATTTTTTCACCAACAGAAAACCGCTTTAAAATATTGGTTTACCAACTTTCTAGTGTGTGAAAAACAGGCATATTTATATAATCATTTTACCTTATGTCTATAAAGTTATATATAACAGGTTTTGGGACCTAATGTCACCTGTAATTAATCAAATGAAAACATGTTCTTATTATTCAGATTAATAATGGAGGAAAGTAAAATTTGTAATGGCTAGGAGTAAAACTAAGTTATTAATTCTTTTTGTTTTTTTTTTAAGCACTGTTCTTTATTCATCAAATAAAAGCTTTTGTACTTCATTGTTATTTTATGGTGGGAAATCTTAGTCATTAAATATTTTGGGGGCCAATTGTGTTTTGTAATTTTCTCATACTTAGAAATATATTTTTTATTTTAAATATTACCATTAAAGACCTCTAGGTAATAAATGATATTCAAAACTGCATGTTATTTATTATGTTTCCTTGAAACTTCCTTGAAATAATTTCTCTTGTCACATTCTATAATACTGCCGAGGGCATGTAAACTGAAGTAACCACAACAATGAATAAGTACTGTTTTGAACTAAAATAAGTCCTTTCTTGTATTTGTCGCCAATAGCCCTCGTGTAGCTCTAGTGCGACGATAATTCAAACCAAAACCAAAAACCTTTCTTGTATTTTAAAGTCAGTGAATTCTTACAACAATGGTCCAAGTCATTATACCTTGTCTATCTAAAATGCAAGCTCCGAAAAGACTTTCTTCCCCCATCCCTTCGCTTGGTTTTCTAGGAAGCAAGGGGAGTATTGCTTTCCTAAACCTATCGCATTTGAGGTTCTGTAGTAAGGTTATAAATCCGAACAGTTCAAACTCAATCAGGGTGGGGGAAAAACACGCTCACGCCGTTTTGAAAAAAACCACATGCAGGAATTTGGGAGGGATATGCTTTTGACGCTCGCATTCTGAATAGACAAGGTATAGTCTATATACGGCAGTTTACCTGCGCAGTGCGCATGGCAGAATAGCTAAGATCTATTAGGTATTCTTCAAATTATTTCCGTGCAAAGGGTATCATTACAGCAAAGTAATTTTTTTATGATTTAAAAATTGGTTTCAAGAAAGAAACCTTTTGAAATAAAGATTTGTTATTGCTTAAACTAATTAGGAGGTAAATATTAATAGTGACTGAGAATTCTTATTGTAGTGAAACATACTTCCGTCCCTATTTTTTATGCAGTCTTTTTTTATTTTGTAAATAATTTTTACATTTTGAATATAAATATTTTATATACATTTGTATTAAATAGAAAATATTCTATCTTAGGTTCTGAAAATTTTTTTTACAAAGTGTACATCTTAAAAAAATGTCTGCTTTTGTATTTATCACATTATGACATTTTGTATAATAATTAAAAAAAATCTTTAAAACAGATTTATCTGTAGTAACTTAAGTAAAGTAGCTTTTGTATTTATCACATAATGGATTTTGTCTAAAGATTAAATTTAAATAAAAAAGCTTTATTAAGACAGATTTATCTATAGTAACACAATTTGGAAACTTATATTTTTTACTTGATAAAATATATTTTATAATTAATTTTAATTATTGACTATTAGAGGATACATAATCACATGCATATTATCCTCACTTAAAACTCAGTAATTAATTTGGTGCTTTTACAAGAACCCTTTTAAATCGATTATAGCAATATCAATAACATGGATTTGGCTTTTCTAAATGGGCATTATACAGGGTGTCCGTAAAAGAATGTCCAATTTTTAAATTGTAATAGTATCAGCTGTAATTGTTCGACAGTTGTGGTACTTGAAGGTGACGAATAAAGAATAACTCCAACAGTTTCAGATAGGTGCATGCGCTTGTAACGCTACATCGTTTTCACAGTTGCACAGGCTGTTGTTTCCATTACATTGGATTTGCTGCAGACAGTATGGTAAGAATTGCATTTTCGTTTGGATGTGTATGTATCACTAAAGGCACACACATTGAACACTTATAGGAAAAACTATGTTAGTTTTCCTTCAATTTCATGCATGATTTGTTACATTTTTAGTATAAAATAAACTCATGTAATATACCATTGAAACTTGGACATTCTTTTACGGACACCCTATATTTTATTTATCAATCCCATAGAGATTGTATGAAAGTTCTAACCTTTTTCAGTTTCAAGGCAAAGGGTTCTGGGTTATTTAAATACAGATAACTGTAAAACTGATAAGTAAAAGAAAACATTTCGTTTTTTAAATTTTATTGTATCACAGTAAGTTTTTCTAATAATTATTTTTAAAAAATTCATGGCATACAAAATATATAGGAACAGAAAAAAAAACCTATAAATTACATGTTTTGGAATTTTGCACCAACTCATTACAATATATTTCTTAATACATTGATTTAAAACCAAAGAATTGTTTCGTTACTAAGACTAGTAATTTTTTCAAATAATTCTTTATACTAAAGAGCGATTGAAAATTCTTGGCATATTTTAATTGTGAAATAAACCAAGTAGTTACATGGTAAAGTATTTGTTTACAAACTTAAGGTAAAAATATTTTGATTTTTCAACAACAGTAAAAATTATAAATAACAATAGTATGATTTTATGTACAGCACTGAACCAAAAAAGTTTCAAAATTGTACACAAACTGCATACCTTGTAGCTTTTTTTTTTATCTAACTGATCAATCCATTTGTGTGGAATGTAGAAAATAGTTAGAATCAACATAAAATTACTTTTTAAAAAATTATTCTCTTCAGAGTCTACTTAGCAATAAAAAAAACTAAAAAAAAATAGAGCCTTAGAAATGAGTTTTTTGTTCACGCTAGTTAGGTGCCTCTAAAACAAGTTTTATATTTAAAGATGGTTTACTTTAGGTCTGTGAACACCTTAAAAAATAATTAGGTTACATTTAAAATTACTCAAAAATGACTTTGGATTGTCTTTGAAATATGCCACTGACTTTTTGGCCAACGCAGCAATATAATACACACTTATGTCAGAAAGATCACAATTATTTAACAATGCTTTAAAAAAAATAAAAATCTGAACATATCTTTAAATATAACAATGAAGTTAATGAAACAACATATTTCAAATTTGTTGTTGTGATTCATTCTTTGACAGAACCTGAAAAAAAAAAAAAAATGAAATTAGATGATAATATTAGTTTTAAAAAAAATAATAAAATAGTTGCAGGCTGTTTTAGCAAGGATTACTAAATTTAGTTACATTCAGGTAATGAAAAATACCACAACATGTAATAACTAAGTATCTTTGCTATTATAGTACTTAAAGTAATACAGTATTCAATATTATAGTAAATATGTTGCATTACTAAATGCATGAGCATTTAAAGTTAATTTAACTGGAACATAGCACTATGAAATAATATAGATAAAATTAAAATATGCAATTTTCTAATAAAAATATTTTTTATTGAAGGGATAAGAAAAAGGGCAAAAGCAATGCATTTTAATGGCCCAAAGTAAATTATTAGCAAACAATCCTTTGGGTTAACATAACATAAAAATCTGCGCCCAATAAGGAAGGGTGTAGACTATGTAGCCCATTACCCTGTACGCATAGAATGACAGATGTTTACTGTATGTAAAAATACACTGCTCAAAACAATTAGAGGAGTACTTTTGTTAACCCTTTCATTTTCAACTTCTTATTTTTTATTATAAAAATCTAAGATTTGTGGAATAGATTCATTATGCATCCAGAATGAAATGGTAAAAAAACAGGAAAAAAATATTAGTTTTTTAACTAAAATTTAAGGGCGGAAATATTGGATTCATAAATTTTGAATAAATTATAAAAATTATTTTTCCAAAACTTTATTTGTAAAAAAAGAGGTAAAATCAATTTTTAAACATCTAAGAATGCAAGAGTGAAGAATTTAGGGTCAATTTATTTCCTAAAATTTTTTGGGAGAGAATTTTATTTTACCATATTTTTCATATTTTCATTTAATTAAAACAAACATTATTTAATTCTTCAAAAGGCATTATTCTTCCATCTACTGGTAAATTATTGCGAACTCAACTCAGTGAGAGAAAAAATTGAAACTGATGATACGAAATGGAATCATTGGGGTAAAAGAGTTTAAAACCATGCGTTCCCCTAATTGTTGTGAGCGAATATAAAAATTGTTACTAGTTCATTTACTCGAATTTTGAGTCAGGGTAGAGGTGTTATGGGAATATTGCATGCCACCCCCCTATATATGAAGAAATTGTATAGTGGCAGATGAGCCACTATCCGTCACGCTCCTCTGCAATTCCACTGGGCAAGATAACATAGCTCTGCCACAATGGACATTGTAGTTATTGGGGTCTCACTCCGAAGATCCTTAGGGTTGAGTTGAGTTTAAATATCGTCACCCTAGAGCAGTGGTTCTCAACAAGTGGGTCGCGACCCCCCCAGGGGGTCGCCCATGTATAGATTATGGTTTGAAATTAGTGGTGTCATCTGTCATCATTAGTTATTAGATGTTAATGGTATTTAAAAAAATACTATTATTAATTTAATTGGCCCAGGGGGTAATGTCTTCAAATAAAAAACAATTACCCAAATATAGTTAATAAAGAGCAAAGTACGTGTAGGATGGAGGAAGGGTCGCGAAATAAATTTGTGGCGTAAGGGGGTCGCCACCTTCAAAAGGTTGAGAACCACTGCCCTAGAGCTACATGAAGCAATCAGTATTTGTTTGAATAGGGCTTTTTCTTGGCACATGGCCGACCCAGTGCCACCTTTTTCTCTTTATGTCATTTGTCAAGGGTTTTTCTGTTGTTTCGATGTATAGATTATGTTTTGAAATTTTTTCTGGACAGTAAAATCTTAGAATATTTCTTAAACATTTAGTATGAAATAGGTTACTTACCTTTTAAACATTTAGTATGAAATAGGTTACTTACCTCATATACATTCCCCTCTTGCGTAGGCTTAACATCAACGTAATTGGAAACAAACGACTTTAACCTCGACAAATGGCTTCCTTCCCAGTACACCTTTCCACACCCCTCACAGATAAAGAACTCGGCGACATTCTCAAAAGCTTGTTCGGAAAACGAAGATAACAACACTTTGACCTCGGAGTATTTGCGACCGCTCGTCGAAGTAAAGTCGCAGAAGTAGTGCTGCTGATTCTTCTTGGATTTAGTGTTCGAAGGGAGGTGGAAACCGACGTGTTCCAACCAGATGGAATATAGTTGGTCCTTGTTAATTTTGATGTACTGGTTTGAGTTGCAAACCTGCAAGAAAATTAGGGATATTTTAGAATAGAAGTTTAAAGGTTAGGTTAGGTTTTGAATTATCGTCGCACTAGAGCTACATGAGGGCTATTGGCGACGGGTGTAATAATTTAGAACCACAGTAAAGTGACGAGCCGACACCTGAATAGGCACCCAACGCAAGGGTTAAGGGCGACATCGTACACAGCGTTAGGACTTTGATGGATATTTAAGGTGCACTCCCTTACACGGGGTAGTATTCATCAGACTTTTTTGGCTGCAAGGTTCGTTTATAGGTCGGCAGTTACTTTGGTGATGCCCGGACCTGAACCTGGGACCTTTTGTATGCTAGGCAAGTACCTAACCGACTTAGTTTAAAGGGACAATGGAGAATTAAAATAATTGTTAATCAAGTTAAAAGTAATTCAGAAGATTAAGTTATTTTAAAGTTGTAACAAAAGCTAAGTCATAAAAAAAATGAAATAAAAATTTAAAATATTTCTTAGCCAAGGCACAGAATAAATTTAGAAGATATTTTATGTTTATTAATATGCATTAAAAAACACAAAAAAAAAAAAATCTTTTTTTTCAGCAGAGGATATTTGAAACTCCTCAGTTAAAAATCAGAGAGCTATATGCATGGAACAAAATATAAAAAAGTTCATAAAGATATCTCAGATAGTTCCCGAGAAAAATGTCCCTAAAGTTAAGAACACACACCGTTTCGAAAAAAACCGAAAAAACGAAGGGCTGGGGGAAGAAAGTCTTTCGAATGCTCGCATTCTTGCTAGACAAGGTATAATCGTAGGTGAATATTAATAGAACCTGAGCATACCGATTATTCCGAAACATATTTTAAAAACATCTACACTCAACAACTTAATGCAATTTTGTATGAGATTTTATTTCAAGAATTGATTTGTCCCTATTTTTCAAGAAGTTTTTTCCTTTAGATTGAAATTAATTTTTACATTTTGAATGCAAGCATTTAATATGAAGTAAAAAATATTTACCATTAGTTTCTGCACCTAAAAAGCTTTTTGTTCAAAGCGAATACTTAAATAAATGTCTGCTTTTGTATCACATTATGGCATTTTGGCTAAAGCTGATATGTTCTAGATTTTTGAAACTTTTCCTGAGACATATTTATCAATAATAACACAAAATATAGAAGTTTTTTTAAAACTCTTATTGAATAAATATTTTTTTTAATTACCTTTGATAATCAATTACCAGAAGATCCACATATAGATTATTCTAATTTAAAACTTTGTGGTGTTTTTTTTTTAAATATGCAGTTATGTTTACTTAAAAACTATAGCTATTTACTAATAAAAAAGCAATGTTTCTGAAATAATATATTTTTATTTATCAAAACTAGAAATGTGCACAAATCAATTCGTATAAAAATAAATAACAGAACACTTAAATATTTATAAAGATTTTTAGAGTAACCATAAATTGCAAATTTTGCAAAAAAAAAAAAAAAAAATTTAGAAATTTAACATCACATTTCATTTGCTTTCAAAAAGAAATAAAAAATTACATGAAAACAAGTCATTGCCATACATGTATGATTTTTTTACTCTAAAAGCATTTAGTTAATCTGTAGAAGATAAAGAATAAATAGACAAAAACAATTCATGCTAGCAATTAATATGCAGACCACATGATAGTTCAAACTTAAAGCATTTTAAAAACCAATACATACTTATTTTATACAAAACTACACCCTTCAGTAAGAAGGAAGAACCATGCACAAACCATACCATACAAACACATGCAAATAAAATAATTTTTTAAATGAAAATTACTCAAAATAACTTTGATTGTCTGGTACTTTAGAAAAACAAGAAAGACAGAAAGACATAGTTTTAGAAAGACATAGTTTTAAAAAGTTCTCCATATGAAATCCAGTTTTTTAATATTGTTTTATAATCTTTAAATATTTTCAATAAATTCCCTAAAGGTGCTTTACAGTAATTGAATTACATGGTTATTTTATTTTTTCATCTATAAAGCAATTATATGAAATCCGAGCTAATTCCAATAAATAACTACATCTTATTATGATGATTAAAATTCACACATTCCTTATTTTTTGTCCTCACCACACAAAAACAATACCTTACCAATAAGATTTCCCAGTGAATTCTTTAAAAGTCTGTCCTTCTATAACCACAAAAATCTTAAACTTATAAAGAACAGATGGTAGTAAAAGAATATTTTTTTTCCAAACCTAAAAACCCATTAAAACAGTCATATGCATGTGTCACATAAAACAACATCATTGTCAAAAAATAAAATTACTAAGACTTTACAATAGTCTACCATTTAGGAAGAAATATAGCATGCAGATAAATAATATTAAACATTTGAGCTAAATATGAAATCAATAATCTATGCAATTCATGTAAAAGTTATTTATTATAAAAAATGATTGTCAGCAATAATAAAGGTCATCAATATCTTCCTTAGAAGATTCACATTCTTCAAAACTGAAAATGTCTTAGCGAAACACTGGGCACAAAATATTCTCTTTTTTAATACTTAAGGGGGAATGGGCATGTTGCATTGCGGGTCTCAAAGCAAAAAGGATCAGTGTTAATCCGTTGGAGAAAAAACTATTTTCTCAGCCACATTTCTCCGGCTGTATTGAATATTTTTACACACAGCTTTTTTATGTGATAAATGTAGCTGACTTACAGGTCCCGACAATCCCATTTTTTGAAATTGGTTAAAAAAATTAAATTTTGAATAAATATTTTTTTTTAAAGTATACGAAGCAATTTAAAAGAAGTGGGATTATAGAGACCTGTAAGTTACCTACATTTATTATTAAAAAAAAACAGCTTCCAAAATTTTTCAATACAGCCGGAGAAATGTGGCAGAGAAAAGTGTGTTTCCCCATTGGATTAACATTGAGGCACTTTGCTTTGGAGACCTGTGGTAAAGTGTGTCCATTCCCCCTTAAAACCTCTTCTGGTATTGATGTTTCTTGCTTTTAATTCTCTATTAGTCACTTATTTGGTTCTTGCCTTGTTGTTGATTGCTTGACTGTTTGCTGTATTTGAAATTGATTGCTTACTTGGTTTCGATGCTAGATTTGAAGTCCTTTTATTACTTGGGGCTTCTTAGTGACACAAAAAAATTGCTTGTTTCACGTGGGATATGACAACAGCTACGCTGTCTAGTTTTCATTTTTCTTGAATTGATTTTGCTTTGGTATTCCAAATTCAGTTTTCTCAGAATATTTTAGTTGTTATGCTTTTAAAGTTCCAACTGCTTTCGATGCAAGTTTTCTTTGATAAATGATTAAAACAATCAATGGCACTGCAGGAAGTTCTAATTTTAAAAAATAACAATCAAAATAGGCTATTCTTAGAAAACTCAATTTCGAATACCAACAAAAGTAATTCGAGAAAAATGAAAACAACACTGTGGAGCTGTTGCAAGATCCCTTGTAAAACAAGACCATTGCTATTCTTATTTACTTTCAGCCATAATAAAGATCATCAATATCTTCCTCAGAGGATTCACATTCTTCAAAACTGAAAATGTCTTCATGACACACTCGATGCGAAACATTATCTTTTTCGGTACTTAACGCCTCTTCTGGGATTGATGCTTCTTGCTTTTGATTGTCCGTTGATTGGCTATTTGATTCCAGTACTTGGATTTTCGTTGATTGCTTGATTGTTTCTTGTGCTTCACTTGAAATTGATGGCTCAGATGCTTGATTAGAAGTCCTTTTATTACTTGCGGCTTTTTCTTGACTCAGTAGTTCACTTGGAGCTTGCTTTTTGCCTAATATTGATTGGTTAATCAGCTCAGGTTTATGAACAGCTTTCATTTGTTCATTTGGTTCGTGTTTGGAACTTGCAGCATATTGTACCTTCAACTCTTCTTTTGGGTTTGGAGTTGAATGTTTAGGACTTGCAGCGAATTGCATCTTTAACTCTTCTTTTGGGTTTGTGGTTGATTGTTTAGGACTTGCAGCAGATTGCACCTTTATTGCTTGTTTCGGACTTTCAGTTGATTGTTTATTTGGTTCTTGTTTTGGGCTTGCAGTCGGCTGTTTAAAAGGTCCTTGTCTACGACTTGTGATCGATTCTTTATAAGGCACTTTTGATTGATTTGAAAAATTGTTTTTACTTTGCATATTTTTTGGAGACACATTTTGGTAAATAGATTGATTACTTGACGCTTGCTTAGCAGTAGGAGCATGTTCCTTATTGAAAGGCTGTTTCTTATTCAATCCTTGAGGTTGATTTGCGACATTGCTTGAACCTGCTGCTTTCGAGTCCTTAGCTGGTTGTTTACCGGCATTGGAGTGGCTGGTTTCCTCCTAGATATACATACATGTAAAATAAGTCGACAGGGTAACTTAAATAAAATTTAGTCTTTTATTTGAATCTTTTGTAAACATTTTTTCTAAATTATACAATCGACTTCCCATCGATCTAATAAATATTAATAATTTTATTACCCTTAAACATACACTTTTCAATTTTCTAATCAATATCGACGACATAGATCATTATTTCTCACTTTATTGAAGCTCATATTTGTTTTCGTTATTATGCAGCTTATTGCCAAACTTTTCTGTATATTTTGTTAAGAAGTTGTTGTTGCTTGCTTTATATTCTTATTTTTTATTCCTTCTTTGCGTTACTTGTGCGTGTGTGTCGGTTTAAATTATTTAATACTTTTTTCTATTTGGTCTATATGGGATCTCCATGTTTCCCCTTGGCGTTCGTTAACTTCATTTTGTTGTTATTGTTTTTGTGATAATAAAAGTTATTATTATTATTGAATTATGTAAGCACCGAGAGAGGTTTGAGTTAACATCTGAAGTCGACTATGGATGAGGACGGAATGCCCACAAATATGGCGAATGATGTCTAGCACTCCCAGACTGACCAATCAGAAATTAGGATTTTTTTATACGAAAGAATGTAAAAGATCAGCGTGTAGGCGGATGACGCAGGAAAGCTCCCTGGGAACGATTGCTGGAAAGGAATTTTTGTCACCGACAGGGTGGTTGGGATGTTAAAGTACTAAGTGAATATTAAGGATAGGTGAAAAGGTAATTTAAGTTATTAAATTTAAGTGAGGTTAAAAATATAAGTTTTTGATGGATTTAAGTCAGGATAGGTCATACATAGGACAATTACAATCAGGACCTCTCAATGTTATGCCTCAATTAGAGGAAGAAATTTGTTTTCAGAGTTTTACAATTCACTTTACAAGTTTTTTTTTAACCCAGCCCCTTACCCACTTCTGTAGAATAAAACCAGTTTGCTGGTATTATTGAATCCTAGTAAAGATATAAAACATACAAAGAAAAATGTGAACATATGCCATTTCTAACTTAGTAAAATTTTTGGTTTTAGATTGATATCTGAAATTTTATTAATTTTAGAACAAAATTACCAATATGAAAGTTCTAAACTATATTTAAAAAAATTCTACTTGAAGATTTGTTCAACGAGTACTGTTTATTCAATCTATCATGGATTTACAGCAATTTTACGTAAACTTGTTGTCCATCCATAAATTTTGCTTGCAGAGTTGCTATGGTAACGCATTGAGAACGCATAATAACCAATGCATAATTTATTACTTATTACAAAAGATATCTGAAAGCCTTATTGATCTTACCATTAAGTCTTTTCATAAAGAAATAAAGGATTGCTACTAGCAATCCAAAAGCCCAAAAGCAATAATTAGTTCATCTACTATAAAACCACTCAGTTTCTTAAGCAATATGTCAGGTGTCAGGAAGATATGATACAAGCCATATATTTTAACTAAGATGCATACTTGTTCAGAAAAAAATCCAACTTACTGTGCACCTTGACAGGAGTGCAGAGTCTTCGCAAATGACATTGAAATGCTGAAGAACTTGAACAACTTGGGCTCTAGCATTCAGTTCAGCATCTACATGGACGCACATTTCTTCTGGTAAATAACCTATTACCTGAAAAGGGAAAGAAGTCATAAATACATAGTGTTGTCTCAGCATGAAGAATGCCAACTACATTTGGGGGAAATTATTTGGTGATATACTTGGCAGTAGCTTTGGCCATAATGGAGTTGAACATACCATAGCCAAAACGTTAAGTTAATTTGAAATATTGTCACAATAGAGCTACATGAGGGCTATTGGCGACAGGCATCGTACTTTAGAACCCTAGCAAAGTGACGAGCCGACACCTGAGCAGGCACCCAAAATAAACTTTTGAGGGCGACATTGTATGCAGTGTCAGCCAGAATTTTGAAGGATATTTAAAGTGCACTAACACACATGGGATATTATTAGTTGGACTTTTTGGGCTGCACGGGCTGTTTATGATGCGATACACGGGTAGTTATTTTGGCAATGCCTGGACCCAAAACATGGACCTTCCACGTGCAAGGAAAACACCTTAACCCACATTTATCCACAGCCCTCAGAAGCCAAAGCAATAACCACATACTAGTACAAAATAATTTCTACCGTTCTTTTGACAAAGTCAATGAAAGAATGGAATAAGTCAAATGAGAAATATTAAAATTTACATTCTGATTAATTATAAAATGTGATCCTGAGCTAAATTTGTCATTGGCCTTGCTTTTTAGGGATCAGGTTTATAAAAAAGCCGTTTGCAAATAAGAGATGCATTATGTGAAAATATTAGAATCAGGTTAACATATTACTTAAACAGACAATTTTATAAACTAAATGAATGGTAAGAATACCTTTTTATACTGGCGAACACCAGTTATAACAATTCGTTTCTCCTTTTGTGCAATCTAGAAAGAAAAAGTAATTTTTTTTAAAATTCATATTTCAAAACAAAATAGTAAATTATTTATAATATGAAATACACTATTCTACTGCTATAAATAAAACACTGTTTTGATAATTTTCTTGTCTAAATCAAGTCACAGTTAATTTTTTTTCAATCACAAGTGTTCACAAAAAGTTTCCTAAATAAAAACAAATTAAAATGAAGCAGTTTTAAATTTCCTATTATTATTAATACTATTTTCCTGATTCCTTAGAGAAAAAATCTTTTTAGAATATTGAACTTATCAGAACCACATCCTAATTTGGAAAATAAAACCCTTTTAATGCCCAGAAAATTATTTCTATTTTGAAAATAAGGGAGTTGAGTTCTTAAGGCCAAATATCTTCCATACTTTAGAACAGAGGCCCAGTGGATGAGTGTCATCTCGCTCCATACTACCAACCGTAAATCAGGGGCTCACTTGGCCTTTCATTTCTTCAGTGGACAGGTAAAAGGAGAAACAAGCTAGCTTAGGAAATAAACAGTAGGAGTTGATTAACATTAGGTTAGGTTTAAATTATTGTCGCACTAGAGCTACACAAGGGCTATTGGCGACGGGCGTCGTATTTTAGCACCACAGTCAAGTGACGAGCCAACCCCTGAATAGGCACCCAACACAATCAAGGGCGACATCGTACGCAGCGTTAGGACTTTTGAAGGATATTTAACGCGCACTCCCTCACACGGGGTATTATTCGTCGGACATTTTTGGCTGCACGGGCTGTTTATTTATAGGTCGGCAGTTATTTTGGCGATGCCCGGACCGAACCTGGGACCTTTTACATGCTAGGCAAGTGCCTAACTGACTTGGCTCCCGAGCCCTGTTGATTCACATTTGTCTACTATATCTGTCTATTGTCAACTATAAATACAACAGCCGACTGTTGTGGTGGCTGCTACTATTTTTCCAATAGACCAGAGCTCTGCTTTTTTAGTTAATTTGAACCTTTTATTTCTTTCCTGTAAAATCTCAAGTCTCTGAATTTCTACAATAAGTTTTTTTTAAAACTTAAACTTTAGTACTGAACACCAAGTAACTTTCTAAATGGAACTGTGAGAGACTGCAGGCTTTAGAGTCTAGTTTGGTCGTGCTGGAACTGAGCGGGTACCATAGCACTCTTGAATATAGCTTTATAATGTGCTGCAAAAAAAAATACTAACTAACCTTCACAGCATCCATGTTGTCTTGGTTTTCTTCCAAGCACACCACATCAGCTCCCAATACTCTTAGATACTTGGTAACACCACGGACATTATTGTCCACCACCACTCTGAAATCTGTCACTTTAATTGGTTCATGTTTGACTTCCTTCTAAAAAAAGTTTGAGACACAGAATAGTATGTTAAGAGGCTGTAAAAAATACTGATAAGCAACACAAATTAAATTTAAGAATTAATAATAAAGTTTACTCAAAGCATGTTAGAGACTAAAAAAGAAATTCTTAAGTACAGTGAGAAAAACAAGCAACAATTCTGCCAAGAAAAATATGTATTTATTAAACTCTTTTAAAAAAAAAAAAACATTATTATGCAAAAGCAAGCCTGGTGGTTGGCCACTAGGCCAGGGGGTGTCTTGTTCTCCAATATTTCTCTACAGATGAAATAAAAACAGTTAATGCAGAGCAATTTTCCAAGTGGGTGGAGTTCATAATTTGTCTGGAATCACAAAGCGTACATACAGGAGACAAAACAATGTTGAAACAGAAAAGTTGTGTCCAGTCAAAAGTCTGAAATTGGCGTTGCAACCGAGCGGGGGGTGTCAGGAACACAGCAAGGAGAAGAAAAGAGTACTCCAGGTTTTACCGTGAGAACCCTGAGCGGCATCTTTACGAAATGATTGTCGGTAGGCTCTGTTGAATTCAAGTTTCGAAGAAAGGAATGGAACCTTTCTGTCACATCTCTGGGAATCGTCGCATCTTTTTTTAGCCAAGAGATCCGCTCTCTCATTTCCTTCGGTACCACAGTGGGATGGCACCCACTGGAAAAGGACTTTTTTCTGGATTGACCTTAGGAGAGATTTACATTGACTGATGAGTAGGCTTCTGCTTTCCTGATTTGAAGAGAGTGCTTGAAGTGCGGGTGTGGAGTCGGAAAGGATCACAGCTTGCTCAAAGAGCTCTGGTGAATCTTTTTTAAGAACAAAAACATAAATAACTTTACAAACAAAAAAAAACAGCCATGAATTTGAAATAAAGAAACTTATCGATTATAAAAATTTCAGAAAATTAAATAATCATCTTAGAATATTCAACACTAAGTTATCTGCCTTCTAAAAAAATAGTTATGAAAATACATAGTTGTTTGTGGTTGTACTGTTCAGTTGGCCTGATCAATCACCTTGTTTGAAGTTCTGCTGCAGAGTTAGTCACAATTCCTTTCAACCCACCCAAAACCCAAGTAAGTGGGACGTAAAAAAAACGGCTGAGGCTCAAGCTGTTTCCTGGAAATTTACACAAGATGGTAGGAGAAAATACATAGTTTAAAATACACCTCCAGGTAAACTCCCCAAGATAAAGAATTCAGTTATCAAGAATATAAAATAAAATTAAAGCAATATATTTTAAAGTTAATGGTTATTTTTTTAAAAAAAAAATTGCATGCACATGGTGCAGTAGGAAATTTAAAAAAACTTAATTTGGCTTTAAAATAAATGTTGCTTAAAATAAAATAGATATGATAAAGTACAAATTAACTTGAGATATGATAAACAGATATTCAATTCTGAGTCCACATGTCTCAAATCAGAAGAAGTTCCTCATTAAATATACAAAGTTCATATAAAATGTTCAAGAAAAATAATACAATTATTATCAGCCAAAATTATGCATAAATTAAGAAACAAAACTGTGCTGCAAACTATTGACTTGGTTTGAAAAAGCAATTTTACAATTTAGTATCTTTTTAATGTAAACCATTAAAAACTTTAAGTACAGGAATGTCCACAAATTGTTTAAAAAACTGTGGAACTAATCACAAATTAATTGCACAACACTGTTTCATAATATTTCAATATTAAACAACAAAGCATAGTGAGATGTTAATATTGTTAACAAGCAATAAACAGGTTTTTTTAGTTGCATCAATTGGATAGAAAATATTCTTTTAACACAGCATTACACAAAATTATTTTTTATGAACTGAATTGTAAACTATTAATTACTGTTGCAATTTTAAGACTGTGTTTAATTTTTTGAGACAATAAATTTTTTGAAGTAGTGTTACCGTTTGGAGAACTTAAAACACTACTCACATTCTCGCCCTTTGGCGATTTTTCTTGCTTGGCGGGTGGCTTGGCGGCTAAAATTTTCTCCAAATCCAGATTGTGTTTTTTCAGAATGGGATAGGTAGTTTCATAAACCATTAGAAGGCAATATGCATCCAATGCTGAAAAAACAGATGCATAGAAATTTATAATAGGGTTATCACGTGCCAATAAGTCCACTAAGCTCATAATTTTTTACTCTCATAGACTCAAGTTCATCAGCTTCATTGTTTAATAAACTTGTTAAATTGAAATAATTCATTTTCTACTATTTACACCTAATAAAAATTAATTTGAAATTATACATGAAATATAATAACATCTACTTCATAGGAGAGCATACTAATTGTGAAGTTAAATCCAAAAAGGATATAGATAGGACATCCATATCTTTATTAATTCATATTAAATATTCAAAGTAGTCAAACATAAGCCAATACGGCAGTTAAAGTTTGCCAAGAAAGGGAGCCAAAGCACACACAACCTCACATCTCAAGGTCTTATTAGAACGTGAAAGAATTTTTAATGGTTGTGAGAAGAGTGGATCAGAAGGCATAACAAATTCTGAGAAGTCATAACTAATTCTACTGCATCTGCAATTTATCTGGGAAGAATATGTATTGACGCCTATTAAAACGTGGGAACTGTTCGATGGATCAGCAAAATATATTGAGAGTTACTAAGAAAGAACTGAATATTAGAGATTTGTATGGTAAATATTATTACTGTTTAGAGTTTTGTACGATATATCATATATATCTAATAGTCCAGTAAATCTGTCGTGAAAAGGGGGGGTTACCTAACAAAAGGTCAAGTAGTTCTGATTTTTGGATATGTTTTAAATATTGGAGGTTTCATTAAGAATCCAAGTTTGTGACCTTGGGGCGCCGCCGCTAGCTGCGCCCCAAGGTCAAGCGTGGGTCTTTTTTTAGTTTTTCCAGATTTACTCCATGAACGGTCAGTTTTACAAAAAAGTAATAAATGTAAGAATTAAAGATAGAAAAATATGCTACAATTTAAGTCCAAACTTGTGTTTTTAAGCCGAATAGTTCCTGAGATACAGCTCCTCAAAGTTAGGGCAAATTGGAAAAAAATGTCATTTTCAAAATTTATCAATTTTTTTCTCCAAATTATTGATTTAATAGCAAGGTTATATCAGTGCAATTAATTTGTACACGTTACCAAAGGGTAATTTAAGGTTTCGGATGCTTTTTTATGTTTGTGTTTCATTTTTAAGATAAAAAAAAAAGCATTGAAACCGCACGTGCGCCCCAAATGGAAAATTTGGATATCGCGCCTCAATGTTCAGTAAATCTGTCGTAAAAGGTTGTTACCTTACAAGGGCCAAGTAGATTTTATTTTTGAATATATTTTATGTATTGAAGGTTTAATTAAGAATTCAAGATTTTGACATTGGGGCTCCACCGAGGGTGGCGCCCCATGTTCAAACGTCGGACTTTTCAATAGCCAAGTAGATTTTATTTTTGGATATATTTTATGTATTGAAGTTTTAATTAAGAATTCAAGATTTTGACATTGGGGCGCCACCGCGGGTGGCGCCCCATGGTCAAACGTCGGACTTTTTTTAAAGTTTTTGCAGATTTATTCAATGAAAGGCAGGTTTTACAACAAAGTAATGAATACAACAATTAAACATGAAAGAATATGCTACAATTTTAATGTAAGTTGGTTTTTTAACCCTGATAGTTTTGGTAAAACATCTCTTCACAATTTGGGAATTGAGAAAAATCTGAAATTTTCTCCATTTTGGTGGATTATTCCCCTGTAAAATTAATTTTATAGCGCATTTATTAAAGACAACATTCTGCATGAGCAAACATGGACTAATAGTCAAGCAAATGTAATAGTAAAACAAGCATTTGAGGATGCAGACGTACTAATTGTGGAAACTGCTGTGTCATTTGCATCTTAGTATGACAACATTTTTATAGTTGGGGAGGACATTGACCTATTAGTCATTCAAACGGGATTAGCTCCAATGATACAGAACTTGTACTTTCGGAAATGTGGAAAAAGTGGAATGCCTGATGTTATATACTCTGCATCTTCATTTAAATACAAATGCAGTGAAATGATACTTTTCATCCACGCTTTCAGTGGGTGTGATACCACTAGTGCCCTCTTCGGTCAAGGGAAAGTTAAGTTTTGCTCACTTCTTGAAAAACACCAATTTCTGCAAACTGAATTACAAGTGTTCCTCAGCCCTGAAGCTACTAGTGATCAAGTGGCAAAGGCAGGCGAAATTTTCCTAATTAATTTGTATGGAGGTAATTCTAAAAACTCCACTTGCGATCTTAATGACTTGCGCTACCAACTTTTCACAAAATCAGCTACGAAGGCGGGGTTCAGTCCTGAACGCTTGCCTCCAACAAAAGACGCAGCACGGTTTCATGCCTTGCGATCCTATTTTCAAGTACAGATCTGGTTGGGGCATGAAAAAAATCCTCTCGAATGGGGATGGGAACGCACGCGATGTGGTCTATCCCCCTCAAAATGGAAAGGGATGCAGCTCCCGAATCCCTCCTTAAAATGATATCTTGCAACTGTACAAAAGGCTGCAAGAATGCTTGCGGGTGTCGAAAAGCAGTACTTTTATGTTCTTACCTATGCAGCTGTGACATGGGTGAGGCTTGTGAAAACATTGCGGATATTATTGTGCTTGACGCCGCTGAAAATGAGGAGAACGATTCAATGTCCAATGAATTTATACATGAAGATGTGGAAGTTATCTCTATTTAATTGTTTGTTTCAATTTTGTAAAACTACTCTTTTCGAGAATAAATATGAAAAAAAAAAAATTGCCGTTTTTCTGATGTGGAGCAGCCCGCAGCGGCGCCCCAAGGTCTAAACTTGGATTCTCAAAAAGACTTCCAATGCATAAAACATATCAAAAATTCGAAACTACCCGAGCCCTGTAAGGTAACCTACTTTATTTTACAACAGGTCTAGTGAACGTTGGGGCGCGATATCCAAATTTTCCATTTGGGGCGTGCTTTTTGTATACCACCATTTTACTGGACAGGTGGCGCCCCAAGGTCAAAATCTTGAATTCTTAATTAAACCTTCAATACATGAAATATATTCAAAAATAAAATCTACTTGGCCCTTGTAAGGTAACAACCTTTTACGACAGATTTACTGAACATTGAGGCGCGATATCCAAATTTTCCATTTGGGGCGCACGCGCGGTTTCAAGGCTTTTTTTTTTATCTTAAAAATGAAACACAAACATGAAAAAGCATCCGAAACCTTAAATTACCCTTTGGTAACGTGTACAAATTAATTACACTGATATAACCTTGCTATTAAATCAATAATTTGGAGAAAAAAATTGATAAATTTTGAAAATGTCAATTTTTTTCCAATTTACACTAACTTTGAGGAGCTGTATCTCAGGAACTATTCGGCTTAAAAACACAAGTTTGGACTTAAATTGTAGCATATTTATCTATCTTTAATTCTTACATTTATTACTTTTTTGTAAAACTGACCGTTCATGGAGTAAATCTGCAAAAACTAAAAAAAGACCCACGTTTGACCTTGGGGCGCAGCTAGCGGCGGCGCCCCAAGGTCACAAACTTGGATTCTTAATTAAACCTCCAATATTTAAAACATATCCAAAAATCAGAACTACTTGACCTTTTGTATACCAACATGTTTTATTTTACTGGACTATAATAGCTTTCCTTAACTTCATAACACAATAACCCTGTTATTACTCATAACAAACCTGCATATTCGATCTGGCTTTCTCTCAGAGGTCTCTGACCCCAGTGCGAAAACTGCTCCGACTTGTTCAGGTACTTTCCCAGGACACTTCTGCATAGCAGACTCAGGCCTTTGGTACTAGGGTTGTCAGTTGGTAAGAGTGGGTGAAGATTGCCAATCTCGGCGTTCAGTTCTGGAAAGTGGTCTTTGATCTAAATATAATAAAAACAGGGTCAACAAAACATAAAGGGGTGCATCCTACACTACTTGCCAACCTAAGTTGGATAAATAGAAATATGCTATGAAGAAGATCCTTCTGCTGATGTAAAGAGTTCCATAAATTATTTGTGAATCCATCCAGAAAACATGTTTAAAACATGAATTTCATCTAAGGTCTAACAGATTTGAATGCTATTTGAGAAAATTTGGCAATTTTATCAGAATGAAAAGTGTATTTTGGTTAAATTGTATTCAGATCCTTTTGCATGTAAATATCAGGGGTGCAGAAAATGTTTTAATTCCAAACATTTCCCCCAATCCGTTTGAAAATTTCCCCCATTTTACCATATATTATAGACTTACATAAATTCTGTATTACCTTAGGTATAGAAAATTTTACGATACACAGGGATGTTGGTCTTGTTGAACAAAAAACTGAAATCCAAACCAAATGCTTGGTTTGAAAAGCCAAAAAAGCTTAACTAAGCGCGAATAAAAATTTTAAATTTTAACAATTATCTCAACAATTATCTGAACTTCAAACCAAATGCTTGGTTTGGAGAACCAAAAAAGCTGAACTGAGCGTGACAGATAAAATTTATATTTTAACATTACCACGACACAAAAAAGTTAAAATAATAATTATATAATACTATACTACTGAATGTACTTTAAATTTCTTTATAAACACTTTAAAACTAAATAAATTTACTTTTATTTATGTTATTTTGGGGGAGGGGGTCATCATCAGTTTTGTCTGTTGTGTGTGTGAACATTTATGCTCTTCATTTGGTGTATTACCATTAAGTTTTAATAGTTTGGCAGTTCCGCAAGGCTTAAAATTTAGACACCGGGTTTTACAAAAAAAAAATCTTGACTGCCTCTTTGGGATTGAAATCCCCATCATGGTCTTTCAATGCATATCTTTATTAACATGGTCAGGTTCATACATTTTTTAAGAAAACAATATTCATGCACTTTTCCAGAAAAATTCAAGGACTAGAAATTTATTAGCAGCATAAAATCTAAATATATAAAACGTGCATAAGCCCGACACTCTATTAAAAAAAAAACTAAAACTGGTCTTCAATCAGAAACCCCACAGTATTAACGAAATAGAAAAAAGGTTCAAAAGTAAACAAAAAGAATTTTAACTTTCAAGCTGTTCACGACTCACGGACACTTGATCAGAAAAAATAATGTGGTTATCCGACTGGCCTGAACCGGAGCTACAAAAGATACCCTTCCGATCACGCAGAGCCACAGAACTGTCAATCATTCTGATGCAATGTGAGTAATGTGACATCAGCGGCAGATTTCGAGAAAATTACTAGGCGGCAAAATAAGTAAATCAGGAAACATTATTGGACTACAATTTTTTTTTGTCACCGTAATGATCGTCTTCGAATGTGGGGATTGTACTGGCCGTTGATCGATATTTGAAGACATCATATTGTAATCTAATCTTAATTCATCCACAAATTTTAATTAAAAATTTTATCTTTATGATTAAAATCTATTATTTAAACTAGTTATTTATCAAAATTTAAGCTTAGTTTTTATCAATATAGAGCTTCTTCTCTAATGAGAGATTGCACTGGCTGGCCGAGATTCGAAGATATCTTAGTATAATCTAATCTTAATTCATCTTCCCATTTTAATAGAAAATTGTGTCATTATTATTTAAACTAGTTATTTATCAAAATTTAAGTATAGTTTTCATCAATATGGAGTTTCTTCTAATGGAAGATTGCACTGACAGGCCGAGATTTGAAGACATCTTAGCGTAATCTAATCTTAATTCATCTTCGCATTTTGGTTGAAATTTTTATCTTCATTATTAAAATCTGTTATTTTAGCCTGTAGTTTATTGAAATTTAAGTTTAGTTTCACCTAATTCCGGGCACCGTAAAAATTGAGATTAACCGCGATGATATGCTGAATTTAGGATACAAACGCAGTACGCTATTTTGGTTAGTTAGAACAAAATTAAAAAGTAAATTTACGGCAAGTTTTAAAACAGAAAACGAATGGTTGGTCAGGGAATTTTGGAATACATTGTTAAAATCGAAAGTAATTGAATATTTTCCACAAAATTTCCCCAGATGGCAAAAATTTCCCCGATCTAGGATCGCCGGATCGGACATATTCTGCATCCCTGGTAAATATTACCTTACAAGAGTTTCCAACTAATGGACCAATGGACTTTCCCCTCTCCCTTTTTACTCTGTTTTACCCAAGTTAGGTTAGCACGGAGTGTAGTCAGGAACAGTGTAGGCTATGAATCATATTACTCTATATGCTTAATATGAGAAAAATAACATGAAGGGTCCGTTTACTTGACTTAGAAAGCAGGAAAAGTGATGATATAGGAGGGTATCATGGCAATTTGGCATGCCACTCTTAGATATGACTAGCAAATACCTGATCTTCGCACGGACTAAAAGATATCAAATCGATCCAAGCTGAAGGCAAAGGCAACAGAATGAAATAAGCATAATTAATTTGAATTATTTTTTGTGTTTAGTTTAATTTCTTCTTCTGGTGGCAATGCGGAAGAAGAAAAAATGAGCGGATTTGAACAAAAGTGGTATATTTTTTTTCCAGAAAATTCAAATTTTCTCTAAAAATACAGCTAATATGAAAAAACTAAGCCTCAGGTGCACACGTTGGTATTAAAAGAAATCTATCTTAAAAATTGTGAATTCTACTGAGGGCAATCTAAGTAGATCTTTTACGATCCACATGCACACTTGTTCTTTTAATTATTATAGATTTTTAATAAAAAACAGAGTGGCTGTTTCGTTTCACTGAAAGGAAGGATTTTTCCAATGCCTTTAGGAGCAATGTTTGAAAAACAAGACCAATTACTGAATGATATCATAAATAATAAAGATAAACAATCATCATTTTATTTGGTCACTCCTAGTCTGAGCAACTGAATGTAAGTCAATTAGTGTATTTTAGTAAATTTAATAGTAAACCAAGGTTCCCATGACTGCCTTTTCTAAAAAGGACTTTTTTAAAAAAAATTTCCAAGTAAAACAACTTTTTTTAAACTAATATTACAAAAAAAAAAAAAAAAAATGATATCATACTTCTTGTGTTACTTATAATATGAATATCTTGATGCATAATGTAATTTCTAAACAAATTTTCATTTTAACAGATATTCAGGGTTTAATTTATTTTCATGAATAATAGTAAGATATTTTAGGGATCCAAACTTTAAAATTACCTATGTAAAGCAAAAATTAAAGATACTGCATTGATATACAATATTATGCTCATAACATGAAAAAAGTTAATATAGAGTTAATTCAAAATATCTTTTAGAACTAGAAAACTCATAAAGCTACACATCCTAAAATAGTGCATTCACCAAATAGTTTATTTAAAGTTCCAAAAGCGGTAGCAACGCATAGTCAAAAAGGATCCTCACAGTGAAGATGAGTTAGTTTCGCTTTTATACTACTGTACTTGTTGTTAACTGGATTACTGGTAGGAAAAAAGAGGAGCACCATACACTGGCAGTCTTTCTATGGGCATTTCACAGTTCTTATTACTAAAAATATGTTATGACTAAAATTCACCTTTATGAAGACTTTTGAGAGGTCTACAATGCGAGGCATATCTTTCTTGGGGTCTTTCTCATGGTTGATAGTCGTCAAAAGATATTTCATATCTTCTGTTGTGCCAAAGCCTAATGTTTAAATAAGTAAAATTAAATTATATTAAATATAGTCTTTGGCAGTATTCAAAGTAAAATAATATTAGTACTGAATACAAATATTTTTTTTTTTTTAAGTATTTATAGTTCAAGAAGGGTTATTTTAAAATATATTTAGTAGTTTTCTAGTCATTCTTATCAAAATTGGAATTTTGCAGTTGGCTTTTGCCAAATGGCAAAAATTAAAAAAAAAAAATTGAAATTATTTAAATTCCAATGCAGTTAATTTATTTTCAGTATTTTTCCCATGATGTATGAGTATTAAAGATACAAATATATATTTTTAGGGATGGAAAAAAATATGCATTATATATAACTGGTAGAGATAGACCCTTCAGCATTATAGGGTTAAACTAATGCTATGTTACCTAGCTTCAGCATGTCCTTATTATAAAATATTTTCTCCATCATTGGCAGCCAAATTGAAGAATCACCGATCTTGTTCAGTGTCAGAATGTCAATCAGGTAGACAGCATCCCAAACAGCTAGTTGCAATAAATCTGCTCTTGCATAACTGGCAATGAAATAAGAAACTTAAATTGTTTAACATTTTTGTGTACACTCCGTGCCAACCTAACTTGGGTAAAAACAAAGAGCAAAAAGACAGAGTGAAAAGCGTGATTGGTCCGTTAGTTGGGATCTCTTGTAAGGTAATATTTACATACAAAATGATCTTTATATAATTTAACCAAAACAAACTTTTCATTCTGATAAAATTGCCAAATTTTCTCAAATAATAAACGAATCTGTTAGACATGAAATGAAATCAATATTTTAAACATGTTTTCTGGATGGATTCACAAATAATTATGGAACTCTTTACATCCGCCGAAGGATCTTCTCCATAGCATATTTCTATTTACCCAACTTAGGTTGGCAAGGAGTGTAGAAGATTACATATAATTGAAGTTTATGATCATTAAATATCCTCAAAACACTTGAAAAGTTAATGTCATCGGTAAAATGACAAAAACACAAATGTGCAAATTCTAGGGATTGAGTTTTTGAAAACGATAGAAACAGTATTCTTTTTTTTTTCCATCTCAGTGATTTTGGCAGTTGACCAATGATATAATAAGACTATAATTTTTTTTACACTAAAGAGTCTGAGATTATATGCTTAGAATAACAGTAGGTAACATAAAATTATTTTGATGTAAGAGTTACAGTGAATAAGAGGAGAATCCAGTGTATTAGTTAGGCCGTTATTCGCTACACAGCATGCATTACTGGCTTAACAATCAAAATATTCTTACTTTGATTACTTTATTTTGAATACTTAAGAAATAAAAAAAAAGTATACTCCTTGCCAACCTAAGTTGGGAAAATAGAAATATGCTATGGAGAAGATCCTTCAGCTTATGTAAAGAGTTCCATAAATTATTTGTGAATCCATCCAGAAAACGTGTTTAAAACATTAATTTCATTTAAGGTCTAACAGATTTGAATATTATTTGAGAAAGTTTGGCAATTTTATCAGAATAAAAAGTGTATTTTGGTTAAATTGTATTCAAATCATTTTGTATGTAAATATTACTTTACAAGAGTTTCCAACTAACAGACCAATTGCTCTTTTCCCCCTTACTTTTTTCTATTTGTTTTTACCCAAGTTAGGTTGGCACAGAATGTAGGCAAACTTTTTCATTGAGAAAGTTTTTTTTCTTAAGTTATGCGAGATGACTGATTAGGCTAAAAGGCTAAAGTGTAAACTTGTTTTGACTGCATGAGGATAAAAGTAAAAATATTAACTGAAAATATATGCTTAATGGAAGGGCAAACATTGACGACTTGTTACTAAAACAATTTAATTATATTGCCATAAAAATTCTATAAGATTGTAAAAGTAAAATGTTTCACACCCAGTGTTTAAAGTTACTCCCATATCAGGTTTCCACTCGAGATCCATTCCCAAAGCATCATAGTTCTGAAAATACACAAATGTATTTGGCTTTAATAAATTTCATACTGAATGAATTACAAATATATTGTTCTGGGAATTGCCTACAAACATTATTGGCAAAGATATAGAAAATATTCTCAGTTTCAACCATGACACATTATAACTTAAACATAATCAAATTCTTATATTTTTAACCTGTGTGCGGTTAAACTTAAAATTACCTTTTCACATATATCCTTAATATCACTTAGTATTTTAACATTCCAACTGCACCCAGACGGTGACAAACAGTCGCCTAAATCAATCGTTCGCACAGAACTGAGAGAATCTTCCGCTCACACGATGACCTTTTAAAAGCTTTCTTATATCAAAATCTTAACTCTGATTGGTCAGTGTTGGAGTCGGTTAGGGCACGCAGTAAGGACACAAAAGTCAAATAACTTCGTTTTATTGAAGGTAAAACTTCATAGAAAAAGCTACAGACAATTTGTTTGCAGAAATTAAATCATCGCGATGTTTAAATAAGAAAAACAATCATATCTCGACAGCAGACTGAAAAATATGATATCAGGCATAGCTAGCCCAGATCCACATCATCATCAAAGTGGAATGTCGGAATGAGGCGGCTTCCCCAAGCACCTACTTAAATATGGCGCTTAGGACCGCCCTCTCATTCTGATAGGTCCGTTACGTCATCTCCGGCCACGCCCCGCGGCGTTGCCCACCCAATCCCGAGCCGATCACGGGAAAGTGACGTCATGGCGGTGCCGCAGCGGGATGAGGGCGGAAATGACTTGACACAACGTGTAACGTTGTCAAAAATCTAGTTTTGCATGACAATATTTACAAACGGCCAACAATCGGCCCCCTCATGCACAACTAGAAAAAACACATTAAATTTATACAAACATTACATTTCAAATACACTGTCAAAAATACACTGAATTTTTTTTTTTTTTTTTTACATAATTTTATAGTTTTAAAAGTCCTCATTTTTGACAAAAACGTGAGAATAGAATTTCTCAACTTCATTTTTTGAAAGTGGTTTAGTGAAGATGTCAGCAAGGTTTTTCTTAGTGCTGACATGAGTAATATTAAACTGATTTTCAAATATTAAATTTCTTAGAAAATGGTATCGAACGTCTATGTGTTTAGTTCTACTATTTTCGATAGGCGATTTAGAAAAATCGATTGCAGCTTGATTGTCGCAATATAAGTTTGTGTGATTTAAATTTAACTCTTTAAGGCCCAAAGTATTACACTCTTTAATTACATTTTTAATCCAGACCAACTCTTTCGCAGCTTCCGTCATAGTAACATATTCGGACTCCATAGTGGACAAAGCCAAGCACTTTTGCTTAAAAACTCTCCAGAATATTGGAGCTTTATCAATAAACAAAATTATACCGCCAATGGAAACCCTATCATCACGTGAGGCTGCGAAATCCGAGTCGCAAAAACAATTTATATTTAAATCCGATATACCAGATAAATCTAACATCAAATCACGAGTGTAGTTTAAATAACCCAAAAGTTTTAACAGGACGTTCCAGTGTACGATCCCTGGGTTTTCTTGAAATTGTGATAGCAAATTTACCGCGTACGAAATATCGGGCCTGGTGCGGTTAGCAATGTAAGACAGGCAACCGATTACGCTTCTGAACGGCAATTTTTCCATTTCAGACATCTCGTCTTTTGTAGAGGGACAATCAAGCTTAGACAATACAACACCTTTAGCAATAGGCAGGGATGATATTGGATATTTAAACTTAGAAAATCTTTGCAATACTTTATCTATGTAATCTTGTTGATGAATATATAATTTTCCATTTTTCTCAAAAAACTCTACACCCAAAAGTTTTTTGGTTTTACCAAGAATTTTTACATCAAATTTACTTTTCAGCAAATGTATTACTATGTCAATTTTGTTTTGATTTTTGCCGAAAATTACAATGTCATCAACATAGACCAGTAACACAATATCATTATTTAATATATACACACAATTACACCAATCAAGTCGTTTAAAATTTAAAGTCTCTAAAACACGGTCAAATTCGAAAAACCATTCGCGACCGCTTTGATGCAAACCATAGATCGCTTTCTTAAGATGACAAACATAATTTCTTTTACTATTGTCCACAAAACCTTCCGGTTGGTGCATGTAAATTTCCTCAGTTAGGGGTGCATACAAGTACGCACATTTGATATCTAACTGGGAATGTTGCCAACCATACATACACACTAGGATTGAAAAAAACAATCGTATGATCGTGAAATTTACAACCGGGCTGAATACCTCGTCGTATGATTCCCATTTCTTTTGCCGAAACCCCTGGGCTACCAAACGAGCTTTGTACCTGACAATTTCGTTACGATCATTCTTCTTCAGAGTATACACCCATTTAGAACCCAAGATTTTGGCATTGTGGGGTGCAGGGACTAAATCCCAAACTTCCCGGTCTTTCATCATGTCTATTTCATCGGTCATCGCTTTTTGCCATTTGACCGATTCTGATGTTATCAAACTTTCTTTAAAGCTTTTGGGGATTTTTACTTCGACATAACACGCCACGGCATCAGAAGTGGAATCAACGAGCGATGTTTCGAGATCTGAAAATTCGCCCGAAGTTTCTAAATTATCAGTTATATTTACATCTGAAATTTTTCCCGAAAATGTGTTTTTCCCACTAAAGTTAAACAACTCTTCTTTAAAATGAATATTTCTGGCACTACAATATTGTTGTACATCGTTAAATGATCGAAAACGCGTTTTAGTCCCCTCAATTGTATAGTAAATATCGTTACGCGAACCATCCCTTCTGGGATGTACACTCCGAATCCATGGAATACTTTCACATGGTGTCATCCCATCCTCGGATTCACTATCAGAATTATCCCGGAATGTCACGATGTTAGGATTTGGGTCCAGGACAGCTTCCACTACCTTTTGGTCACTTTTTACGTCCTCGTCAAATCTTACGTTTATTGTTTCGATTACTTTATACTCGTATTTTAGCCAAATACGATAGCCCTTTGTTTTCTGGGCGTATCCGACCATGATCCCGATTTTTGATCGCATATCTAATTTCTTGCTTAGATTTTTAGGGACACCTACGTACGCTACACTACCAAAAGTACGCAAATGGGAAACATTTGGCTTTCGGCCACAATACAGTTCAAAAGGAGTTTTACTCTTAGATTTATGACAAACTCTATTCCAGACGTATGTAAAACACATTAGGGCCTCCGTCCAGAATTTTTGATCCAGGTTACTGGAGCTTAACATACTTTTTATGGCATCAAGAGCAGTAAGATTAAATCTTTCACTTACCCCGTTCTGCTCGGGTGAGTAGATGTTTGTCCTTTCGGCCTTAATTCCTAAGTTTTCGAGGAAGTTGTTAAAATCCTTGTGACAGAATTCGAGTCCATTATCTGTCCTAATGCTTATAACTTTAAGGTCGAGGAATCTTTCAGCTCTTTTAAGATACCTAGTAAAAATATCATACACGTCCGACTTGTTTTTCATCGGAAAAGTTACAACCTTTCTGGAGTAATCATCCGTTATTGACAGAAAATACCTGTTATTATCATAAGACGTAACGGGAAGGGGTCCGCATACATCCAAATGCAAAAGCTCAAGTGGTTTAGTTGATCTTATGTTAGAAATGGGCTTAAACGAAACCCGTTTTTGTTTGGCAAGTTTACAATCTACGCAGTTCCCATTACATGACGCTTTCAATACTGGTAGACCATATACACTTGAGTTTTCACTAGTATGTACAAGATAATCGTTATTGATATGGCAGAAACGATTATGCCAAAGTTTAAGATCACCTTTAAAACTTTTAGTTGAAACTTTAAATACATTAGCATTGGATGTAGTTGGAATTTCACCTGTTACGTACTTATGAGGTTTAAAGTAGTAAAGACCGTTAAACCTTTTTGCATAGAATAACTTTTCACCTTTTTGATTATATACCCATAATCTTCCGTCTTCCCCCACAAAAGAACCGCCTGCTTTTTCAACAGCAGATCCCGAGATTAAATTTCGACGAAGTTTAGGGGAATACATCACATTTGTTAGCGTGACTAGCTGCGTGTTGTTGTTTAGCGTGACATAAAACCGAACGGTTCCGACACCTTTAACGGAACCTTCCATGCCACCACAAGCTAGAGACATTTTAACGTCTTCTAAAGGCTCATAATCTGAAAACAACTCACGGTTATTACAAAAATGCGACGAAGCCGCAGTATCAACAAGCCAAGATATTTTATCAGGGGATTCGCTAACCTGACTTACCGATGCTTCAAGGTGAAAAGTATTCGTATTCAAATGACAATAATTATTTGAAGGTTTTTTCACGTTAGCATTTGATTTTGACCTCGCCATGTTACAGTTGGCGGCCACGTGACCAAACCTTTGACAGCGAAAACATTTCTTTTGAGAAACGTCTGCCCTAGGTTTGTCATTATTTACATTTTTAGAAACTCTTATTTTTACTATAATTTACACTTTTATTATTAGAAACTTTAGTATATGAAGCAGAATCATAGGCATAATCAGAAAATGAATTATTTTCAAAGTCAACTTTGCACTGTTTGAGTCTACTTTCTTCTAATAGTAGGTCTGCTAATATCTTATCAAACTTAAAGTCTGCATCTTCCCATCTATAAATAGTTTGCACTAAACTTTGATAACTAGATGGTAAATACCTTATCAATTGGAAACCTTGATATAAGTCATTAACCGGATGTCCGGCTTCTCGCAGTTCACCGACGATCTTTTGTAGGCGAGCTCCGAATAGTCCGATATCGTCGCTCGGTTGGAACTTGCAATTGAAGAACGTGTCTAGAAGATGGATCACACGCGCTCTTGACTTAGGCTCAAAATGCTCCACAAGCTTGTCCCAAGCTGCTTTCCCGTCCGAGGTCGAAGATATAATGACACGTAAGCTCGGCTCCACACTCATGTAGATCGTCGAATATGCCCGGTCCTTCCGTAGATCATATTCCCGCTTCTCTTTAGCGCTGGCTGTCGTCTCTGGTGCTGTCTCTTTCCCGGTGATGAAACTATAGAGTCCCCGTTCCATCAATAACACTTTGGCATCGTCCTTCCACGTCGACCAATTTAGGCCATTCAGACGCTCAATGGAAGTTTCAGACATCGCGGCTGCCGTAGAGGGTTGCACTAACATTCGAATGATTGCTTAGTAATATGCAGACACATCGCTGGATTCTCACTATCGGACGCGCCGCGGGTGCGGCCCCCATCCAGAAACGTCCCTACTGCGCGGGCTGGGCCCATAACCATTGTTGGAGTCGGTTAGGGCACGCAGTAAGGACACAAAAGTCAAATAACTTCGTTTTATTGAAGGTAAAACTTCATAGAAAAAGCTACAGACAATTTGTTTGCAGAAATTAAATCATCGCGATGTTTAAATAAGAAAAACAATCATATCTCGACAGCAGACTGAAAAATATGATATCAGGCATAGCTAGCCCAGATCCACATCATCATCAAAGTGGAATGTCGGAATGAGGCGGCTTCCCCAAGCACCTACTTAAATATGGCGCTTAGGACCGCCCTCTCATTCTGATAGGTCCGTTACGTCATCTCCGGCCACGCCCCGCGGCGTTGCCCACCCAATCCCGAGCCGATCACGGGAAAGTGACGTCATGGCGGTGCCGCAGCGGGATGAGGGCGGAAATGACTTGACACAACGTGTAACGTTGTCAAAAATCTAGTTTTGCATGACAATATTTACAAACGGCCAACAGTCAGTGAAGAAGCGTTCGACATTCTTTATCATTTGAAGAATACACGGGAATAACCGATTGATTTATTAGGCAGACGCCCGCAATTGTCAGCATAAAACCGGTTTCTCTCTTTCTTCCTCGCTTGGTCCAAGCGTCGGGATCGCCAATCGCCTGAATCTTGTAGTTAGGAACCACAGAGATAGTAGTTAAAGTATTAGCGTAGCATATCACGTGACCTACAACACTGACTTCATTGGGGCTCTTCTGGGAGCTCCTTGCGCGTCCCGTCGTTAGCATTGGAGGTCATGTGATCTGCCACTCTATTACTTTAACTATGATATCTATGGTAGGAAATGGTTTCCTTACACAAGTTTAGTTGATCACTCGCTATCATCGCCAAAGTGGCCTGCTAAGGAAACTTCTCTGCAAAATCAAACGGTTTTTCCCGTTGTACTTTTCAATTGTGGAGCACTTCCCCACAAACTATCCTCGAGTCTACAAGCTAAAATCTATCCTCTCTTGATGCATAGTTGATACAATAAAAGATTTAATTATATCTAAGTTTCCCTGTTGACTTATTTTACATATAGTTAATCTATAAACAAATATATTTTCGATACATTCCTTTTTCTTAAACAACTCATACAATACAGAAAAAACTAATTTACGTTGCCTTCATGTTTGAAAATACCTACTACGGAAATATCTTCAACAGCTTTCAGTAATTCGACCGGAGTATCTACAAAATGAATATCTGATTTCTTCAAACGCAGTTGCAGGTAATCCTTATCATAAGCATCTGAAGGAGGAGGTTTTATGTATTCAAACCTGGAAGGGAAAAATCATATTAAACATAGGATAATATTATTTAAAAAAAAAGTAAATAAGTAAATAAAAGTAAAATAAATCATAAATAAAAAGTTAATAAATAGTAAATAAAATAATAATAAAAAATAGTAAATAAAAGTAAAACAAAATAGTAAAAAAAGTAAATATTTTTTATTTGCCATAGAAAACATTATGTTTGCATATTAATGCAAAAACGGTTGCTTATAAATCAGAAGCAATAGTAAAATGCTTAAACAAAAAACATTCAGAGCAACTGTTCATCCCATTATATGTATAAAACCCATTGTGTAACTTTTTTTGCTAACAATTTAACCGACTTTTAGAAAAATATTTAAAAATGTAACATGGTCAATTTTGGAAAGGTACAGAACTATTTTTTGGGAAAACAATCAAGTTTATTTTAAAGCATATCTAATTACCTTAATAAGAAAAAATACTGTTAAAAAAACTTTAATTAGTCCAAAAAAATATATATTGTATACTTTGCTTTGCACGTTGATGGACCAATTAATTAGCATGCTTTCAAATAAGTGAATGAAAAGATATAAGCGTTTGGCCTATTCTTCATAAATTATGTTGAGTTATTGATGCACTAGAACACCGCAAGGCTATTGGCAACTTGTTTGGGAAACATAAGTTATAACCATGAGCTGACACCTGAGCAGGCACTCACAACACAACTTTTAGGAACAACATTGTAGGCAGCATTGAGACAGTGGAGCATATAGTAACCTGCATTCCCTCTACACTGATTATTATTCATCAGACTTCTTTGGCTGCACAAACCACTTATAGGTAAACTTTTACACAATGCTCAGGCTGGAACCTGAGACCTTTCACATGCAAGAGAAGCGCCTTACCCACTGGGCTCCCTAGCCTCATAAATTGGGGTGAAATAAGTTTAGTTATAGTCGAATTAATGCAATGTTTGGCGAAATTTGGCTTACCTTGCAATACTACTTGGCACACATTTCAGGCAATCAGGCCAATGCTCAGGACGCATGTTAAGCAGCACAGCAACATTCATGGCTAATTGGGCTTCATTGATAGAAACTAACTTTACAATAAGTTCTCTTTGTAAGAATTTGTGTTCAGAAATTAAATCCTGTAAAAGTCAAGTACATAAAATCTTTTCAAAAATCAGCAATTTGAAGCAGTGACAATATTGATTTGATTTTCAATACAAGAAATGGTTTAGTTTGAATTATCATAGCACTCACAAGGGCTAATGGTGGCGGGTGTCGTAATTTAGAACCACATTAAGACAAAAAAGTCAAAAGAAAGTTAGTAGGAGGGTTTTATGCCTTGTACAAAAGTTGCCATAATCTAAAGCATCTTATTTTTGGAGATTTAACTTGTCAAATTCAAACAGTGATCACAGAGTTTTGTTAAGGGATTTTGAAAAGCTTCAAAACCCAGCGCTCTCCAATTTTTTTCTAACCTCTCTCACATAACAAAAGCAACATGCGAAAAATGAGAGCCAGTTAATTGAAATTTTTTTAATTATTACAATAATGAATAGCTTCAATTGCTTTTTAGGGATAAAAAATTACTGTTAAGAAGCGTAAATAATCAGTTTTATTCTATATGACTTACTAATCAACTACATAATAATCACAGATAACTAATTATGCACCTAATTGAGTTTCGGTGAAACTTATGTACTGTTTTTACATCAAAGAACAAAGATTTCATAATTGATTTTTACCATGAAATAAAAATAAGTAGGTACATAAAAATACAAGACCACAATTATTATAAATGTAACTCACCAAAGTTAATTCTAACCAAGGTTCATATTCAATACTTTCCTGTTAAAACCAAAAATATCATTATTAAGACCAATGACCACTAATTAAAGAATTTCTAAAACATCAAGTGAATAGACATAAATATAAGCAGCATTTGAGTTAAATGTGAGTATACAAGATTTTTACAAAAGTATCTGATAAACTTACTTCAACAAATTTCTTACGGAAAAGATAATGCATAGATTTGGCAATTTTAGTGTTGTACAAGTTCGGACAGAATTCTAAAAAAAAAAAAAGAAGAAGAAAAATAAGAAAACTAAATTGTACATAAAACAAGTTCGATACAATTTACAAAACAGAACAAATATAGATAATTCAAAAAAAATGTTTGTGTACCATTTGTAAATGAGCCACTTTAAACTGTAATTTTAATTAAAACCACCAGAAAATATAAAAATCTGTTTTATTAATATCTTTGGACCAACTTACAAAAACATCTTAGATATCAAAAATACTTGTTAAAGGTGTTTCTTGTATGATAAAAGATCTCTATACAGTTAAAAGAAAGAAAATGTTTAAAACTTACATCCAAACAAAATATTCGACAAACACTCACGAAACTTAGATTTAACAAATAATACTGGCTTAGGATGTTCATCGCAAATAACTAGTACTAGCCCTCATCAACAAGCAATTGCTTTTCACAGACAGTTTAAAACTGGGCTAGCATACCAAAGTTTTATGGATCAAAAATAGCCATCTTGGGTAGTGCATTGGACGAGACAACATTTAAGGTAAAATCTTCTGACAACCTTCACTCATCCCAAGCAAAGTCCTGAGATTCAAAACAGGCATCAGAAATCAGAGATTCAAAGCAGGTATCAAAGTGCTGAGAGGCACCAGAATCCTGACATTCAAAGCAGGCATCAAAGTGATGAGAGGCACCTGAAATCTGAGGTTCAAAGCAGGCAGTTCAGTCCCAAAGACATCAGGTACCAGCATCAACAGGTTTATGAGCATTGTTTGTTGCACACTCTATCACTTACAAATTTGGTTTTTCGGGATCAAAACTGGGTAGATCAATACCTCTTCACACTTATAAGTTTATCCATTGGAAATGTATAAAGATCTGTTACCATGCAAGACCCCCAAGAAACAAAGTTAGTTAACGGAGAAATATACACATATGTACAAAAATTACAGCATCTTTGTATACATACCAATATCAATATTAAAAAGTTCCATATAAGCTGTAAGTTTCTTTATTGCCCATTTATTATTGAGCAATATTTTCTTATCTGGGTGGAGGTCTTCTGCATTTACAAATCTAGCAACCAAGAAAAACTAATTGATGCATTCATAGAAAATATAAACATTGAAACACATTACAGGCAGTTTGAAAAGGATATTCCTTTTTGCAAAACAAGTAGCAGTTCAAAAAATTGTATTTCAGTTTTATTGCTACAATACATTTTTTTACAATTCTGGAATCAAACACAATATAATATATATTACATATTATAATTTACATATTATAAATTTAAGTTCTATAAGAAGAATTTAATGTAACTAAATAAATAAATTTCAATTTTTTAAATCCATGAAAATAAAAAAAAATCATTGAATATTTTATTTGACAGAAGTGTGCTAAGATGACAGAAGAGTGATTTCGTTTCAAGATACAGCATATTAATACTAGGTTATTACCTGATGAATTCTTTAATTTGGCAGTCTCGCTTGAGTTCATCCAAAGTTTTTACAAATTCATACTGGTAGTGAGGCACTTTGGCAAGATACTTTTTTGCACACTCTTCATTTCCCATGAAAAATAAAGGAAACACAATCTGGAAATAGTTTTTAAAAACACTAAATCAGGATCATTTAAAATATTTTTCAATTCTCTAAATAATAATATAAAAGGAACAAAAACTATGTTATAAAAATACACTAAAATAAAAATATATATATTGGTGTTTCAACAAAACAAAAAATTACCTCATTTATATGATATTCCTGCTCCAAATTTAAAGCAGAAACTAAATTATAAGCCTGCAACATAAAGAAAATGTCTCAATGAAGCTAAAATGAACTAATATTAATATATAATTTTTTTGACAGCTATATTCTAAACTGTAATGTAAGAGGTGTAAAATATTTCTATAGAAAGCCTTTAAATTTTATAAAGTAATATCTTTATAAAGTGTTCTGCATTGTAAAGGAAGAAAAAAAACTAGCGATGTGGAAACATTTCACAACTTTCAATTAACACTAAAAAATCAATACAATTAAAGGTAATTATTTACCCTCTAAGATAACTTCATAAACTTTAAAACCTAAAAGCTTAAAATCTGCCCATGTGCCATTTTCTTGAAAACTCCTCGGCACAACAGCGTATTACTAGGACAAGGCCTGCGGTGCCCATTTCAGCTTTCGTGACCTAGGGCTCTGGGGTGCTAGGCATATGTTCCACTAAGGTTATCAGCCTCACGCCGAACTCCCAATGTTAAGTTCCCAAGCATACTTGGTACCCATTTTATCAACTCACTCAAGGAATGAAAGGATGGGTCAACCTCGCCCAATTCAGGATTCGATCCCCGGACATGTGGCGTGGCAATGCGAAGCACTACCACTAAGCCACTGGGCCTCAAAAGCCTTATTATGTCGATATTCGTGAAGCAATTTTCATGATGCAATGCATGCATAATCATACGCCAATTTGCATGATGACTTACTACACGAAATATTTAATCTTGTTTATAATGATACTCGTTTTTTAACATCATAAACATCGCAGTCTCTTGAATTATGACGAATAGCCAGGTTACAACATACTCAGAATAAAAAAAATTACTTTTTTGAAGTTCCTTCTTGACAGCATATGACGAATTATATCTTTTGCATACTCTTTCTCCCTGGAAAGGTTGAAAATTTCACACAGCTGCTTTATCACAGAGTTGTCGTTAAGATCCACAGCCACATCCAAAGCCTTCATTCGAATGTCTTTGGTAATCGGAAAGGAACGATTGTACCTAGAACCAAAAATATTGTAACATCTCGCATAGTAAATAGACAGACTATAAGGTAGGAGAGGATGCTTGGAGAATGCTTGCAATCAAATATTCTCAATCCCCTTTCTTGGATAAATGTGATTGCCATAAAGAATTACTTATCACTTTTTTAAGAGTTTATTGACACCATGGAAGGTAGGGGGAAAGAATAACTGGTTAGGCCAGTTTAAGGACATTAGAAGGGAACACTGAAATTAGAATAAATATTGAATTACCTAATACCTAGTATTTAGAGTGAACAAAAGATTGGATAAAATACCATTTTAGTTTCTTCGAGCAGTTAAATATTTCAAGTTCTTCCCGACTTATTCCAGATATTGCAGGTGGGTACATCCTGATTTATTAGTTCTTATTTTCTAATGAAATTAATTAAGCGTTATGTTACTCCATTCTTAGAAGGGGTCTTTTCGAGGTTTTTCGAGGTCTTTTCGGAAAGAAGGTCTTTTCGAGGTTTGCATATGCATACAGGCAGACTATAAGCTCTTTAAATATATTGAACAAGTTACAAAATAAAGTTATTTTTTTACATTGGGCACCACTCCTTCACAGCTGCAGCAATCTTCCCCAGCATCCAGGGGTTCTTCTTGCGACTAAAACCCTCTCCGTACCACATCAGGTCCAGTACCATATACAGCGGGTCGCTTTGGTGCGACATGGCAGCAAACAGAATATTTTTGAAAACAGCTGGCTCCTTGCATTTAGTAGATAATTCGATAAGGAGGTCTTTGAGAAATGGGGGGATTTTGCGGACTGGGCCTTCTGCAGATCACATGGTATCTAATTGCAGCAGTGCGAAACGCGTGGAAACAAGATTATCATGGCAAACTTGACAGTGTTGCCATCTTTTTGAAGAAAAAGTATACTATAACATAATAAAAAAATATCATTTAGTACTAAAATTACGCAAAAAATACTAGCTGCATTATGGATTCTTTTAAGTGACTTAACAAAAAAAAGCAGGTAAAACGCTTTTCCAGTATTTTTTCATAATTTTAGAACCAAATGGTATTTTTTGGATGACGCCATGATGTTTTTTCCATCAAAAAGATGGCATCACTTTCAAATTTGCCATGATGTTAATCTTGGCTCCAACGTGTGCCTCAGCGCCACAATTGGAAGTCATGTGATCGGCCGCTCTAATATTTTTACAACGATATCTATGACTGTACCACATATAAGACCTCACAACGGAATGTAAAATGAGTTAGGTTTAGAAAAGCGATGTTCCCCCGTTTCCAAGAAAACCAAGCGAAGGGATGGGGGAAGAAAGTCTTTTCGAGGCTTGCATAGTAAATAGACAGACTATAAACTCTTAATATATATTCAACAATTTACAAAATTAAGTTATTTTACGTTTGGCACCACTCCTTCACGGCCGCAGCAATCTTCCCAAGCATCCATGGGTTCTTCTTGCGGCTAAAACCCTCTCCGTACCACATCAGGTCCAGCACCATATACAGTGGGTCGCTTTGGTGCGACATGGCAGCGAACAGAATATTTTTGAAAACGGCTGGCTCCTTGCACTTGGTTGACAACTCGACAAGGAGGTCCTTGAGAAATGGGGGGATGTTGGGCACTGCTTGGGCCTTCTGCATGGTTAGGCTGGAATAGTCAAATTAGAAAATAAGTATAGAAGAACTACAATTATCCGAAGCAATGGAGACCTTATTACATAAATGTAAAACAAGTCGACAGGGAAACTTAAGATAAAAGTTAGTCCATAGGCAAACTTTCCAAAATAGAGCCAAAAGTCCATATTCTGGCGACTTTCCATAACAGAAAACCAACCGAAATAAGCAAAATAACGGTCAGATAGGGTTGCCATTATACATCATTGTTACGAAGTTAATCATCAATCGAAGTCGGATAGGTTGCAACAAAAAAAACTATTTATTGCCAAATCTGAAAAATCGCGCCAATAGTTACCATACAGTAAAGGTGATTCGAAGTTAGGTTAGGTTTGAATTATCGTTGCACTAGTGCTACACGAGGGCTATTGGCAAAGGGCAGTGAATTTTAGAACCACAGTCAAGTGACAAGCCGACACCTGAATAGACACCCAACGCAACTGTTAAGGGCAACATCGTACGCAGCGTTAGGACTTGGAAGGATATTTAACGTGCACTCCCTTACACAGGGTAGGTATTATTTGCCGGACATTTTCGGTTGCACAGGCCGTTTATAGGTCGGCAGTTATTTTGGCGACGCCCGGACCTGAGCCTGGAACCTGTCGCATTCTAAGCGAGTGCCTAACTGATCCTAGTAAAATTAGAAAATAAGTACAGAAGAACTCCAGTTATCCGAAGCAATTGAGACCTTATCACATACATATAATCATAAATTTGAATAATTGGAGTTCTAGTGCACAAAAGAATTAAGGTACTTAACAACTAATTAACACTGCATGGGTAAGAACTTTTGTATCTAGACTAAAACCTAATAAATTTCTTTCAAAACATAAATAATATTTTCTAAGCACATGAAAATTAAACCCTTTTAAATAAGCTATTAGAAAAAACAGTAATTTAAATTCTCTAAATTTAAAATACCCACCTTCAGCTATCAGAAACCAAGAAAAATATTTTTAATATACTTATAAAAAGTAATAACACATTTTGATAGTAGTTTGTCCTCTTGACTATCATCAATTTTTTAATACAGTTCGCCACAGCTTTTCCTTTGCATTCAGTTCAATTTTCTAATATAAATAACATATAAAGATAGATAATTTACGAACACAAACTTCTGAATTCGAAATCACAACATTCAGAGACATAACATAGAGTGGACTGCGCATTGGCAAACCTAAAGTGTCCTAAACATCTAACTTACACAGTCACATGACTGTGTCGCATTTGGCTCGCGTGCATGGCGACTTTACCATTTGGCGAGTTTTTCCACAACGACCTGAACACAGAGGCCGACAATCTAATGTTATGATAAAGAAGCTTGGAAAGGAGCAAGGATGAATCGCTAGTATTTTAAGATCCTCTTAATAGATATCAGATTATTTCTTTGATTTTGTGCGTCTATTTAAGATTACTTGAACAATTGAATGTGGACTCTTTATTAAAAATTAATTTAAAAGAACATTAATAGGTTTATGTAGAGTGTTGCTGTAATATAAGTTGGTTATTGACATGGTGAATATTTTCTGCCGTCTCTATAACTTTCGTTCTAACGGTCCGATTTTTAATTATTTTTTTTTTTATTTTTTTTTTTTGAAATATTGCTTCTTCCTTTATTTCACCTGGAATAAATCAACTCTCTAAAACACATCAATATATTCCAAATTCAGCAAATGTTCTACTTTTTAAATATAAATAACTCAAACACGATTGCAAAAACAGGTTTCGTTTTGACCAAATTGTAAAAAAATATTCTACTTCTAAGCTGTCTAATGTTCAGACCATTAATTTAATTGACTTGGCCCAAAATATTAATTATAATTAGAGTTCTAACAACGTTGATTTAATCATGGATATGATTCTTCAGCATAAAAGAGCTTTTAGAATGAATTCCCTCGAGAGAAATTATAGTTTATGAAGAACACACAATTACTAAAAGTATGCAGAACTAAATAAATTTTACCCGTGAAGTGTGACTAATCCTTTTTTATACCCCTCTTTACAATTAGGAATTCACAAGCATTTGGCATCTTGCACAAAACGTTACTGAATTAAAGTACAACATTCACGATTGTTAACATGCTCAGAGATTAAAAGAATGTAATTAAATATTTATTATAAAAGCCAAAAGAGAAAAATACCAACAATGCTCAAAAAATCGTCTGCAAAAACATAAAAAAAAATTCAAGCTGCCGTGATTGGTAGAAACCCATGTGACTTGGGTATTGATGGTAGTCTCCACTTCGGTTTGCTAGCTGATATTCAGGTCTGGCGACAATTTGGAATAGATCGTAACGAAACGGTAGCGTTAAGTTGCCATATGTAGCAACCTTTCCCCTCTTGGCGATTTATGATGTTTAGGACATAATGCTAATCTGCAAGGGATAGCGGTTTTTTAGAAAAAACTGGTTTTCCATTTTCCATCGGTTTTTCCCTAAAAAACCGGTTTTCGGTTCCAAAGGGCCTCATACAAAAAAACCGGTTTTCAGTCAAAACTGGGACCACCGGTTTTTTGAAAACCGGTTTTGGTTTTCCATCCCTAAGCTGCTTTACTATGATTGCGCAGTCCACTCTATGTTATGTCTCTGACAACATTGCGTAAACGTAAACAAAACTAACGAAAACCGGAAACGGAAACGAGTAGAGTAGAAATATTTTATTGCTGCTCCTAAATCATTATCTAACTTTTTGTTAAATTATAAATTTAATACTGTCAAAAGTTTAAATTAGTATTTTTAAGCATTTTTTCTTTGAAAATGGCTAGATTACAAAACTAATGGTAAATTAAAAAGTAACTTGAGTTACCACAAAGTTTTAGAAACCTAAACCTCAGTATTAAAATGTCCCTCAAAGCATATTTAAGTCATTTAATAACTTTTTAAAATGTCTTTTTAAACCCATAAAACCCTTAAATGTCAAAATCTATGCCAACTATTAAATTATATTCGCATTAAAAATTTAAATCAGCATGCATCTAGGAACACGATAGTGATAGTTTTTTTTTATATAAATATAAAATTATCCCACATCCCAAGGCTGAAACATTTATTACGTGTTTCCATCTATAAGCTCAGATTCTTCAGAATAAAACGAAACCAATACTATGATTTGCTGTCGGGGTTTTTAAAACATTAAAATTAAAAATATAAAACTGCATTTGTCCACAATCAGATCATCATTACGTTTAGTGTTATTACCACACCCCACCCAGCGGGTAGCTCTAGCCGAGCCGTGTGTGACGGAAGCTATGATTGGCTCTGTGTTATGTGAACATAGTCGGTAATTGTTTCTCATCAGGGGGAATGACAATTCTTTTCGGATAACTTCATGCATTTCTTCGTTGTTTATGTCTCTCCGAGAAAACAAGATTCCCCCAAGTGGTTATTCCAGGGTGCCTCCGCAGCGACTCTAGGTCTACAACATGGCGTGCTGCCTCAGCGAAGAGGCCAAGGAGCAAAAAAGAATCAATCAGGAGATTGAAAGGCAATTACGAAAAGACAAGCGAGATGCCAGGAGGGAACTCAAACTTCTGCTCCTGGGTACGAAACATTTTAATTTCTATTTTACACCCCGACCTATATTTACTTGCAGACGATTATTAAATATGACGGCCATGTTGATCGGATGATTTTATTATTATTATAAATTTTATATCAATGCGCGATCTATGCTCTATTTTACTTTTTATCCCCGGTTCACTCAAAATTTTAATTGAAAGAATAGTTTCTATTTTATCCCTCGACCTATATTTACGTGCAGACGATTATTAAAATATGACGGCCATGTTGATCGGATGTTTTTATTATTTTTTAATTTATATAATTGCTCTATCCATAGCCCATTTCCGTTTTTCCGGTCATAATTTCCTAATAAAATGTTCATGAATTTCTTTCGTAATTTGCGGCTAAATGATTAATTAGAAGTTTGACGGCCGTGTTGATCGGCTATCATTTTTAATTTATACCGACAATCTTGATTTATTATTTAGGTTATTCATGCGATTCTAAAAAGATACCACCAGCTCTCGTATTAAACTTGTTTTATTTTATTCATTGGAAAATGTTTGTTCCTTTATTTGACTTTTAACTTGCAAATGATTATTATATTAGCAGCACACCCTAATAATATATACAAAACCCCTTTCATTTTCACTGATGAATCATTTTTTACTAATACCATTACGCAGCACCTAATAATAAGTTATCAGAGCAATCTTAGGTATAACTGATAACAAGTGTACAAATATGCACTTTGTAAATTTTAATTTCAAATAGTTATGTTCAGTGTCAAAGTATTAAATCATCCTTTAAGGGATATCATAAAGTTTTATCTCCCTTATCTATTAAAAAAAGTTATTGTATCAGCACAAAAAAAGTCCTATAATAATTATGTAATAATTTCAGAAAAGATATACTTTTTGTTTGTAAAATGCATTAAATACATTTAGTTTTAGTTTTGTTTTCATAAGACCGTGGGGGGCCGGGGGGCCCAGTCGGTTAAGCGCTCGCTTAGCATGCATAAGGTCCCAGGTTCGGGTCCGGGCATCGCCAAAATAACTGCCGACCTATAAACGGCCCGTGCATCGCCAAAATAACTGCCGACCTATAAACGGCCCGTGCAGCCAAAAATGTCCGACGAATAATACCCTGTGTAAGGGAGTGCACGTTAATTACCCTTCAAAGTCCTAACGCTGCGTACGATGTCGCCCTTAACGGTTGCGTTGGGTGCCTATTCAGGTGTTGGCTCGTCACCTGACTGTGGTTCTAAAATATGACGCCCGTCGCCAATAGCCCTCGTGTAGCTCTAGTGCGACGATAATTCAAAACCTAACCTAATAAGACCGTGGCAGCACCTACTTGTCTGGCTTACATTTCATAAGGTTTATACTAACCCTTTAAGATTATAATAATATATTTAAGCGCTTCGAGAAGAATGCAGTAACATAACATTTAATTAATTTCATTAGAAAATACTAACTAATAAATCGGGGTGTACCCACCTACAATATCTGGAATAGTCACTGAGAACTTGAAATATTTAACTGCTAGAAGAAACTAAACCTGTATTTCATCCAATCTATTGTTCACTCTAAATACTAGGTAATTCAATATTCTAATTTCAGTATTCCCTTCCGATGTCCTTAAACTGGCCAAACCAGTATTCTTTCCACCTCCCTTACATGGTGTCAATAAACTCTTTTAAAAGGGATAAGTAAGTCTTTCTTCCACAGTTCTCTTTCCAAGAAAGGGGATTGAGAGCATTTAATTCCACACATTCTCCAAGCATCCTCTACTATCTTAGGATTACTGAAAGTGCACTTCAGCACTAGTCCTGAATTCTCGCCTATACTGAGATTTATTTAAAGGCTGGATAAAAACTCAGTATAATAAAAGAAACAATTAAGGCACAAAAAAATGTCTTTGAAACAAAAACAAAAAATTGGAAATTGGACAGTTAAAAGGATTAGAGAAACACAAAGCAAGAAACCATTGGTGTAGAAAATGTTTTTACTCCCAATCAATCTTAAAATGTCCCCACAATTTTACAATGTATGTTATAGGGTTACATAAATTTTGCATTATCGTTAGTATAAAACATTTTGTATATAATACACATCAAAACAGGAAACAAACAGCTGGTCAGGGAATTTTGTAATCATTGTTAAAATTGTGAATTTTCTGCACAATATAGGATCGCTGGATCGTATATATTCCTTACCCTTGAGGGAAAGGTAAATGAAAATGAATCGTAGCACACTCAACACAACCATATTGTCCCATGTAGGCTAATGCTGACTGGCGCATGTTAGAGTCGGTCATAGTCACAAAGTCCTCCAAGTTCCCAATACCTCTCAGGGTGACGGGGGCTGGGGAGCCCAGTCGGTTAAACACTCGCTTAGCATGCGGAAGGTCCCAGGTTCGGGTCCGGGCATCGCCAAAATAGCTGCCGACCTATAAACGGCCCGTGCAGCCAAATTGTCCGACGAATAATACCCCGTGTAAGGGAGTGCACGTTAAATATCCTTCAAAGTCCTAACGCTGCGTACGATGTCGCCCCTAACGGTTGGTGGGTGCCTATTCAGGTGTTGACTCGTCACCTGACTGTGGTTCTAAAATACGACGCCCGTCTCCAATAACCCTCAAGTAGCTCTAGTGCAATGATAATTCAAACCTAACCTAACTTCCAAGTTCCTAATATCTCTTGGGGGACAAGCCAATTCTGGGATCCTATGGTTGGCCTCGGTTTTTTTTAAATTAGAAGGATCCACTTACGGTTGGTAGTGCTGCCCTCTATTATGCCTGTGTTGCTTTCGAACGAGGAAACCGAGTTGAAGACCCAACAGAGACAACATGGTTGTAGTGTTGCTCTCTATTGCATTGCTGTCGAACCTAGAATATGTGTACTAGACTCGAAGGAGTTACTCGCATAGTAGACACTTGAACAGGCCAGGCTTAGTAGTGAGACTGCCCCCAATGCCGCATGAGAAAGTGTTGGGGATAGCTAATATTAATATAATAGAAAACTAGATACAGCATGTCCAGTCAAAACTGCTGTCTCTCATATCAACACATTCGAACATAACTATGAAGCAGAGTCATTCAATTCCTGGAGGAAACACACGAAAGTGAAGACAATTTTCATTTAATTTTCACACCTTGAAAAAGGCTTTTATTGCAGGTATAAAAATACATCACAGATAAACACATTGTAGTCTAGTTGCACAATACTTTGCACTAACGAAAATAACTCAAAAATTCATATTTGATCGAGGAAAGAACATTTCGTAATGCCAATATTTATATTTGCTAATATTTATAAATTATGTGCTTTATTTTTATATGTTTCAATGGACTCTTGTTTAGGGTGGCTCCTACCGCCACATCACTTCACGTAAAAAATTCTAACATTAAATTTAAAATTTGAGTTAAATATAGAACATCAAAACTTTATCATGTCTGTCACATTTGTCATGTCAGTCACGCTAATAAATGTTTATAATATTTTACTATTTATATATTTCTTAATTTTTTTCTTTCTGGTTGGCACATCAGAATCTTATATTGATTCCAAAAAAAATCTAGACTTGAAATGCATACCAGTTAAGAGCAAATAGGAATGGAATGCAAATGCGCCCTCTACAAGGGAAGGGTGTAGGCTATGTAGCCCATTACCCCGCTCGCCAGAAGGAACAGTCACAGGAGACACACAAAGAAAGGACGACACAAACACATAGAGAAATAACAACATTTATTGACAAATACAAATATCCATGCCTGACCGAGATTCGAACCCGACCTCAGCAGCTCCAAAGGCCAGTACACTAACCATTCAGCCACCGAGGCGTCGAGCAAATGGTAATAATATAAGGTAAAATCTGTGTCTCAATTTTGTCATGTCAGTCACTGCATGTTTTAACCCAATTAATTTTAAGTATTTTCTCTTGAAGGAAAATTTCAGCGTTTTTTTATAATCAAGACCTTTATTTGCATCACCCCAATGGTTATTTTTTAACAGTCAATTAACATTTAGTATATTTTAAGAGCCTAGAAAGTTGTCTTATGTCATGTCCTGTCACGCATGGAATTATCCTGTTATGTTATGTGGTTAACTCAATGAAACTGATATTTCACAGGCACTGGGGAGTCCGGCAAGAGCACTTTCGTCAAAACATAAACACATTGTAGTCTAGCTGCACAAGACTTTGCACAAACAAAAATAATTCAAAAATTCATATTTGACCGGGGAAAGAAAAGAAGGAAAGAACATTCCGTTATGCCAATCTCATGTGCTAATATTTATATATTTATGTGCTTTTTTATATTTATATGTTTCAATGGACTCTTGTTTAGGATGGCTCCTACCTTGGGGTTGATGCCAAATGCAGATGTGCCTCATCCCCCCAAAATACCATCACAAATAGACAATATGTTGTTGTGGTTAACTCAATGAAACTAAAAGCTATTTTATATTTCACATAGGCACCGGGGAGTCTGGCAAGAGCACCTTCATCAAGCAGATGCGCATTATCCACGGTTCTGGCTACTCGGAGGAGGACAAGAAGGGGTTCATCAAGCTGGTCTACCAGAATGTGTTCATGGCCATGCAGAGCATGATCAAGGCCATGGACATGCTCAAGATACCATACAAGGACATGCGCAATGTGGTAGGTGGGATTTAGATTATCTAGTAATATGTAGGCTGAGAGGTCTAACCAAACTGAACTAAAACTCTGGAACGAGCATCCCATGATAAGCTGGTGGAGCCTATTTTTGGGTCACTTGACGACAGACTCGGGGAAAATATGTGCCACATTTGGCATGAATTCGCCGATCACAATTGATACTTGACTTGACAGTTTGCAAGAATAATGCTCAAAGGAATTTAAATTTTAAAGATTGTTCCTGCAATTCTATTTTTTTAAAAGTACATGTTTCCGAAACTACATTATGTAAGGAACCTTCTAAAATAATAACATATCAATTTAAGTTTAAAAATTAATGAAAAAGTTGGTTCAAAAGCATATTTAAACAGTGGTTGGTGGCAAAAGTTGGGTTGCTCTTACAGGATTGCTGGGCTTCACTGATGCTATTGGCAAGCATTTTGATTCTTCTTTCAGAGTTTCAGTTCAGTTAAGTTGGTCTAACGTGTAGATGCCTCATAAGCCAAAGATTGCAGGTTCAAGCCCCGGCTGATTTGTCGGATTATCCATGTCGAAAAATCTTGGGCATGCATGTCATATGATTATGTGGCATGTAAAAGATCCCTGGAGTATCCATTTGGCTTGGGTTCTCTCAAAAAAATTAAATCTTGGCATACTGTAACATCCACAGAGAGCTCAGATTCCTTTGTAATCTGAGCATCGAAATCGGTAGTGAGAGTCGCCTAGATGGTGACCCAAAAAAAATGTCTCAATTCTGGGGAATATGCAGAGTCTGAAAAGGTGTTGGATTGCATTCTTTGGTGGTTCTAGAATTGTTACTAATGCCATATTGCACTTGTGGTGTGATCAGTCGTGGACAAAAAAAAGAGAACAGACTTCGCTGTTTAGGCACCGTTTGTCGGAGGCATAATTGTGAAATGTCATTTTAACGGAAATAACGTCATGAGTTGATTGGTCAACACAAAAATCTCGTAAGGGGTCGTCTTCATATTGAAATTAATACCAACTTTAAAATTTTCAATGGCAACACACAAATTTTTTGGTACAGAAATGTTTAGAATCATCAAAATATCCCAAATATCAATTTTCGTTGCAAAATTCCTCATAGTTGTTGAGATATGGTTACAGAAAATTTATGGATCATAATGTTAAATGAGATTTCCAAACTTTTGATCATATCTCCATTAATAATATACGTAGCCAGACGAAATTTTTTTTGTGTGTTACTTTATAACTTTCCAAACATAGTTGAAATAGTTTTATATAATTTAAGAAATATTTAATATTTAAAAAAAAATAATCATAATTTTTTCGAAAAAATTTGAATACAAACCCATTAATATTTTTGCAGAAATGGATTCAGGGTCAAAAGTTAATGAAAAGTACCGAATTTCGTAATTCTACTAGCATAACATTTTGAGTTATGATGGTAATAAGCTTGTATTTTGAAATAGGGGACCGTATAAAAGTGGAGAAACGACAACAATCAAGATTGGACCGATCGTTTGGTGATTAAAAATAATGAAGCAGTTTTCTTTTCTAAAAAGAAGTTTTAAATTTAATTACAGGTTATTCGTGTATCAACTGTGTTTTATAAGTGTTATAACGTAAAAGAGTAGGTAAAGTATCGAGTATTAACTGGAAATTAAACTCGAGAAAAGAATGTTCTATTTTACATAAAATTTTATTTTTTAAAAACAATAAACACAAAAAATATGTTTGTAATCCATGATAGAAAAGTAGTTAAAGGACTAATTGTATGACTTAAGTAAGAAAACGAAATCTCAGTACTATTTATTCTATATATACGTTCTTATTATAGTGCTTTTTCCAAATAACGTTGTTAGGTTATGCAAAGTATAGAAAAAAAATTTAATTGAATGCATTTGATGCAAAACATAAAATAAATACAGTTATGTTGCGAGAGTGTAATATACTTTTTTATGAATTAACTAATAAACTTCTCGATGCAACAGCCCGTTAATATGCCTGCCATGCCCATTGCAGCTTTCTTGACCAAGTGCTCTCTGGTGACGGGCATATATTCCCGGTAAGGTGGCCAGCCTCACGGGGAACCCCCAGTGCTTAGATCCAAAACATGCTTGGTCCTCCGGGACTTGTTCCCCCGAACTGTGGCGTGACAATGCGAAGCACTACCACTATTTATGAATTAACACAAGACAAGGATCAAATAAATTTAATCAGCAAAATATTTTAATAATAAACTAAACAAGATTATAACTACTTTTTACTTCCTGCATTGTCGCTCTCGGGTCACAAATTACCGCCAAATTAATCTTTAGATTCTAATGTTTTTTTGGTATTAAAAATTTTTTTGTTTTCAAAAATACTTTCTTGCTAGAAGATAAGATTTTTAGAACAAAATTAAGAGTGTAAACTATTCGATGAAAAGTCCTCAATCATTCAATTAATTTGTTACGCTAATTATTATTACACAGTTCGACAAGAAAAAGCAAGTGTTTGTCCCGAAGCTACTTTGGCGATTTTTTGCTTCTTTGGTGGTCCAATAATAGAGAAATGACATTTTTAGCCCAAGTTTAATAGGGGGATTCATCAGAGATAAAAAAAAACTGATTTTTTAAAAACGTTTTTTCGTAAAAAAAAATGCCTTTTTTGACGTTTTTTTGGCTACAAACAAACTGCAACTGGTTCTTACCTTTATATTGGTGTTAAGTGAGTACCGATGGGCCATTTTGGAACTCAAACACCGCTCCAAAACTGTCTAAATTAGAGATTTCCATTTTTTGATGTTATTTCATGTTTTTTCGCGTGGTTACTTTTTTGGCTACAAACAACCTGTAAGCCATCCTGCAACTGGTTCTTACCTCTATATGGGTGTTAAGTGAGTACCGATGGGCCCAGAGGTAAGAACCAGTTGCAGGTTGTTTGTAGCCAAAAAAAAAAAAAAAACGTCAAAAAAGGCGTTTTTTATGAAAAAACGTTAAAAATCAGTTTTTTGATCTCTGATGAATCCCCCTATTAAACTTGGTCTAAAAATGTCATTTCTCCATCATTGGACCACCAAAGGAGCAAAAAAATCGCCATAGTAGCTTCGGGACAAACAATTGCTTTTTTTGTCGAACAGTGTTATTATTGGTTTTGCATACACATTTTCCCAAATAATTTTAAGTTAAAATTAAATTAGAGTAAAATCCAGATAAAGTTGTCGAATTGAGTAAAATTGAATCAAGTATTGAACAGATTGCGGATATATTATTGTTGCATCATGTAAAGTTATTTTCCCAAAAAGTTTATGTGTTTTAAATTCAAAGCAAAAAGTCTTTAATAAATGTTAATCAAATAAAACAATGTCTAATAATTGTAGGGAACTCTTAATTTCCTTTCGATTGTGGTGGCATTGCGCTACAACTTGATGATCAACATCGTCCAAAAAACGGACTGTTGCCTTGTGAACTCTTTCTCTTCTTTGCGGCAACGCTGCCGTTCCGAAACCGCTCGTCGGGCGAGCGCTGCAGCCGCATTTGTTCTTCATTATGCTTAATTAATTCTTAGATCTGTTTACACTTGCTATTTTATTGATGTTATTTATATGATAGTTGTTATTCAAGTTCTCTATTTATAAGAACACTCATCTACACAGAGTAATCGCAACCGAGTCTGGTGGAGGTGTCAACTCGGCGACTCCTGTGCCATAGATTGGGGAAAAAACCAAACGATATATTATTATCGAATTCTAAATAAAATCTTCCATAATATATTAGGAAATTATTTTATAATTATTTATTTTGTTTGAATTCGTGTAGTAAAAACCGATAAAATTACAAACTGATGGTAAACGTTTTAAATGGGGAAAAAATGAAAACATGAAAGATAGAAAGGCAGTTCAAAGCATAAGCAGCTACATATAGGATGGTTAAACGAGAACAAAACCTGCAAAGGCACCCTCCGCGTCACCACAACACAACCCACCACACCAGGGAAACGCTAACTTTTCAATTTTCCCTACTGGAAAAAAATTAGTTAACATTGAAATTATTTTATAATTATAATATTACAATAAAACTTGAGACTTTTTAATTTTATAACAACATTAAATATTTAAAATCAGCAAATAATTATCCGTACTTGGCCGGTAATGGATGAGCAACAAAATTATTTGAAAAAATGTAATCAAGAATCTTTTATAACATGCAACTCAACTCCCGACAAACGAAAATCCTGGTCACAAACTATTTGAAACGTCATTAAAATTATTCACATAATCCTAGTCTAAACAGTTGGAAAACAACTAACAACAAATTCTACGAATAAATAATTAATATTTCACTTATTTCTTATTGGCGATAATCTCGCCGTTTTTTCAAGCAAAGAGCGAGAGACTTTGGGGATATTTGCTACATATTTGGCGAGAGAATCTAATTACGAGGAGAGGGCTGCGGAGCCCAGTCGGTTAGGCACTCGCCTAGCATGCGAACGGTCTCAGGTTCGGGTCCGGGCATCGCCAAAATATTTGAAGACCTATAAACGGTCCGTGCAGCCAAAAATGTCCGACGAATAATACCCCGTGTAAAGGAGTGCACGTTAAATATCCTTCAAAGTCCTAAGGCTGCGTACGATATCACCCTTAATGGTTGCTTTGGATGCTTATTTAGGTGTCGGCTATCTATACGTGAAAAACGCTAAAAACAGAAAGATTGCTACAAACAGCCTATCATTTAGCTGCATAGAATAATGCTTTTTGTCACAAAAAAAAAAGATTGCGTTGAGTTCCCGCTCATATATCGGCCTCGTCATTTTACCATGGCTAAAAATTACGTGGAGATCCTTCAAGAGCCCTTTGTAACCCTAACTGCGAAGTTCTTTCAATTTTGTCCCCAAACCAAACTGAAAATCAAGTTTGGTTTGGTTTGAATTAACGTCGCACTAGAGCTACACGAGGACTATTGGCGACGGACGTCGTATTTTAGAACCACAGTCAGTGAGTGAAAATCAAGTATATAAGTCCCGCTCAGGTGTCGATCTCGTCAGTTGACCAGGGTTCAAAATTGCTAGGGGTACTTGGCTGCATCAAGCAAATGAAGGATGAGGCTAGAAATAGACAGCAGGAAATTATTAAAACTTTACATAAATTACCTAAATTCTGCCGCCCCGGTGGCTCAATCGTTAGGACTCTAGCCTTTGGAGCTGCTGGGGTCGGGTTCGAATCCCGGTCAGGCATGGATGTTTGTGACCGTCAATAAATGTTGTTATTTGTCTATGTGTTATTCATTTCTTAATGACTGTAAAAATTCTTTCTGTGCCTGTCCCACTTGACGAAAGCTTAGAAGCGGTTCTCTGAACAAGCACACAAGCTGGAATATAAATGTAACCATACCATACCATACCACAATTCTCATTTTAATACCATACAATCCAAATCCCAAAAGAAAAAAATATTTATCAAAAACTACTTGAATGCGGTTATTATCAAAAAGTAACCACAGTTCAACTCGTTATACAACTCTATATATACATAACTTGATCATCAAACACACAATCTTCTACAATACTTATTCAAAAATCTTTAATATTAATCCATATTTTTTCGCTAACAGGCACCGTCTTGGCAAAATTAGTTAAGGCGTCATGCCACCGATTAAACCGTTAAGGGTTCTGTTTTCGCCTTAGTCGTCCTATAAACGAATCATGCTGGACCAAAATTGCTCCACGAATAAATAGCATACTACACCAATTGATTCAAGTTCAATACGTCGTGGTCCAAAGTCCTGGCGTGATCCCACGTAAGAAGTCATTAGTTGCTTTGAGTGCCAGCTCAGATGTTGGCGTCACTTGACCACTGTTTAAACTACATATAGCACTGATTCAACAAAATCTTCTCCATAAAACAACATATAAATAAAATCAATATATTCACAAAAGTAAAAAAAAAAATGGTTTCCTTCCTTGGTAGTAGTCTAAAATATCTTAGCCCGAAACCAATATACTTTCTGAAGCTCTAGTGGGATTTTAATTCACTCATCTTGCAACCAAACCCTTTACCCAAGCAAAAAATTCACAGAAAGGAAAAAATTTGGCAAAATTCCATATTGGGAAAATGCGGACCTATAAATAATACATTAATATATATGGAGATGTCCCCCATTTTTTGTCAAATACGTTTAGTTGTATAAATCCTAAACTATAAGGAATCTGGCAATGAAAATTGATATTTGGGGTATTTTGATGATTCTGAACATTTCTATAACAAAAAATTTGGATGTTGCCATTGGAAATTTTAAAGTTGGTATTAATTTTAATATGAAGACGACCCCTTAAGAAATTTCTGTGTTGACCAATCAACTCAGAACGTTGTTTCCGATAAAATGACGTATCACAATTATACCTCCGACAAATAGTGCCCAAACAGTGAGGTCTGTTCTCTTTTTTTTGTCCACGACTGTACCACCACTGTATAAAACCATGACTCCACTGGTTGATCTTCCCGACTCTCTACATCCTCCAAAATCAGCATCGCTGTAGCATTCTAATATGCCGGGTTTGTAATTGCACTTGTAGACAATGCCCTTATCAAAAGAACCAACGAGATATCTAAAAACTCGCTTCACTCTCTGCCAGTCTTCTTTTGAAGGTTTTTCGAGATGACGAGACAAAACACCAACACAGTAAGCCAAATCTGGCCTGGTTCCCACCATCAGGTACAGTCGTGGACAAAAAAAAGAGAACAGACTTCGCTGTTTAGGCACCGTTTGTCGGAGGCATAATTGTGAAATGTCATTTTAACGGAAATAACGTCATGAGTTGATTGGTCAACACAAAAATCTCGTAAGGGGTCGTCTTCATATTGAAATTAATACCAACTTTAAAATTTTCTATGGCAACACCCAAATTTTTTGATATAGAAATGTTTAGAATCATCAAAATATCCCAAATATAAATTTTCGTTGCAAAATTCCTCATAGTTGTTGAGATATGGTTACAGAAAATTTATGGATCATAATGTTAAATGAGATTTCCAAACTTTTGATCATATCTCCATTAATAATATACGTAGCCAGACGAAATTTTTTTTGTGTGTTACTTTATAACTTTCCAAACAAAGTTGAAATAGTTTTATATAATTTAAGAAATATTTAATATTTTTAAAAAAATAATCATAATTTTTTCGAAAAAATTTGAATACAAACCCATTAATATTTTTGCAGAAATGGATTCAGGGTCAAAAGTTAATGAAAAGTACCGAATTTCGTAATTCTACTAGCATAACATTTTGAGTTATGATGATAATAAGCTTCTATTTTGAAATAGGGGACCGTATAAAAGTGGAGAAACGACAACAATCAAGATTGGACCGATCGTTTGGTGATTAAAAATAATGAAGTAGTTTTCTTTTCTGCAAATTAAATTAATAATCAATTTTTCTATGGATTTGGAAAGTCTTGAAAAAGAAGTTTTAAATTTAATTACAGGTTATTCGTGTATCAACTGTGTTTTATAAGTGTTATAACGTAAAAGAGTAGATGAAGTATCGAGTATTAACTGGAAATTAAACTCGAGAAAAGAATGTTCTATTTTACATAAAATTTATTTTTTAAAAACAATAAACACAAAAAATATGTTTGTAATCCATGATAGAAAAGTAGTTAAAGGACTAATTTTATGACTAAAGTAAGAAAACGAAATCTCAGTACTATTTATTCTATATATACGTTCTTATTATAGTGCTTTTTCCAAATAACGTTGTTAGGTTATGCAAAGTATTGAAAAAAAAAATGAAATTGAATGCATTTGATGCAAAACATAAAATAAATACAGTTATGTTGCAAGAGTGTAATATACTTTTTTTTATGAATTAACTAATAAACTTCTCGATGCAACAGCCCGTTAATATGCCTGCCATGCCCATTGCAGCTTTCTTGACCAAGTGCTCTCTGGTGACGGGCATATATTCCCGGTAAGGTGGCCAGCCTCACGGGGAACCCCCAGTGCTTAGATCCAAAACATGCTTGGTCCTCCGGGACTCGTTCCCCGGAACTGTGGCGTGACAATGCGAAGCACTACCACTATTTATGAATTAACACAAGACAATGATCAAATAAATTTAATCAGCAAAATATTTTAATAATAAACTAAACAAGATTATAACTACTTTTTACTTCCGGCATTGTCGCTCTCAGGTCACAAATTACCGCTAGATTAATCTTTAGATTCTAATGTTTTTTTGGTATTAAAATTTTTTTTGTATTCAAAAATACTTTCTTGCTAGAAGATAAGATTTTTAGAACAAAATTAAGAGTGTAAACTATTCGATGAAAAGTCCTCAATCATTCAATTAATTTGTTACGCTAATTATTATTACACAGTTCGACAAGAAAAAGCAAATGTTTGTCCCGAAGCTACTTTGGCGATTTTTTGCTTCTTTGGTGGTCCAATAATAGAGAAATGACATTTTTAGCCTAAGTTTAATAGGGGGATTCATCAGAGATTAAAAAAACTGATTTTTTAAAACGTTTTTTCATTAAAAAAAATGCCTTTTTTGACGTTTTTTTGGCTACAAACAAACTGCAACTGGTTCTTACCTCTATATTGGTGTTAAGTGAGTACCGATGGGCCATTTTGGAACTCAAACACCGCTCCAAAACTGTCTAAATTAGCGATTTCCATTTTTTGATGTTATTTCGTGTTTTTTCGCGTGGTTTTTTTTTTTGGCTACAAACAACCTGTAAGCCATCCTGCAACTGGTTCTTACCTCTATATGGGTGTTAAGTGAGTACCGATGGGCCCAGAGGTAAGAACCAGTTGCAGGTTGTTTGTAGCAAAAAAAAAAAAAAAAAAAAAAAAAACGTCAAAAAAGGCGTTTTTTATGAAAAAAACGTTAAAAATCAGTTTTTTGATCTCTGATGAATCCCCTTATTAAACTTGGGCTAAAAATGTCATTTCTCCATCATTGGACCACCAAAGGAGCAAAAAATCGCCATAGTAGCTTCGGGACAAACAATTGCTTTTTTTGTCGAACAGTGTTGTTATTGGTTTTGCATACACATTTTCCCAAATAATTTTAAGTTAAAATTAAATTAGAGTAAAATGCAGATAAAATTGTCGAATTGAGTAAAATTGAATCAAGTACTGAACAGATTGCGGATATATTATTGTTGCATCATGTAAAGTTATTTTCCCAAAAAGTTTATGTGTTTTAAATTCAAAGCAAAAAGTCTTTAACAAATGTTAATCAAATAAAACAATGTCTAATAATTGTAGGGAACTCTTAATTTCCTTTCGATTGTGGTGGCATTGCGCTACAACTTGATGATCAACATCGTCCAAAAAACGGACTGTTGCCTTGCGAACTCTTTCTCTTCTTTGCGGCAACGCTGCCGTTCCGAAACCGCTCGTCGGGCGAGCGCTGCAGCCGCATTTGTTCTTCATTATGCTTAATTAATTATTAGTTCTGTTTACACTTGCTATTTTATTGATGTTATTTAAATGATAGTTGTTATTCAAGTTCTCTATTTATTGGAACACTCATCTACACAGAGTAATCGCAACCGAGTCTGGTGGAGGTGTCAACTCGGCGACTCCTGTGCCATAGATTGGGAAAAAAAACAAACGATATATTATTATCGAATTCTAAATAAAATCTTCCATAATATATTAGGAAATTATTTTATAATTATTTATTTTATTTGAATTCGTGTATTAAAAACCGATAAAATTACAAACTGATGGTAAACGTTTTAAATGGGGAAAAAATGAAAACCTGAAAGATAGAAAGGCAGTTCAAAGCATAAGCAGCTACATATAGGATGGTTAAACCAGAACAAAACCTGCAAAGGCACCCTCCGCGTCACCACAACACAACCCACCACACCAGGGAAACGCTAACTTTTCAATTTTCCCCACTGGAAAAAAATTAGTTAACGTTGAAATTATTTTATAATTATAATATTACAATAAAACTTGAGACTTTTTAATTTTATAACAACATTAAATATTTAAAATCAGCAAATAATTATCCGTACTTGGCCGGTAATGGATGAGAAACAAAATTATTTGAAAAAATGTAATCAAGAATCTTTTATAACATGCAACTCAACTCCCGACAAACGAAAATCCTGGTCACAAACTATTTGAAACGTCATTAAAATTATTCACATAATCCTAGTCTAAACAGTTGGAAAACAACTAACAACAAATTCTACGAATAAATAATTAATATTTCACTAATTTCTTATTGGCGATAATCTCGCCGGTTTTTCAAGCAAAGAACGAGAGACTTTGGGGATATTTGCTACATATCTGGCGAGAAAATCTAATTACAAGGAGAGGGCTGCGGAGCCCAGTCGGTTAGGCACTCGCCTAGCATGCGAAAGGTCCCAGGTTCGGGTCCGGGCATCGCCAAAATATTTGAAGACCTATAAACGGTCCGTGCAGCCAAAAATGTCCGACGAATAATACCCCGTGTAAAGGAGTGCACGTTAAATATCCTTCAAAGTCCTAACGCTGCTTACGATGTCACCCTTAATGGTTGCTTTGGATGCTTATTTAGGTGTCGGCTATCTATACGTGAAAAACGATAAAAACAGAAAGATTGCTACAAACAGTCTATCATTTAGCTGCATAGAATATGGTTTTTGTCACACAAAAAAAAAGATTGCGTTGAGTTCCCGCTCATATATCGGCCTCGTCATTTTACCATGGCTAAAAGGTACGTGGATAGCCTTCAAGAGCCCTTTGTAACCCTAACTGCGAAGTTCTTTCAATTTTGTCCCCAAACCAAACTAAAAATCAAGTTTGGTTTGGTTTGAATTAACGTCGCACTAGAGCTACACGAGGGCTATTGGTGACGGACGTCGTATTTTAGAACCACAGTCAGTGAGTGAAAATCAAGTATTTAAGTCCCGCTCAGGTGTCGATCTCGTCAGTTGACCAGGGTTCAAAATTGCTAGGGGTACTTGGCTGCATCAAGCAAATGAAGGATGAGGCTAGAAATAGACAGCAGGAAATTATTAAAACTTTACATAAATTACCTCAATTCTGCCGCCCCGGTGGCTCAATCGTTAGGACTCTAGCCTTTGGAGCTGCTGGGGTCGGGTTCGAATCCCGGTCAGGCATGGATGTTTGTGACCGTTAATAAATGTTGTTATTTGTCTATGCGTTATTCATTTCTTAATGACTGTAAAAATTCTTTCTGTGACTGTCCCACTTGACGAAAGCTTAGAAGCGGTTCTCTGAACAAGCACACAAGCTTGAATATAAATGTAACCATACCATACCATACCACAATTCTCATTTTAATACCATACAATCCAAATCCCAAAAGAAAAAAAAATAGTTTGTCAAAAACTACTTGAACGCGGTTATTATCAAAAAGTAACCACAGTTCAACTCGTTATACAACTCTATATACACATAAACTTGATCATCACACACACAATCTTCTACAATAATTATTCAAAAATCTTTAATATTAATCCATATTTTTTCGCTAACAGGCACCGTCTTGGCAAAATTAGTTAAGGCGTCATGCCACGGATTAAACCGTTAAGGGTTCTGTTCTCGCCTTAGTCGTCCTAAAAACGAATCATGCTGGACCAAAATTGCTCCACGAATAAATAGCATACTACACCAATTGATTCAAGTTCAATACGTCGTTTTCCAAAGTCCTGGCGTGATCCCACGTAAGAAGTCATTAGTTGCTTTGAGTGCCAGCTCAGATGTTGGCGTCACTTGACCACTGTTTAAACTACATATAGCACTGATTCAACCAAATCTTCTCCATAAAACAACATATAAATAAAATCAATATATTCACAAAAGTAAAAAAAAAAAAGGTTTTCCTTCCTTGGTAGTAGTCTAAAATATCTTAGCCCGAAACCAATATACTTTCTGAAGCTCTAGTGGGATGTTAATTCACTCATCTTGCAACCAAACCCTTTACCCAAGCAAAAAATTCACAGAAAGGAAAAAATTTGGCAAAATTCCATGTTGGGAAAATGCGGACCTATAAATAATGCATTAATATATATGGAGATGTCCCCCATTTTTTGTCAAATACTTTTAGTTGTATAAATCCTAAACTATAAGGAATCTGGCAATGAAAATTGATATTTGGGGTATTTTGACGATTCTGAACATTTCTATAACAAAAAATTTGGATGTTGCCATTGGAAATTTTAAAGTTGGTATTAATTTCAATATGAAGACGACCCCTTAAGAAATTTCTGTGTTGACCAATCAACTCAGAACGTTGTTTCCGATAAAATGACGTATCACAATTATACCTCCGACAAATGGTGCCCAAACAGTGAGGTCTGTTCTCTTTTTTTTGTCCACGACTGTACATTAGGGCACCCACTGCTTCTCTGTATGGAAACTCTTCGTTGCTTTCCTCATCGGTTTTATCTGCACTTTCTTTGATCATCGGAGTGGAAACTGGATTACTCTTCTCCATATTAAATCTTTCAAGAACTCTTTTAGAATAAGCTTGCTGATTGATTTTTATACTTCCATCTTCAAAACGTTGGATTTCTAGACCAAGGAAAAAACTTGCCTGTTTTGTGGTGATTTTGAATTTTGACTTCAAATCATTTATGATCTCTTCAGACTCTTGCAAATCAGTGGCAGCAACAAGCCCATCATCCACATATAAGCAAACAACTAATTTCTTAGCACCTTTGTCTCGAATAAACAAGCACGGATCTGCCTCACTGGTCTTGAATCCCAGTTCTGAAAGTTTCTCTCCAAAACACTTATTCCAAACGCGAGAAGCCTGTTTTAATCCATAAAGACTGCGAATTAACTTGCAAACCCTGTTGGTTCCATCACAGTAACCTTCTGGCTGCTCCATGTAGATAGTCTCGTCTAGTTTTCCATACAAGAAGGCCGAGCAGACATCAAATTGGGTTAGATGCATCTTCTCGTTAGCTGCTATACTTAGTACTGATCGAACAGTTGCCATCTTTGTAACAGGACTGTAGGTCTGGTCGAAATCGATGCCATAACGTTGGGTAAATCCCTTAGCCACAAGTCGAGCCTTGTATTTGTCAACGGTACCATCAGGATTTCTTTTAACTTTGTATACCCATTTACAAGGAATTGCTTTGGAGTTTTTCGGTAAATTTTCTAGCTTCCATGTTTCATTTTCGGCTAATGATGACATCTCAGCATCCATCGCCTTTCTCCAGTGTCTACTCTGTCTGCTTGTCACAGCATCTTCAAACGTTGTAGGCTCTACATCCTCTGTTACGAAAGCTTCAGCTAAAGTAATACAGTCCTGATATCGTATTGGCCTTCTCAATTTTGACCTGTCTCTCAAAACTCTCGGTTCAGGCTTTTCAAACTCATCTTTCCTATTCTCATCTTTTTCAGATTCATGTTGGTTGTTTTCATCTTCTTCAGATTCATCTGTTTTGTTTTTATCTTCCTCAGATTCATCTGTCTTGTTTTTATCTTGAAGGGAAAACTCGACTGTTCTTCTGCAGTTCAATACCTTTTCGCAGAACTTTACATCTCTAGAGCATATCACGGTATTCGATTCTTGAACCCACAGCCGGTACTTCTCGTCTCCATCATAGCCCACAAGATAAGCCTTAGTTGCCTTGTTATCCATCTTCCTTCTTCTTTGTTTAGGAACGTGTGCATAACAAGTAGAACCAATGATTCTCATGTGCTTGATTCTAGGCTTGTTTCCAACCCACAACTCATAAGGACTTTTATCCTTGATTGAGGATTTTCCAGTTCTGTTTAGAATGTAAGTTGCAGTATTGACAAGTTCAGCCCACATTGCTGGTGGAAAGTCTATATCAGGATTAGAGTTCTTCAAGGTTCTGGCCATTTCAACTATGGTCCTGTTCTCCCTCTCACTTCCTCCATTTTGCTGAGGTGTATAGGGGGCAGTAAATCGTTGAATAATCCCTTTCTGTCTCAGGAACTGCCTGATTTCTTTATTTTCAAACTCACCACCATTATCGCTGATAAACTCTTTCACAGAATGTCCCAGATTCTCACTAAAAGCTACAAAGTCTTTAATAGCTCTTGAGACTTCAGACTTCTGTCTTAAAAAATAAACACTCCTAAACTTTGTATAATGGTCCTTAAAAACAGCAAAATATCTGTATTTCTTGTGAGAGTTGTCGAAAGGTCCACAAACATCTGCAGAAACTAACTCGCCAGGTGCTGAGGAACTTCTTCTTGACCCAAAGCTTAATCTGTGAGACTTTCCATAAATGCATGCTTCACACAATTCATCTTCAACATTGACTTTAATATTCAGTTCTGAATTTAGAAGAGACTTTACGTGTTGCTTATCTTGATGGCCCCAGCGTTCATGATATAGTTGCAGTCTCGAAACATCTGGCATAGCAATGTTGACTTCAATGGGAATTCTTGGAAGTACGACCTTCATCTTGGCCTTGAAAAGCCCTTTGCCTTTACTTCTTGTTCCTTCTAGAACACAAGTTTCGTCTATCTTCAGCCAACAATGTGTTGCAGTTGATTCAAAACGACTATTCACATTTCTGTCATGAGTGGCCAACACTGAAAATAAGTTCTTGCTGATTTCTGGAACGTACCACACGTCTTTCAATTCTTTGAATTGTTTCTTCCCATTAACCAATGTGAAAATCTGAAGTGTTCCTTTACCGAGTGCAGGAAGGACTTTTCCATTGGCTGCTGTAATCCCATGTGGAGACTCGAACTCTTCAAAAGTGGCAAAACTTTTGCCGTCCATGGTGATGTGTCTTGAAGCTCTGTTGTCGATATACCAGCTATCAAATGCAGAGCTATCGGAGACCAGGACTTCATCATCAACTGACATCAAACTTATATTGGTTGCTTCATATGATGATCTACTACTTCTACCTGGATCTGTAGCTGCAGTCTGCTTTGGAGGTCTTCCGTCAGCTATCCACCTGCTGCAATTCCTCAGCCAATGCCCTCTTTGGTGACAATAGTGGCAGTTACCTTTGCTTCCTGGCTTCTTCTTCAACAGAACATTCTTGAATTTTCTATCCTTGACTGTTAGAGCTGCTTCATTTTCAAGGGATAGGCTTTTACCTTGACTTGTGAACTCTCGTTCATATGAGCACAGCTGTGTTGTTAGCTCTTCTACGGTTCTCTTTGAGTCCCCCAGCATCAACCAGCTTGACTTGAAAGAGTTAAACTCTGCAGGTAAAATGTCCAAAATCTTGCAGTTCAACAGAAGCTCAGGTAGCTTAGTTTCACTCTTGTTGACTAGACCAGAATTAAACTCGTTCCAAAGGTTCTTCAGCTTCGAAAGATGATCTGATACACCTTCACTAGGATCCCACTTGAATTGGAAAAACTGCATGCAGATACTATAAAGCTGATTCTCTGATGAAGCCTCGTAGAGTTTAGTTAATTCAGTCCAAACCTCGTGTGCATTCTGGAATCTCATTACCCTCTGGAGCGCTTCTTCAGTCATAGAATTAGTCAGTATGACCATGGCATTAGTATTCCCTTTTCGAAATTCTGCTAATTCGCTCTCATATTTCCGTCTTTCAGCATCTGTTGCTTCAGCCCCAAGACTTGCTGGCTCTTTCAGAATTCCTTGGACGACATCTAAAGCTCCAGGGTGACCGTTCAAAACAAATTTCATACGATATTTCCAAACTTGCCAGTCGCTCTCGCCAGACAGGGGTTTCACTTGAACTCTTAAAGGGTCCATATTATTCTTGAACAGGGTAATATCTTCCAGAAAATAAAGGTTCCAAAAACTATTGCGTAGTCAGGTGAAACGCCTCCCGTTACGGCCGACGAAAAGTTTCTAATTCGAACAGCCGAACTTTTTCATTCAATAAATAAACAATTTCCAAGTCATACTTTCGCGCGGGGGAAACGTTTTAGTTCCCATAACCTATTAAAATTAGTAGTTCAAATCATATTCTAAACTAAGCAGAGTAGGTGACTAAAAAGAAGACACGACACACCATTTTCGAAAGACAACACGAAACTGTTTTAATAAAATCAACAAACCAACCACGCAGCCACTTGAGTCAGTTCACTTCAGTTCTCTTTCGTTTAACACACTGATTAATAATATTTATATTTCAACATCGACTGACCCGTAGACTAAAAATCTTCTTGATCAGCAACTTAATCTAATGCCTAGCTCTTCTAACGTGTCGAATGCAACTAAAACACTATTAAAGGTTGATTTGTTGATTGGCATAATTGTACTTTCAATTGTAAGGCTACTGTTTCTTCGTAATGTTCTCTGTTAAAAAAAAGTTACCCACTAGTGATTATTTCAACCGTTAGTCATCCTTTTACATCGGACCTTTTTGACTATGTGAACAAATAACATTTTGAGTTAATTGCATTACACAAAATTTGCATAAGGGTCCGTCTTAATATTAAAAATGTTACGAACTTTAAAATTTTCAATAGCAACACCCAATTTTAATTGCTTAGAAATGTGAAAAACCCTCGAAAACCCCTAAATCTAAGTTTTTGTTACATTTGGATGAATATTTGACGAGTTATTCAATCGAATCACTTGTGGATCTTTGGGGGACCATGTCTAAAATGACAAGCGTAGTCAGTCTGTAGGTTTATTAATGGAGAAAAAGAAGCACAAGGTCAAATATCTTGAGGATGGGCCTACGAGGGATATAAAAGTCAATGAGTAGCTGTATATATTCAAAAATAAAGTCGAAAATAAGTTGTAGTAAAAAATCGATCCCTATCGTCACTTGATAAGGGTTCCAAATTACGAGATGTCATTCGCTCTGTTAAATCTCCTAAAGGTGACTGCAAATAGGCAGCCATAAACCATTACATTAGTTCCCTTAGACACAAAGGGGGCGCGCTAGTTTCTATGTCAATTTCAATGTAGAAATTCTCCAATGAGAGTTTGAAACTTAGAGTGTTCTTAGTCTATGGGTCAGTCGACGCCCGGAGGTAAAGTGTTAAGCACTTGTTCATCTGATAAGATAAACACTTATTGTTACAGTGTAATGTATTTTAATTCTATTCGAACATGAATTTTCTAAGCACGACTCCTCATGCAAAACATATAAACAAGTGGTCTGCCGTACCTAACTTAAGAACTTGTCCATCTAATAAATACTTATTGTTATTGTTTAATGTACTTTAATTGTAAGTTTCTGATCAAATACATACTTCAATAGCACTGTGCATGAAAAATAATGTAGTTGCCCCTGTATTGTAACATTTAGATGCATTTCACCTGAAACAGTTCCAGTAATTTATACTGTGCACACGGTGCCTGTAATTTCCAGTGGCCATGTTATGTGTGAGCTTTTACTTCCGACAGGGATAAATAACATAGGACGGACTTAAATTTTAATGCAAAGATCCCAGTAATGAACATTATAGTAACTGTGCTCCATAATGCAAAGCCCTGAAAAAATTCTACGATGTCACAGAAGTCTAAAAAAATATATGATTAATGTTGGCAGTATACTTGTAGCCAAAATTACAGGTATACAAAGAACTAAGAGTTTGTGAATTACAAATTATTTGTATATATTCTATCAGTTTTATAAATTATCATGGTTACATACAATTTTGTAATGAATAGAGTTCCTCTGCTTCCAAGGTCAAAATTTCTGTAAATGTAAAGATAGACAAACTCAGTACAATAATAGAGTGATTCAATATTGATATCTGATATTAATCCAAGTATCCGAGTCGAGAGTGGGCAACATTTAAACTTGATTATTTCATTTTTTAAATTTTTTATTATAACACCTATTGCGGAATAATCTAGTAACATGTAATTTTCCTTTAGGATCATGCTGAGATAGTCCGGCTAGTCGACTACGAGATGGTCACAACGTTTGAAGCTCCGTATGTCGTGGCCATCAAATCCCTATGGGCTGATTCAGGCATCCAGGAATGCTATGACCGCAGGAGGGAGTATCAGTTGACAGATTCGGCTAAATAGTAAGTGGATTGGTTTGTAATTATTGAAGCATTTTGGTGCATACTTAAGGGGGAATGGGCACGCTGGACTGAAGGTCTCCAACTCAAATGCCTCAATGTTAATCCTATGGGAAAAATACTATTTTCTCTGCCACATTTCTCCGGCTGTATTGAATTTTTTTTAAACATTTTTTTTTAATAATAAATTTAGATAACTTCCAGGTCTCTATATTTCCACTTTTTGAAATTGCTTTGAATACTTTTTATAAAATTATTTATTCAAACTTTTGATCCAATTTCAAATAGTGGGATTGCCGGGACATGTAAGTCAGCTGCATTTATCACATAAAAAAAATATGTTTGTAAATATATTTGATACAGCAGGAGAAATTTGGCAGAGAAAATATTTTTTTTTCTCCATTGGATTAAGACTGATGACTTTGCTTTGGAGACCTACGATCCAACTATCCCATTCCCCCTTAAGTGAATCGCCAACTACTCTTATATGTATGCCCGGTGTGTCGATAATTCTACTCAACAACTCTGGAGTAAAAACCCATAAAGCTGGCTAGCAAACCTGTTGTTGCAGCTGTTTACTGTAGAGTGACTGTGTACGTTTTAGTTATTGAGGATCAAACGTTGCATACATCCTTTTAGTGTGAAGAGGTAAATATAGGATTTAATTGTTTGTAATTAATTTAATATTAATTTTCATGTATTGTGAAGATCTTCAACTTGATAAGAGTCCATGCAGACTCATAATTAAGATGAACATTTACAGTTTGTTTTTAAATAAGATAAACAAAGGCTAGATAATATTGATTAATGCCATTTTCAGTTACATTCGTGCCAATAAGGTAATATTAAACAGATATGAAAAGTAATATCAAAACATTAGTTTGTTCCTTCAGTTTTAACAGTTGCTACCAAATTAACAAGTTATTTTGCTATATTTACATCTATAAACCTTTACTGACTTTTCTCGAAATGTGTAAACAGCTTTCTGGCTATCTACTGATTTTTTTAAAATATGATGATACACAATTTAATATATAATAAAGAGTCTCAGTGCTCTAAAGTTAACTAACTTCAATTTTTTAAAAAACTATTTGTGTTCTAAGTAAAGACGTCAAAGGATATCGTCTATAATTAAGTATGTTGTTGCTTACCTTAACTTATTCAAATGCCTATCTCTTTTCCAGCTACCTGACTGATCTTGACCGGTTGTCTGGTCCTAACTACCTGCCGACTCAGCAAGACATTCTGCGCGTGAGGGTTCCAACTACCGGCATTATAGAGTATCCCTTTGACTTGGACTCTATCATATTCCGGTGAGAAGAAGCTTTTTTTGTCTATTATAGTTCGTTTCAGTGTTGCCTTGTTCAGAGTATTAGTGAAATACGAGTCAGATAAGACCAAAACTATTCAATACCTCTTTCTCTTGATCTTCATTTAACATAGTTTTAAAAATAAAATGGTTTGGGATAACTTCAATGCTTTATTTTAGATATCTTTACATTTTTCTTGTTGAGTAACAGAGTTGCCACTCAATTTGTTAAACCCCAAAGTTTCCTCTTAAGGATCCTAAGAATTCAGTAGAGAAAGAACCTAAGAATAAGCTTCCCAACATCCTGAAAATGTGCAAAAATTTATAGTTTTCTCAGCATAAATTTTAAAACTAATTTCTGAAAACCCCATATTTATTTAGAAAACATTATTAGTTTTTATTTGTGAGAATTATAATTTAAAGTCATTTCTGAATGGGAAAAATGTAGAATATCAGTAAAAAATGTTTGTATTTATAAATGTTGTGAAATTTGTTTATTGCTAGAAAAACTGTTGCATGTTTAATATGGAAAAAGCCAAGTTTAATGCTCGGAAACTTACAAAAGAAGAATTTTATAATGTAGTCAATGTGTGAGATATGCAAACCATACATAAATAATTGGCTTTGCTAACTTTGTATTTCAAATGATATCCATATATCCTTACATTTTTTTTACATGCTCTTGAAAAACCCTTTAATTTGACAAGATTTATTTATTATCGCCAGAGTTTCGGGAGTATTCATGATAATGGTGGTAGAATGACCAGATTTTTATTAAAATTTAAATTAATGCTATAAAATTTGATTTAGACTCACTCGTATGTGAAGTGTACCTAGGTTAGGAATATAAAAAGGTTTTCATTAAAATTAGTACATTTGGTTACATTATTTTGGGTAAAATATATGAATTGAATAGATTTAGTCTGTTACTGTCATTTATTTAATTATATTTTACCACCAATTTATCTGCTAGAAATGCAGTACATTTTGTAATAAATAGTAGGAGTAGGAACACTGTATTACATTCATATCAATGAATGTCCCATTTAAATTATAATTGATTTTATTTTGTATAGTATATTGAACAATCTGCTCTGTTTCAGGATGGTGGACGTCGGAGGGCAAAGGTCTGAGCGAAGAAAATGGATTCACTGCTTCGAAAATGTCACTTCCATCATCTTCCTAGTTGCTTTGAGCGAATATGACCAGATCCTCTTTGAGTCTGATAATGAGGTAAGGCAGTTTTTTTTTTGTATATCCGTAAGTTACTGGCACAGGGTGTTCCTAAAATTCTTTAATCAATTTCGAACACTGGTTACAAGTACTCTGTACACTTTTTACAAGTACTCTGTACAAAGATTTTAGTATCTTGTGTCCAATTTTTTTCCATGCCTAGGCAGGTTGACACACCAATCAGGGAAATACTGAGGTTCATATCAGCAATCAGAATACTTTAAGGTTAAACGAATGGGGTTAGTATAATAGACCAGGGGTCGTAGTGCTTGGTGTGGAATTTGGCCACCTTGCCATAGCCAGGTAGACTGCTGTGTGCAGGTAAACTGCAGTAACTTCTACAATGACTTCTTAAAAAAATTGTTACAAATACTAGATTACTCCAACCGATAAGAAAATATACGGGGAAAAGCTAATTATTTCTTAGCAAAATGGTACGACTCATTGTTGCGATTACTGCAGTTTACCGCCCACAGCATTATACTGTAGTAACCATATCAATGAATTAGACCATTTTGGCATTAAAATAATTGGTCTTTTGTACGTTTTTTTAGGAAGTTTTTAAGAAAGGCTAGAGTTATTAAGTTTGTACAGCTATTGTTAAAGTCATTATTCTAGATATTGCAGTTTACCTGCCGACCGCTGAACTTCACTCAAGCCTTGGGTCATATTATAGTAGGTCTATTTAGAGTGTAAGCTTGGAAAGCATTTCGTCCCCCATCCACGAGTGCGGTTTTCTTGGAAACGGGGGTTGATTTATAGCTATTTCGGTTTTTTCCCCACCCTACATAGGGAAATACTAACTGTTTTGATTGTAAACCTCAAGCGTGCTAGGATTATATAAGCGATGTTCCCCCTTTTCTTAGAAAACCCAGTGAAGGGATGGAGGAAGAGTCTTTTTGAAGCTTATATTCTGGCTAGAAATGGTATAAATACTTCAACTTAAGTACAGAGTGTTGACTCATTGGCTAATAGGCGGATCCCAAGTTCTTGCATCTGTATGTTTAAATCCCTTTTCTGGCATGGATATTGATGTTTATAGGTATTCAGAAATAGTTAAAAATGTAGGTCTTTGTCTAGGTACCCTGTGTAGTAAAAATATTGTAGTGGTTTCTCAACCTAACCAATTTAAGTATTATTAAACTTTTGTTTGGGTTCACATCATTTGAATATTTCTCCTTAAATATCGTTTTGTATCCTTGGAGTACAACAGTACAGTGAAAGAAAAACAAGTATAATATTGGTAGAAATCATGATTTCCATCTTGTCCATTATCATCTCATTAGGAACCTTTTCGTCAAATAATGTAAATCTTTAATCAAAATGTAGCATTAGAGATAAGATTCAATTTTAATTTAATTCTTCAATATTTATTTCAGAATCGAATGGAGGAAAGCAAAGCACTATTTAAAACAATTATCACATATCCCTGGTTCCAAAACTCCTCTGTAATCCTATTTCTTAACAAAAAGGATCTACTTGAAGAAAAGATAATGTACTCGCACTTAGTGGACTACTTTCCTGAATACGACGGTCAGTTCTCCCTTTTTTTTATCTGCACTCTTATTGATTTTTTTAAATTGTTAAGAATCAATCCTTTATTTTATAAGTTTGTCAAGAAAAGTTTTAATATTTTGAAAAGCACCAAATTTTATATTTTAAATAAAATTTGTTAGGAATAACACTTTGGTGCTGCACTATATATTTAGAGTTCAGCCCACTATATTCTCAGAGGGTGGGGAGCTCAGTCAGTAATGTGCTTGCCTTGCTTGTGAAAGGTCTCGGGTTCAGGCTCAGGCATTGTCAAAATAACTGTCAGCCTATAAACAGTCTGTATGGCTAAAAAGTTTGATGAATAATAGAGGGAGTACACGCTAAATTTGTCCCAACTACATCACCCTTGTAAGTCACATTAGGTGCCTTATCAGGTGTTAGTTTGTCTATTGACTTTCTAAATTACGCCAATAGCCTTACTTTAGCTCTAGTGTCAGAGTAATCCAACTGGACTTGCTATATTCTCAATAAACTAAGCTAGAAGTTCATTATAACATAAGGTTTGTTGCATCTGATTCTAAACACATACAAATAAATATATGCATGAATTCCTAACATTGTAAGAAAACATATTCTGATCTACACCCCAATACACTGTAAAGATTTTCCATTAGTTTATTAAGGTAACATAAAGAACAGGCACAACATTAATATTATAATACAAACCCTCACAATGCTAACATCAGTCTTAATCTTTGAGGTGTTTACAGTTCAATTTAGTATGAAGTGCAAATAGAACTAAAATTTTAGTTAATTATTTGTTTTAAGACACTGTTAAAAAGCTACTTGAAGGGCTCAAAAGAGAAAAAAACACGTAGGAGCAAGCTATTTTTACCAGAATTATTTTGCCAAATATTGCCAAAATGTGCCAAATATTGTATATGTATGAAAAGTTTGATACAGCCAAGGGATCTCTATATCTCAATAAGATGTAGCAAGATAGGATGGTGTAATGCATTATGTATAAAAAGATTTTGATTCCAAGTTTTATTTCTGCAGTTTGTTTCATATTTTAAACATTAATTTAAAAGTTGTAATTTGTAAATAAACTTATTGTATGATTTATTCTTTGCAGGACCAAAGAAAGATGCCATTCATGCTCGCGAATTTATACTGAAGATGTTTGTTGACTTGAATCCAGATAGTGAAAAAATTATCTATTCACATTTCACTTGTGCTACTGGTAAGTATCTCGATATTGTTTTTCACTATCAAAATAAACCTTTTAATAAACCAAAACTTAAACATTTCATTTAAGTGATTGCCTATGTGTTAAGTATTAATTATCAGGATATTTATTTCATCTGTGAAAGTTGAATAGGTTACTTTCGTTCTGGATTTTGTTATTTTTTCATATTTAAAACAGGTTTTTTTTCGGGGTGACCCTACAAAGATGTTAATTTTGATTAAAAATTAGATATGTTAATTCTTAAATATGTATGCCTTCCAAGAGTATGAACATATTTAAATTCTAAGATTAGGCCTAATTTTTTTAAAATAAAATTGATTGTTGTGCCACTGTTTTAATAGTGAATATAACAACACTGTTTAAACAAAGAGTATTGTGATAATTAGTGATTGCTAAATGAATTCAATAAGGGTTCCTACTATGTTTGACTTTTGATTTTCCTGTTAAGTTTCACCTTTGTGCTCAGATATTCTGTTTAAAAAAAGCAAGATACTACTACTCCAATCTTCTTAAACTCAGGCATGAAAGTTTTCCGCCTTTCGGCTGATTTCCGCCTTTTTTTAATCTCATTTTGGCTGATTCTGAGAACGATGCAAAACCGTTGAGAAATTGTGACCCATATATATGAGGGGGGGGCCTAAGATCAAACAGACGAGATTTTACTCTGTCGGCAATGTTTTGATTCGGCCTTCATTCCTATCAGTCAATCACTTTCTCTAAACGCGTCTCGTAGAACAGTGACGCAATGAAGGAGGCGGGGCTATTTCTTACGTGGGCCAATATGAATAGCAGATTTATCAGTTAGATTTGGCTGTGTTAAAAATGCGAAGTAGTTTTGGTTTGCTTGGCATCTTAGGGAATTTTAACTGTCAATAATAGCTCAGATACTCAGAACTGTCAATAATAGAATCAGAAACAACTAAACTTTTTCTTCTTTTATTGGATTATTTATTTTCAAACGAAAGTTTCTATGGCCGTGGCCGACAGCGGGAAAAATTAGTCTGCTCACGTTGTACTCAAAACGGCACTGTAGTTGTGCGTATGGATGTATAGGAAAAATTTACAAAGATGTCCTTTTACCTTTCATTAGTAAGCTTTTATAAACTTTCCTTATTGAAATACAATTATAGCTCAATAAATAAAATCAAAAAGTATATTGCTATTCCTGGTTTTTAAAATGATATTCGATACATTCTGTGATAGAATATGATCTCATCAATATCTTATCAATTGCATGTGAAATGAAAATGCATGTTTGTTTAATAATTGGTATCAATGGAAAGTGTTTTAAACGTTGTATTTTGTGCATTTCATAATTTATTGTTTCGAAAATCGCTTGGCGGTCTGACGCGATTGGTGTTATTTTGAAATCGAAACTTAGAATTAAAAGATCTTGGAAATAAGTGTGTGAATAAATATTTGTAACAAGTTTACTCGGTTTAAACTGCAGTTTAAATAATGCTTTTTTGCATTTATTTTTTTGTGAAATTAAATTTTTACGATTTGAATAATGCATCAATTATACCTTTTTATTTTTTTTTTGTGTATTAATTTCGTAGTTTCGATTTATAAAATTGTTATTTCAATGCTATTTTTGGAATTCTACTGCTTTGGAATTAGATGGAAACTGTTTAAAATTATTCTGCTTTGTTAATTTCCAGAAAAATGAGTCTTTTAATGATAGTGAAAAATGAGTGGACAGATTTTTTTTATTAAATATAATTTAATATGGCATTGATATACAGATTTAAAGTAAAACTAAATTAAGTTATTTATGTATTTTTATATGTGTGCCTTTTATAGTAACTAATATAACTAATTTTTTATGGGTTTGCACCGATACGTCGTTACGCCGATAGTGCGAAAAATTTCAATTCAAAGTTCAGCCTTTTTGGTTAGTTTGCACTTTCATGCCTGTAAACTAGATATTATTATCAACATGTAGCAATTAGAAAGAAATTTAATTAAAGGAAAGGATTTTGACTAAATTTACCCAATAAGTGATATGCATGTATAAAATTATTTTTGTTTTTACTTAACCTTTTAAAAAGCTCTAAAAAGACCCTAAATGTGAAAGTTTTGAGAGTGTGAACCCTTAAATTGTACAGTTAATAACACTTATCTTGTAATTAGTATTCACATAATACCACATGAGGGGTTAGAGAAAGAAGGAGCTTTTGAAGCTTGGCGTATGATTGAAAAGAGTGTAGTTTATAGTGTTAGTAATAATGTATTGTTCTAAAAATGACATACCTCCCATTTTAATTAAATGGTAGGTACAGTCAAACCTTGTAAGCCAAGATTCGCCTCGTAAGCCCAAGATTGCAGATCATGTGGCATGTAAAAGAACCCAGGAGGGCCCATTTGGCTTGGGTTCTCTCAGCAATATAAAATTTTCGGCATACTTTAACATCCACAGATAGCTCGGAATCATTGTAATCTGTGTGTCAAAATTGATAGCGAGATTCGCCTAGATGGTGCCACCAAAAAAATGGCTCTCAGTTCTGGGGAATATGCAGAGTCTGCAAAGGCTTGACCGCCAATATTGCAACCCTATTGGAGGAGAATAAACACTGTTATTTGACCTTCATATTTGTTCCTTTCAGATACTGAGAACATCAGATTCGTCTTTGCTGCAGTCAAGGACACCATACTACAGCTCAACTTAAAGGAGTACAACTTGGTGTAGGACCTTTTCGAATTCCATTCTCGTAAATCGGTGGCTTACAAAACGAACGTCTCTACCGTACCCCTTGAGCACAGGAGGGGCACATCCAGAGACTTCTTTGTGATGTTTAGAACATGCGTTTAAAAAATTGGGAAAAAAGCTTACCATTATATTCAGCAAGGTTTTTTTCCTTTGAAAAAAAAAAGGCATTAACATCTCTTGTGTTGTTGGAGAACATTGCGACACATGCACACTTCTGTTTTTTCCACGACATTTACAAACACACTGCACAGTATTTTCTAATAAAAATGTCGTAAGCGAGCGAAGATAACGATAACAATAAAACCAATTGATTTTGATTCTGTTGGCTACATACAACAGCACGGCACAGTATTTTCTACCAACGCTAAATGGGTTCAACAATAAAATAATTGATTACAAACAAACAATTCAGCAAAAGCACTGCATGATATTTCTATGAAGCGCACCCGAGCGATATATCTGGGTGGCAACACATGATTGTTAGCATCGGAACTTTTTACTCCTTCACACAGTCATTGAGTGTATATTCTTTCACGTTTCTACTCTATAATTCAAGTGCGAACGCTCCTTGGCATTGATTGGTAAGAGAGGTGCCAAAAGCTCGGACCTAGCAAGCCCCCCTCCTCCCCCCCTATGTGATTGGTGCGTGCAAGTGTGTATGTGTATATATGTATGTGTCTGCGGAAAACGGAAAGCGTGACATCACAAGTAGGGGCCAATGAACAGAAGGCACTGACTGTGGAGTGTAAAAGGAGCCTGCATATGTACATATTAATGAATTAAGGAAGTTTCGCCAAAGAGGTGTCGTATTGTGCAAAGTGTTTCTTTTTTCGAATTGTTGCATGAGATTCTCTTCTACACTTGTTCAGCATTGAGTGTTTAGCTGCGTTGAGCTGGATTCACACTGGGGATTTTTTATTACTAGTAACCAATGAAATGGCTCGTTTCAATGCAGGAGCCAATTAGGGTGTGCGTTGGTTGCATTTAAACCAATAGAATGCTTTCTATTAGTTCATCTACCAATCAAAGATGTTCTGTTGGTTCAACTTCCAATTCGAAGGTTTCTAACTTATGAGATAGTTTGTTTATTGAGTATAATAAAATACTTTATGCAGTACTAGAACCAAATCAAATTTAATTTGTTCTACATTCAACAAGTAAGTTTTCTTAAGTAGAGGCCATGATACATTCTTTCAATGGACCAGAGATGGCTGCCTCTCTCTTGGAAACCAGTTACATAATTGCTGCCATAACCACAACCAATAAGATTTCTTTTGTTAGCACAATAACCAATTGGACAGTTTCGGTCAATGCAACAACTAGTACGGACTCCAATCAGATGGTTTCTTTCAAGCAAGATTTGTCTGTTCGACAACCAATAAGAACATTTCTACCGGTGTGTTAACCAGTAAGAAAGCTCTTCATAGTTATTTGCCACAGCAATGACCTATCAGAAGGCAGTGCGAATTCAGCTTCAACTGTATGAAGTTGGGTGCGGACAGTTTTATTACTTTATTATTCAGATTAATACTGCTTTTTGAGCTTTTAATTGTTTTTCATTGAATTGAGTGTTTAGCCATTGGACAAGTCACAGGCCCAATTACTTTTTGACTAGTCACTGTTTGTAAATATTTTCTATTCTAGTGTGTTTGCCTGATGAGCTTGTTTTTCCTGATCGATATGATGGTATTATTTTTTATTTGTGCCAACCTAGGGGGGAATTTGAAGGGAGCAGGGTTATTTGATCGTGTGGAAAGTTAAATCTGCAAGATTCTGTCAGCAATTCTTCAGAATTTTGTATAAAATTCTGTCAGCAATTCTTCAGAAATTTGTATAAAATTCTGTCAGCAATTCTACAGAACTTTGTATAAAATTCTGTCAGAAATTCTTCAGAATTTTGTGTAAAATTCTGTAACTCTACCTAAACGCAGGCCAACTTTGAAAAATGAAAAATATGCTGCGTTCTATACGGCTTCTGATCACAATGCAAGCTTTGAAAACCCTTTCTTCTCCTACCCCCTGAGCGTCGCTGTTCTAAACCCACTTGGTTTGGGACTCCTTTCACAACCCAAACATAAGTAGGGTAACAAAAACAGCAACTTTCACATAAAACCACATGAGGGGTTAGAGGAAGAAAGAGCTTTCGAAGCTTGGATTATAATCAAAAGGAGTATAGTTTATAGTGTTAGTATTGAAGTATTGTTCTCAGAAAAGTTACATACAGTGGTAGGTACAGTCAAACCTTGTAAAAAGATATCCCAAATTGACTACAAAATAAATTTGCTAATTTCAATCGTAATTTGATTCTTCCTAAGGATACAAAAGCTTCTCGTTAAAGCATAGGGAACATAATTTAATTCAAATTAACTGGGAGTGTCAAATTCGTTTAAGAAGGTTTGACTGTACATTACTTTTCCTGTGTACAGTGTAATAATAAGGCAATAATACTGTTCCACTCACTTTTCTCCATATCACAAGCTTGATATTTTAAAAATAAATATATAAAAAATATCATGTAAAACCTATAAAATACCGAGAAATTTTCATATTTGTGCTTCTCAACTAAGTTGTTTAGTTCATAGTGTTTTTTGCTTCCTATATTAGTTTTTTTTAATTGTGTATAATGAATTGATATAAAATTATGTCACATATGTATTTAAAAATACATATATATTTAACTATTGCTTCAAGTTATCATGCTTTTATATTTAGTTGGCCTGTGTTTTTAAAAGATCAGGGAATACTTTCAAATTGATTATAAGTCAGCTTTAGTTTTTTCTAATTATCTTAGAACAACTAGGGAAAAAATCATTTTTAAGCATCTGTCCTTTCTGATTAATGTAGATTTAAAATATCTGAAAGGTCTTGTCGTAAAACTTGCACACTCCAAAGTATTTACTCAAATGTAGAGTTCAGCCTGTTCATTGGCCATCGTAATTTCAATGGGAATGTTTCAAATGATGTAACGCTCTTGTTTTCATTCTTTCGCGTAATGCCATTTCATTGGTTGTTTTGGTTTCACTCTCAAAATGACCGTTATACTTTTCTTTCTATGCAAGCCTTCTTTAACAAATGATTTGAACAACCAACAGCCCAGCAAGAAGTTATTGTTTTGAAAATTAAATAAGTAAAATATTCTTAGAAAACTCATATTTCGAATACCAAAACAAAAAATTCCAGACAAAAAATGAAAACAAGACCACTGGAGCAGTTGCTATTAACGACATGAAAAAAAAAACATTTAATGAAGTTACCAATGATTGGACTGAATCCTATGTATATTACTTATACTTCAGAGAATGCGAGTTTTACGACTTGACTCTTCATATACATTTGCTTCGTATCATAACTCTTAATTTCTAATTTTCTTTATCATTGAATACCTGTGATTTCCTTGCATTTATCAATTTTCGTGTAGAAATTTCACCTTTTTATTTGATTATTGAAAAACTAATTTTTCTGATTTTTCTCCTGTACTGACAGCACTGATTTTCTTTTTAAATATGATGTGGCACAGAAATTACTTCAAATCGAATTCATTTTACTTTTATAGCATGCATTAATCTATCGTGTAAAATAAATTTTGTTAGTATAATTTAAACTCGAACGTGATTTTATATTGCAAATTTGTTTCATATCTCACACAATTTTGTTTTTAAAGATGACTGGATCTATACCTGTGCTGTTGTATGTTTGATAAATGAAACTTTAATTTGTCTTATGTACTTTTTGCCTTTAATGTATTTTTATTGGCTCTTTTTAAATTCTATGTGTCTACTTTAAGTACTCCTTTTTCATTCTTATTAATGGTATAGATATTGTTTTTCAAATTGTAATTGGGAAACACTTGCCAAAATGTAATTTGGTATCGCGGTTACATGAAAAGATGAAGTAAAATACTATAAACATGTTAGGCTATTAAAAGGGTTGAAATTTTACTGAGGTTGAGATATATGCATTGATATTTTGTTGAATCAGAGTTGTAACTTTTAAAAAATTAATACCATAAAACAAATTTTGTTCTTGAAATTCTACTGCCTTTTATTTTTACGCTTTTTTTAATTACGTATTATTTGTTAATATCAACTTGCATTTTATATATTATTGCTTTTAATCAGTAAGTTATTATAATTTTAAAAAATATTATTTTGGCTTAAAAACTTATAGGTATCATACAATTTGTCTCAAAAAAGATACTTTTGTGTGTGTGGTAATGCTGTTGAAAGTGTAATAGAAATTCAGAAACATAGATAAATATATCTAATGTCACCCATAGACGACAATGCCTTTAAATCAGCCACTGTAATGGTTTTATAATAAGTGTGGCTTAAAGGACCAAAAATACTGCCAATTTTAGACTTCAAGGCTAGGCTTACGTTTGAGTCTGTAGCATGCCAGTTGTCAATTCTTAATGTTTTTCAATACAATAAAGATTTTAGCACAAATCTGCAAGTTAATTTAACTATTTAACAACCAAAATTAACTTTAACACATATATCTTTTAAAATTCTTGCAAAATAATACTTTTGTTTTAATAAAATAGAAGGCTGACGTTAGGTTCCTTTAAAATTACGAGCAGTTAAAAAAAATCTTGCCTAGCTGACAGAATTCATTATTTTGGTATTAATTCAACCTTATTATAAATAAGATATCATTTTAATTTTTAATTGCTCAAAATCAAAATGTATAAATTATATTGTATTAAAATCTTTTGTATCATTGTATTTTCAAGATTTAGTAATCGTCACTGAATCGGTGTCTTTATTTTAAGTGAGTCTTGTTGAAAGTTTCACAAATCTATGCAAATATGGTTTCAATCTAAAATTTTAGTTTTGCTCAAATTTATCTTTTTTCCCCCTTTGTGCCATTAAAGTAGACTCAAAAGCAAAGATTTAAAATAAAATACTTTTTTGCTGACTACTTTAGTACCACAAACCAAAATGTATATTGTCTATACTTAATTCTTTGTTCTAACTCTTGTAAAAAAAATTTGTGTAAATATTTTTTTCTGTTTAATCCTTTTTCTGTTTCGTGAACTGTTGTACATTTCTTGCATTTCTTTTCACTTTGATGTGTATATACAGAAACGTCAAATTGTATTTGTTGCAAACTTTTTTGTGAAATTATTTCATTGGTGCTTGCTTTCGTTTGCTCCTCAGGTTGTAGTCCAAGAGACCAGGACCCCCAAAACCCATGTTATTTCTCAATAAGGATGTATGTATTAGTGTTAGGTAGTGTTTTGTATTGTATGCATACCCGCTAGAGTGGACGGAAGGCCAATTTAGTACCAGGTGCAAAAAAGTACGTAAAATATAAGTTATTTCATTTTCTCAGTGCTGATTTTTACGTATGTTTTAGAAAATATTGTTTAAAGTTAATAATGAACACTCCCAGAAACTTTCTATCGGCCAAAACTCCGGCCAGACACTTTAAAGGTCCCCCACTAAAAAAAAACCTAAGTTATAATCTTAGTCTTGATTTTTATAGATGTTACTAAGAGACCTATTTTAATACTCCTGCTCTGTCATAAGTACAATTAGAATGCCGGTGAATGGGACCTTTTAAAGCGTCTGGCAAAAGTTTTGGCCAACAGAAGGTGTCTGGCGGTATTGGTTATTAACTTTTAACAGTATTTTTAAACAGAAGTTAAAATCGGCACTGAGAAAATATAAAAGTTAACTTATATTTTATTTACCGTTTGCCCCCGGTACCTATAAATTGGCCGTTGATCCACTCTAACAAGTATGCATAGACTAAAAGTAGATAAAAACACTTAATTATTCAATACATCATTAGTGAGAAAATAACGTAGATCTGGGGCCCTGTGCTCTTGCTCTATTAATTCAAATAACAAAGGATGTAAAAAGTACTGTGTGTTATTCTTTTAAATTAAGGAGTGATCTTTTGCCAACTTCTATCTTTCACACTTTTTTAAGAACTTTTTTCACGTGTTTAGAAACTGCCATATGTTATTTAGTTTTCTTTTAGAATTTAAACTAATTGGACATTGTTGTTTCTGTTAAGGTTCTCGGTGAATATGTTACACTCAAATACCAGAAAATTGCCCAAAAAAAATAATATATAGATATTTTTTTTAATAATAAACCACTGAATCAGCCTTTTAAAACTAAAATTTACATTGCTTTCCAAAATGTTTAAAGAAATCATTACCTAACCCTTTCAGTCCCAATGGAAATTTGGCATCATTTTAGAATTTTTTTCCTGGTCGTCTAGAGTCATTTATGATATGAAAAAGCACATTATTCGATTCGTTAAACTTTTTTCTGTAAGAAACTTTTTTATTAATCCCAATAGATGTCAGCCATATTTTTTTAAAAATTATGATCAGAAACATGATGATGGCAAATGGCATCACTGGGGCTGAAAGGGTTAAGTTATTATTATGCATTCAAAATTTTCTATCTGCACTGTGGTCTTTTCAGTTTTGCCACAATGTGTCCTAATTATAAATAGTACCACAAAGCTAGCCAAGTTGATTTCTTTTTATCATTGAGCGTTATAAGAGTGTAACAAATGCACAATTGTGAAAGGTGTGATGTACAAAATGGAAGTCAACAATTTGAGAGACATGTACCCTAATCAAACCTTGTTAATCAGTTTCAGTTGATAATATATTCATTATATCACAGAGGTTGTTAAACCTTATGAATAATGTACCAAACAAAAATATCAATAAATATATGTAACTTGATTATGAACCAGTTCATTCATTCTAACCACCAACACATATGAAGAGTACAGGGGAAGAACTGCTTGATTTATTAGGAGTCCTGAAGTAATTGTGTGTGCTTGGCGGTTTCTCTTTCTTCGCTTGGTCCAAGAGTCGGAATCGTGCATCGTGTGAATCCTCTGTAGGTAGAAACTGGTTTCTTTACACCAGTTTAGGCGATTACTCGCTATCATCGCCAAAGAGGCCTGACGAGGAAAGGTTTCTACGAAATTAAGCGGTTTTTCCACACACACACAGTACTCTTCATATACAAGTTCATTCCTTTGTGCCTTTCATTTTAGTTATTTTTCTTCTGCAGGTAAAAACACATTTTCTAATATTAATTTGTCCTAAATTGATAACAGGTTTTACCTCAAACTGAATCGCAATTAATAATATGTATGCATAATTATTTACATTAATGTTTTGCATATAGTGGTACATTTACCATAGTTTGAAAACCTCTGTTTCAAAATTTCTTGTTGGAATGTTAGAATAAGTTGATAACTAATTTAAATTTGAATAATTATCCCAAGCAAATAATATTTAGGTTTTTTATAAACTTTCTTAATAGTATTTTGTGTAATAAATTTTAATATTTTACTATAAAATATAAAAACATAGTTTGAAAACTTTGACCTTAAAAGAAAGTTTGATATTTTACCCTTTTAAGGTACTTGACCAGACTCTGCCATTCTAAAAAATGACTGATCCACCATACAGTGTCTTTTTAAGGTTGTGTTTGGTTGTACGCTTAGATATTGGCTCCGTCACTTAACCACGTTTAAAGAATTTCATAAAAATTCAAACAAATGCTTCTGTGCATTTGCCGTGCAACATTATTCCAAACGATTCCCCGTTATAGTATTTGGCTTTTTATCGTGACATGTTTTTTTTTTAACATTCTGGTTAGAGAATATGCAATTATTTTGTTATAAATGCTTCTATGCATGGTTTAATGGTGGTTCTTTGGCACTAAAATGTAACAGACAGGGAAACTGCAATCTCCCATTTCCTCAGTGGGCACCTCAGAAGTATGACCTTAACGGGGCGGTTTAAGAATATTATTTGACACATGCTCCAAGTACTCTTCTGAGCAGGCTTCACCATCACACATCTTGGAGTGCCTGGGGCTAAGCCATCAAGATCTACTGGGAAGTCCGCTGATGGTCCTGGACTTTCTTGAGATTTTTGGACTCATGGACCTTGTCTAGCTCCGCTGGACTTTGGGGATAAGAAAAGAAAGATGGTTTACACTAATGCACACCCTAGCAAATGACCCCATCAACAAGTGCTACTCTTGCTAAACTACTGCCTATAAATTGTTTTATGTTGTTTTTATTATACTAGAACTTTTGGGTGCTAAGCACTGTTATTAATGTAATTTAATTGAAATGCTGCACATTTTACAATGGTAGTGTTACTTTTTAAAGATATTTTATCAATTTTGAGTGAAACCTTTGTGTTGCTGCTATTTAGGAAGCTTAATTAAGGTTTGCAAAAAAATCTCAGAGTTACCGCATTTCTTAATTCATATGATGTTTATTAAATTTGGAATGACGAGATTTCATCCTGATGATGGAAATATTCATTCCTGGAAACAAATCTCACTTTTTATTAGTCAAAATAAAAAAAGTAAGAACAATTTTGTGTCAATAACCATAAAACGAATAATTGGGGGAATATGTAGTATAGAACATTTATACTGTTTTCTAGCATCTTTTACAATGTATGTCTATTAACATGGTGTTTTATTAAATGTAACATGTCATATAAGATATAGATGCCTATCACATTTTCAAAAATTTATCTAAATTAAATATTGTTTTCTGACAATACATCAGCTATGCTAAATATTTAATATAGTTTGTTTTTCATACTTTACGTAACATGTATGTAAGTTAAAGCAAAGTATCATTTAGGTATATAAAAAAAGAACAGACTATATGAATAGAGTTATGTATTATCGAATATGGTTAATAAATTCTAATAACTTGTTTAGAAATTATTTGTCAATTGTTTCTTACAATATTGTTTTCTTACAATACCGGTAAAAAAGTTTAAGAAAGTTATATTTGTCAAATTTTTTGAAAGCGCAAGCGTGTTCCAATGCATTTTCAACAAACATCCTTGGGGTTTTTAAATCATCGATGTGTGGAAAGGACGCTTCGCGTCAATGCCACAAATGCTCATATCGATCTCCGATGTTCTAATGCCTGTTGTGATTCTATCTCTGTGAAAGATAAAAGAAACTTTAAAAGTTTAAAAACAGTTAGTAATAAAAAAATATTTAACCTGCATGTATTATCTATGAGCAGTCACTACTCATGTTAGAGACTGACTTAAAAAAAAATATATATGATGGTTAGTTGATTTTATATTTCAGTTTTAATTGATGCATTTGCTCATTTGACTTAACCATCAGTATAGAAACCTTATTTATAAAGTTTATATTTGAAAAAAAAATCTAATTTGAGGATGTTTAGAAAAATTCTTAATATTATATCAGTATCTTAAGTACCAATAAAACTTGTATACTTTTGGAGAAATAAAGCAGTGCTCTTACATGAATACCTTCTCTCTCTTTTTAGTTTCAAACCACATTTTAAGATAGTCTATATTAATGGTATAGATTCGAATATGTCTTGCATGGTGTCGTAAAGCTATTTCGAGTTCTATTATTTACAAAAGTTCATTATATCAAAAGGTTGATAAAAAATACTGTAGCTCTTTTAATTAAATTCCCATACACAAATACTTTCCCATTTTTTTTTTTTTTTTTTGCACAAGGATTTAGAAGGTACCGTAAGGTTAACGAAGGCTTATCTACTTTTCGCTCTTCTAAAGCGAAATCAGAGCCAGAAAAATGTTACACAACTGTCCCGATTCCGTTAAATGTAATCTTTGATTGTATTTGACAGCAATAGAGAGAAAGTGTCTAAAGGCCGCATCACACGAGCGGTTTTTCACCAACGCCAACCACCAACCCAACTTCCTCCCCCCAATTTCGGCCCCCAAAAACTTGTTAAGGGGTTGTCAAAGTAGGGGAAGATTTCTCTTTTCCGACTGTCATGACTAAAACGGTATCTCTACAGTAGGCGACAATTTATAAAAAATCGGACCATAGGATTGATTTAAGTAATATTTTATCGCACTTGTAGGATTTATCTTAGAATTATTATTATTTTTTCTTTCACACTATTGTTTAGTGATGGATATGATCCATTGATGTATTTGTTATAAAAAAATTAGTCTTGGGGTATGGTATTATGGAAGCTTTTTCCTTTCTTTTACATATAATCCTTTAGTGGTGACATTAAAAAGGAAAACAATTGTCAAAAATATGTAAAAAAAAATAATGTTACAATTTGATAAAGATTGCTCACTTTAAAAAAGAATTTTACCAGTCTATCTCAATTTGTCACTATATATCAGAATTCATTGATGATTACATTCTATTAAAATCCTTATTCTGTAAACAAAACAAATAAACACTAGGAGGTTGAAATTTTTAATTCTTCCATTTAGATTGTTAAATTAACACACTAGCGTAGAGAGATATTTTGAAGGCTATAAATTGTTGGAATTTTTCTTAAAGTTGCAAATATTTATTTTTTTTTACAAATTTTATATAAAAGTTGATATAAAAATTAGCCTTCACATTTAGAACAAAAGGGGCAATTTTACCCATCTACTTTATATATAGCAAATGCTATATAAAGTTATTGCATTTACGAAAGAAAATCCATAAAAATAGCTAATTTCTTATGCTTAAAATCAAACTAAAAGCTGTGCCAAATGATTTTTTCCCCCTGAGATATAGAAATCAATCTTATGTGGAATTGGCTCTTTGTAACAATTTTCGTTTAAAAAACTACTTTTCAACATATTTGTATCGAAAAAATAGATTGAAAATCAAAATATCGTGCTTGTAAATAAATAAACAACAACTTGGCGCAATCGGCTTGAAGATTTGGCTTCAGCCAAAACAGAACCGTGACGTCAGTGTAGCGTCAGTCATCGATTCTCCTGATTGGTTGTTGGGGACAAGTTGGCCAACTCAGTCGCGATGAAACGACGGAGTTGCCCCAACTTAGGACCAACGCCTACGTCATAGCACGCGGCAATTCTACCAATCAGGTTTGGAGCAATGGGGGGAAAGAAGTTGGCGTTGGCGGTTGGGTTGGTGAAAACTGCTCGTGTGATATGGCCTTAATATAACTTTAGTCCATGTAACTCCTTGTCTTTTCAATTTAATCAGACTAACGCGCCTCAAAAAAAATCTCCCGAAGTCACATAAGGAAAACTAATGAACATAAAGTATAAATCAGCTTGTATTGGGTGACATCTATTCCAGCTTTCACTTCTGCATTCATTACCTTCGATTGGTGTCCCTTTTCCAACGTGCCATTGATGAAGACCCGCTTACAGGCGCGCAGCCAGGATTTTTTCAAGGAGGGGGCTTAACTTCAGAAGGGCACTTTTACACAAATTTATGGGGCCCAGGAGAAATTTTTTGAAATGTTGATCTTCCAAAACGCTATGTTTGAAATAACTTTAATATGCTAAATTTACAAACGAGACTACTGGGAAGAACACTTAAGACTGTAGAGTGGTTGATAAATTAACTGGAATTCTGATAATTGGTACAAAAATAGTTCTTACATTGGAATTGGAACCCGAGGAAAAATTATTAACCCCCCCCCCCCCCAAAAAAAAATAATTCAACTTTGTGAAAGGAGATTAAAAGGAATGAAATGTTTTCAAAAAATTCTGATATCTACGTCGTTTTTTGACATAAGATTATGAAATTTCTAATAACGATTCTTTAATTCGTTCATACCAAGAAATCGAATGAACTCCAAAAGCTATAGGAAAAAGCAAAATTTTACGCATTGCCATTTCCTTCAATTGTTAAAAACAAACCCTCGTTCAAAAAGATACATTTAAAATTCAAAAGCATCCTTTTTTCAAATTAAATAATTTATAAAAGATAAACAGTTTCTACTTTTTCTTTTTTTTTATTACTTAATAATCACTAATGATTCAAAATAATAAATATAATTTTTTGCCTGAAAGTGATTTATTTTGTAGGCTTCAAAATAAAAAGGGTTATGATACCAGGATTGGAACACTCAAAGTTTTAATCACTGATGTTAACTTTTAAAATTCGTCAATACTTTTCCAAAGATCGACTTCTGATAATAATGAATGAATCGCTGATCCAATCACTAGAAATAAAATTTCACAGCACCATTTCTTTCATCGAAAGTAGCCTTATTGCAGTAACATGGAACTAAATCCTGAAATTTTGATGAAATGATCATACTTCTGCAAACCTCCGCTCCAGCTACTTATTACTTGGTCAATGTACGGAATAAATAAAGATATATGATTTGGCAGTTTCAGCAGGTTGGATTTCCCTAAATTTTTGTGTTTCGCCTTTCCGAGAACATTGATTTCAAAATCGTGATTTAAACTAAGCGCTTCTGCCTTTTTAACCCTTTCAGTCCCAATGGCAATTTGACATCATCATTTTTGATTTTTTTTTCTGATCATCTATAGCCATTTATGATATCAAAAAGCATATCATTCGAATCTTCATACTTTTTTTCTATTAGAAATTATTTTTTATTAATCCCAATAGATGTCAGCCCGATTATTTTTTAAAATTATAATCTGAAACATGATGATGCAAATGGAATCGCTGCTACTGAAAGAGTTAAAGATAGAGGAAAAATGTTCTAATGCCTTTTCGCACCCATGCCTAAGAAACACGTTTAAAATCTTTCACTAGTCTATAGTGTGAATAAGTTATAGAACTTCAGTTATAGAAGCCTAGAAACAAGCATAGGCAACTTTTTAAAGCCGTCGTCCGTTTATTTAGTAGTTTGCATGCAGTGCCAAAATTGGGACTTATGGGGCCAAGGACACAAGTGAATTTAGGGACCCTACAACGTTTATCAAATTTATAAAAGTGTAAAACTTTTATAACAATTATCTTAAATACTAGTGTACACACTGCTTATATTTAACATTTGTGTAATAAATTTTAATGCATACTTAAGATAGAGCATAAGAAACATATAATATAATATCATGCATGCCATATTATAGAGAAATAATAAGTGACATAACTACTATTGTGGCTTGCTTTAAAAAAATCAATTTCACTGGGTTCAATTTCACTATATTTCATATAAATTTTTATGGCAACTATATTTGGCACGCATTTCTTTCAATATTATTCTTAGGCTATGTCCAGACGGCGACAATAAAAACAAAAATGTCACGTGATGTGTCACGTGATGCGTGCGTCACGTCACGTGATCCCCATACAATTTGTATTGTGATACGCGAGCATGGAGGATGAAACAACCGCAACTCATACACCGTGCGTCAACGAAAACATTGACGCACGGTGACTGCACCTCAATTGTGACGCACGGTGTTTTAGCTATTAACGCATGCCTTAAATGTCTACGGGAATACTCTGATTCGGTGCGTTTTGCGCTATGGTAACTTCTGAGAGAAAAACCGAGTTCATCATTGGAAATTTTCAAATAATCAAATCGAAAGCCAAAAAAGCAATTAAAAATTCCACTCTCGCCAAGTAACCCGGGAAAAAGTTGTCAGAGACAATCGAAAATCCCGACAACTTTTCCCATTTAAAGCCATGTTAATGTGTTGTAAGGTTGCTATTGTCAATAAAAAAAATAAAAGGGAAAAAATAAAAAAGGGTAATTGAAGTAGAAGTGCATAAAACTATTTTTAATCAATTGAATTTAAATTACATTTTGAGAACCGTAAATGTCTCCATTTAAATTGATGTGTTTTATTTTTTTTCTTGCGTTTTTTATGCGTTATGACAAAAACGTTTGTCCAATATGATATGAAACTGGTTTGATATGATTGATGATTTTGATACTGGTTTGTCAAAATGTTATATAAAGCGAAATAAAATAATGGTGGATAATAAATGTTAATATTTTAAGACTTGAAAGTGTCTAGGGGCTGGGGAGCCCAGTCGATTAGGCATTCGCCTAGCATGCGGAAGGTCCCAGGTTCGGGTCCGGGCATCGCCAAAATAACTGCCGGTCTATAAGCGACACGTGCAGCCAAAAATGTCCGACGAGTAATATCCCGTGTGGCGGGAGTGCACGTTAAATATCCTTCAATAATTCTTCTTTAAATATCCTTCTCTCCAATACTTTTAGCTTATGAGTTAATTTAAAATCTAACTGAACCTACTGGCCCCATGAAGCTATTTACGAATCTAACATTTATGTTATAATGTATCTAAATTTTAACTAAAATGATTTTTTTATTTAACTCTTAATATAAATGTATTATGCCCAATCTCTCTGGCTTAGTGTCAGCTCTTCTTGATCTTATTCCGTAGACCCGAGATATACGGGTCCAGATAAATTAATTAAAAAATCTCAGATAATATCCAGTTTAATTATGTTTTAACAGTTAAAAATCTATGTTATAAACCAACAATTAAATTTGTTACACACTGAGTTTTAATATTACTAACCAAATTTAATGTTTTCGAATTTCGTATCAATATTGAAATCAAGGTCTTGGTCCTCCAGACGCATGCGTTTGAAAAAAACCTACGATTTGGCGAAAAAACCGTTCGCTATTGCCTCGTTTGGCGGTCGCCAAGTTTTTGTTTTAATTGTCGCCGTCTGGACATAGCCTTAAGTAAATTTATGGCAGTGGGTGCCGCGGGCACGTGTCCCATTTGCCCTGCCAGAAATTAGGCTCTGTTTGCATGACAATCCGTTTTAATGCATTTTGGAAAGTAGTCAGGCGCGCAGCCAGGATTTTTTCAAGGAGGGGGCTTAACTTCAGAAGGGCACTTTTACACAAATTTATGGGGCCCAGGAGAAATTTTTTGAAATGTTGATCTTCCAAAACGCTATGTTTGAAATAACTTTAATATGCTAAATTTACAAACGAGACTACTGGGAAGAACACTTAAGACTGTAGAGTGGTTGATAAATTAACTGGAATTCTGATAATTGGTACAAAAATAGTTCTTACATTGGAATTGGAACCCGAGGAAAAATTATTAACCCCCCCCCCCCCCAAAAAAAAAATAATTCAACTTTGTGAAAGGAGATTAAAAGGAATGAAATGTTTTCAAAAAATTCTGATATCTACGTCGTTTTTTGACATAAGATTATGAAATTTCTAATAACGATTCTTTAATTCGTTCATACCAAGAAATCGAATGAACTCCAAAAGCTATAGGAAAAAGCAAAATTTTACGCATTGCCATTTCCTTCAATTGTTAAAAACAAACCCTCGTTCAAAAAGATACATTTAAAATTCAAAAGCATCCTTTTTTTCAAATTAAATAATTTATAAAAGATAAACAGTTTCTACTTTTTCTTTTTTTTTATTACTTAATAATCACTAATGATTCAAAATAATAAATATAATTTTTTGCCTGAAAGTGATTTATTTTGTAGGCTTCAAAATAAAAAGGGTTATGATACCAGGATTGGAACACTCAAAGTTTTAATCACTGATGTTAACTTTTAAAATTCGTCAATACTTTTCCAAAGATCGACTTCTGATAATAATGAATGAATCGCTGATCCAATCACTAGAAATAAAATTTCACAGCACCATTTCTTTCATCGAAAGTAGCCTTATTGCAGTAACATGGAACTAAATCCTGAAATTTTGATGAAATGATCATACTTCTGCAAACCTCCGCTCCAGCTACTTATTACTTGGTCAATGTACGGAATAAATAAAGATATATGATTTGGCAGTTTCAGCAGGTTGGATTTCCCTAAATTTTTGTGTTTCGCCTTTCCGAGAACATTGATTTCAAAATCGTGATTTAAACTAAGCGCTTCTGCCTTTTTAACCCTTTCAGTCCCAATGGCAATTTGACATCATCATTTTTGATTTTTTTTTTCTGATCATCTATAGCCATTTATGATATCAAAAAGCATATCATTCGAATCTTCATACTTTTTTTCTATTAGAAATTATTTTTTATTAATCCCAATAGATGTCAGCCCGATTATTTTTTAAAATTATAATCTGAAACATGATGATGCAAATGGAATCGCTGCTACTGAAAGAGTTAAAGATAGAGGAAAAATGTTCTAATGCCTTTTCGCACCCATGCCTAAGAAACACGTTTAAAATCTTTCACTAGTCTATAGTGTGAATAAGTTATAGAACTTCAGTTATAGAAGCCTAGAAACAAGCATAGGCAACTTTTTAAAGCCGTCGTCCGTTTATTTAGTAGTTTGCATGCAGTGCCAAAATTGGGACTTATGGGGCCAAGGACACAAGTGAATTTAGGGACCCTACAACGTTTATCAAATTTATAAAAGTGTAAAACTTTTATAACAATTATCTTAAATACTAGTGTACACACTGCTTATATTTAACATTTGTGTAATAAATTTTAATGCATACTTAAGATAGAGCATAAGAAACATATAATATAATATCATGCATGCCATATTATAGAGAAATAATAAGTGACATAACTACTATTGTGGCTTGCTTTAAAAAAATCAATTTCACTGGGTTCAATTTCACTATATTTCATATAAATTTTTATGGCAACTATATTTGGCACGCATTTCTTTCAATATTATTCTTAGGCTATGTCCAGACGGCGACAATAAAAACAAAAATGTCACGTGATGTGTCACGTGATGCGTGCGTCACGTCACGTGATCCCCATACAATTTGTATTGTGATACGCGAGCATGGAGGATGAAACAACCGCAACTCATACACCGTGCGTCAACGAAAACATTGACGCACGGTGACTGCACCTCAATTGTGACGCACGGTGTTTTAGCTATTAACGCATGCCTTAAATGTCTACGGGAATACTCTGATTCGGTGCGTTTTGCGCTATGGTAACTTCTGAGAGAAAAACCGAGTTCATCATTGGAAATTTTCAAATAATCAAATCGAAAGCCAAAAAAGCAATTAAAAATTCCACTCTCGCCAAGTAACCCGGGAAAAAGTTGTCAGAGACAATCGAAAATCCCGACAACTTTTCCCATTTAAAGCCATGTTAATGTGTTGTAAGGTTGCTATTGTCAATAAAAAAAATAAAAGGGAAAAAATAAAAAAGGGTAATTGAAGTAGAAGTGCATAAAACTATTTTTAATCAATTGAATTTAAATTACATTTTGAGAACCGTAAATGTCTCCATTTAAATTGATGTGTTTTATTTTTTTTCTTGCGTTTTTTATGCGTTATGACAAAAACGTTTGTCCAATATGATATGAAACTGGTTTGATATGATTGATGATTTTGATACTGGTTTGTCAAAATGTTATATAAAGCGAAATAAAATAATGGTGGATAATAAATGTTAATATTTTAAGACTTGAAAGTGTCTAGGGGCTGGGGAGCCCAGTCGATTAGGCATTCGCCTAGCATGCGGAAGGTCCCAGGTTCGGGTCCGGGCATCGCCAAAATAACTGCCGGTCTATAAGCGACACGTGCAGCCAAAAATGTCCGACGAGTAATATCCCGTGTGGCGGGAGTGCACGTTAAATATCCTTCAATAATTCTTCTTTAAATATCCTTCTCTCCAATACTTTTAGCTTATGAGTTAATTTAAAATCTAACTGAACCTACTGGCCCCATGAAGCTATTTACGAATCTAACATTTATGTTATAATGTATCTAAATTTTAACTAAAATGATTTTTTTATTTAACTCTTAATATAAATGTATTATGCCCAATCTCTCTGGCTTAGTGTCAGCTCTTCTTGATCTTATTCCGTAGACCCGAGATATACGGGTCCAGATAAATTAATTAAAAAATCTCAGATAATATCCAGTTTAATTATGTTTTAACAGTTAAAAATCTATGTTATAAACCAACAATTAAATTTGTTACACACTGAGTTTTAATATTACTAACCAAATTTAATGTTTTCGAATTTCGTATCAATATTGAAATCAAGGTCTTGGTCCTCCAGACGCATGCGTTTGAAAAAAACCTACGATTTGGCGAAAAAACCGTTCGCTATTGCCTCGTTTGGCGGTCGCCAAGTTTTTGTTTTAATTGTCGCCGTCTGGACATAGCCTTAAGTAAATTTATGGCAGTGGGTGCCGCGGGCACGTGTCCCATTTGCCCTGCCAGAAATTAGGCTCTGTTTGCATGACAATCCGTTTTAATGCATTTTGGAAAGTAGTTATGAGCAACGTTTCGTTTTTCAGGAATATTGTGCAAAATTGTCTTTTTTGTCATAAAATACATTTTTGATCATTTTATTTTTTAAAATTACACAAGTTTGGGCAAATTAATTTGGCAAAAGGGCACTTTGTCACGGTCAGAGGGGGGGCTCAAGCCCCTCGAGCCCCCTCCCTGGCTGCGCGCCTGAAAGTAGTTATGAGCAACGTTTCGTTTTTCAGGAATATTGTGCAAAATTGTCTTTTTTGTCATAAAATACATTTTTGATCATTTTATTTTTTAAAATTACACAAGTTTGGGCAAATTAATTTGGCAAAAGGGCACTTTGTCACGGTCAGAGGGGGGGCTCAAGCCCCTCGAGCCCCCTCCCTGGCTGCGCGCCTGCCCGCTTATATAAACCTTCATAGATTTCTAAATCCATGAAATTGTTCCATTCGCGTGCAATTTCTTGTCATTTTTATCGTCATAGTGTGGACATAGCATTTGAAATATTCCAATTTTCAACGGGGAATAGAAGTGAAGTGAAGTCCTAATTCAACACCAGAAACGTAAACAACTTCGAATGAAAACATTTTAACTAAAAATGTTATTTTATATTGAAATACATCATCAAAGTTGAACATTTTTGTGTCCAAACTCATTTAGATTTGTAAAAAAGACGTTTGGACCTGTAAATTACAAACGCAAAGATGAACGAAAACGACGAGAACAAACCCCAAACTAACTTCTGCGAAATTTGCCAGCATAGGTTTTTGAACGAATATAACTTCAAGAAACACATGTGGAGGCACGGAGATTGTGATCAAAATCTTTACCCACTTTCCCATCTTTACCCACCTAAGCGTTTCGTTTGTATTGTTTGTGAAAGTACTTTCCCTATAGAATCGTTACTGCGAGTGCATCTTCTATCTCATACTGATGAAATTCGAGCATTTAATTGTGACTTGTGTGGGGCGAAGTTCGTCACCGTGGCTTCTTTGCTGGAGCATTCTCTTGCGGAGCATAAAGAAGACAAGAAGCCGATTGATGTTTTGATGGGACTCAATAGAGAAGCTGGAGAGCATGATATACGCATCGTCAATGCTCGATCAGTTCGTGATGACATTTCTCAACAAAGTGCTGATGGAAACATGGAAATCTGTATCACGGATGCAAGGTCTATTGGCAATGACCCATCAAAATCGAGTTCAAGCAAACGTCCTATAATTTTAAGAGGACTATCTGCGAAGTTTCACGATAAAAGATCAGTGAAAGTTACAAATATAAGAACAGTTAAGGAATTAAGTATAAAGCATGCCAAAACTCTAAAGGCCCAATCCCTTAAAATTTCAAAAGCAAGTAATACCATGTCGCTCAGTTTGGAAGATATTCTAAAACCCTGCTTCGTTAATTTGGGGTCGAAATGCACCACGAATCCAAATGTCCGATCCTTCAAACTTTCCAACGTAACAAAATTAGTGTCCCCCTGTTTGAAAGAGTTTCTAAAGCCCTGCTTTGTGAATCTGGGCCCTAAGAAGTATGGTTGCGATGTGTGTCATAGGACGTTTTTGACGGAGGACAATTATGAATTGCATTTGGCTATTCACGATCTATCAAAACTAGATGATCTGCCCTTAGGGAGATGGAGGAAAATCCTTCCTAGACCATCAGAAGGAAATACGAAAAAGGAACCGAAAACCCCTAGGACATGGAAATGTATATTTTGCAAACAAGTGTGTAAAAGCAGAGACTCTCTACAATATCATGTCAAAATCCATTATAAAGAAGCTGGTGTTGGAAGGAGTAAGCTTAAAAGTCCAGAATTACTAAAACTCATGGCTGAGGCAAGATTGAATGCTGCTAAAAGTATGGAACTTGAAAAGTCGATGGAAATAACCAAACCTAGTCCGCCGCTGAAGCCCTTCGTTTGCTCGATCTGTTTCACAGGCTTCCTCAAAGAAGATACACTTCGAATGCATAGCCTAACGCACAACAAACTCAAGAAATTTACCTGCACGGTTTGCTCTAAAGAGTTCAGTTCCATCACATTACTCCAGAAGCATTACCTGCTAGACCATAAAGGAGTTGAATACACCCGTTCATCTTCAGACTCGTTGAATAAAACTTTTGACCAATACAAGGGGAAAATCGCCATTCGCAAACCTCCCCAGGCAAATTCAACAACTGAAGGTAACAGCAACACTGTTAATCCTTCAGAAGATGTCACGATACAGAAGAATCAAGCAATGCATCAACCAGTACTGTTATCTTTCGATAACAGTACTGGTTGTCATATTAATGATGCCACAAAAGAGAATAATGAAATGGACATCGATAACAGTACTGGGGGTTGTGATGTCACAAAAGCAAGCAATGAAAAGACTTATGATTTAAGGAAGGGTGTCACAAAACAAGGAAATGAAACTACAGAAGATGCTGACATGGCTGAAGATTCATACTCAGTCGATGATAATGACGTTGACGATCCTTCGTACCAGACAACTGATAGTTCCGAAGATGACATTGGCTTTTCACACAAAGAAAGTACGAATGCGTATAGTAGAGAGAAAAAATTAAAGACTAGAAAATCCGCCCTCAGAACAGAAATTGTAGAAAGTTCCGGTCAATCCAATAAATGCACTACATGCAATAGGACTTTCTGGGGAAAAGCGGGTCTTCGGACACACATTTTCAAAGCTCACCCACAGGAGTACAAGAGCTTAGGACATTTATATTCAGTTGACGATGATAATGTTGATGCTCCTTCGTACCAGACTACTGACTCAAAGGAGCACAAGAGCACGGGACATTCATATTCAGTTGACGATAATGATGTTGATAATCCTTCGTACCAGACGACTGATAGTTCGGAAGATGACATTAGCTTTTCACACAAAAAAAGTAAAAATGCATGCAGTAGAGAGAAAAAAATAATTACAAAAAAATCCACCCTCGGAACAGCAATTCCAGAAAGTGTAGAATGTTCCAGTGAATCCAATAAATGCGATGCATGCAATATAATTTTCCGGAAAAAAATTGATCTTCAGAGACACAAACGCAGAACACACCCGGAGGAGAACAAGAGCACAGTACAAAGCTTTGACTGTCGTTCCTGCAGTAGCTCTTTTAGGCTAGAAAAATCCCTTCGTTTACACCAACTGACGCACAGTGATGTGAAGACATTTATATGCTCCACATGCTTGGCTGAATTCAATAGAATCCCGCTTTTACAGAAGCATTGCCTAATGGTGCACAAGAGTGATATAAAAGCTGTTACGATTTCAAGTGACAAAAAGAAAGCTGTTTTTAGAATTGTAGAGCCAAGCGATGAAAAGGGCGAGACTACAAATAACATCACCATTGAATATGAAGGAGCAGAAACCGCTTCCTGTCCTATAAATGAAAGGCCAGATAGTGAAGCCTCTAATCCTCATGATGATAATCTTGTGTCTTTTCAAGGGAAAGCATCAAATATAGACCATGATTACTTCCCAAAGGTGGTATTCGCTGAAATAACTTGTACTCCTGAAATAGACAACATGACAAAGCACTCTGCTGAGGATGCAGAAGAAACAAACAATAGCAGAGAAAGCAGTGCTATGCATGGTAAAGATAATGCAGAAGCGGAGGATGGTGGCAGTTTCGGGAAAAATATTGAAGGAAGAAAGGATGATGATATAAGTGATTCATCTCCTAAAAGCAGTACCAGTTCTGCTCAACATGGCGATGACACCAATGTAAATCATATGAGATCACACACTAAGCCAATCAGAAAGCCACACACCAATCCAAAATTGAAATGTAGTAAGTGCCCGAAATCTTTCACTTCTGCTAAAGTCCTAGAGTCGCATGTCTGCGACTTGGAAGTTCATCCGTATGTATGTGAAGTGTGTGGGCAGGGATTTAGGCACAGCACAAGCTTGTCAGATCATTTTAAACGTCATGGTGATCCATCATACCCCTATGAGTGTGAAGATTGCCATAGGGTTTTTAAGCAGAAGACGAGGCTCGACAATCATGCTTGTATGAATTCCAAAGAGCCACAATTCGGCTGTGGTACCTGCAACAAGAGCTTCTTCTCGAAAGACGATCTTAAAAAACATGAAGAACAGCATAACAGTAAAGCGAGCGATCTCTCAACGCATCAGAAACGGCATAATAATCTAATAGCTGACCCAGGTTCAGTACCATTATTTGGCTGTGGGATCTGCCATGAGTGCTTCTTTTCGATACACGAGCTTGCAAAACATCAAAAACAGCTTCACAATCTAGAGAGTGATCTTGAGATATGTCAGGAACAACATGATGATCGAGTAGTTGATTCCACTTTAAAACCACCATTCAGCTGCAGTGTCTGCGATGAACGCTTTTTTTCATTAGATAATCTTAAGAGACATCTCCAACAGCATAAGAAGCTAGTAATAGATAAAGCTAGTGCAACAGATACGTATCAGAAACAGCCTAACAATCCAATAGCTGACCCAGGTTCAGTACCATTATTTGGCTGTGGGATCTGCCATGAGTGCTTCTTTTCTGCAAACGAGCTGGCAAAACATCAAAAACAGAAGCACAATCTAGAGAGTGATCTTAAGATAGGTCAGGAACAACATGACGATCGAGTAGTTGACCCTGCTTTAGAACCATCATTCGGCTGCAGTGTTTGCGACGAACGATTTTTTTCATCAGATGATCTTAAGGAACATCTCCATCAGCATAAGAAGCTAGTAATGGATGCAGCTAGTGGCTCACTTTACTGCTGCAACATCTGCAATGAGTGCTTTTTTGTGAAAAGGGAGCTCATGAAGCATCTAGAGCAGCATAACGAGGAAGTAATTGACAAAGCTAAAGACCCGCGATATAGATGCGATACCTGCAATGAAAGTTTTGTTTTTAAGGGGGATCTTAGGAAACATCAAAAACAGCATAAGAAACCGAAGCAGCAGCCTAAGAACCAAGTTGCTAACGAATCTAAAGACCGGCTTTTTCAATGTGGTATCTGCAATGAGAGCTTCTTTTTAATTAGGGATTATAGCAATCATCACCGGCAGCATAAGATCCAAGACATCAAGTCTAAGAAAGAAGCTGAAACTTCAAAAATCATCTCTCCTGTGCATTTGGACACTGAAACAGATTCTTTACTGGTATCCCGTATTGAAGAGGATCCTTCAACTGCTTCGAATAAGGATGCAAAACCTACAACTACTACAGGCCAGACAGTTGAGCCAACTGTGGTATCGGACACAACAACAGCAGGCCAGACAGTTGAGCCAACTGTAGTATCGGACACAACTACAGCAGACCAGACAGTTAAGCCAACTGTGGTATCGGACGCAACTACTACAGGCCAGACAGTTATGCCAACTGTGGTATCAGACACAATGACTACAGGCCAGACAGTTGAGCTAACTGTGGTATCGGACACAACTACAACGGACCAGACTGTTAAGCCAACTGTGGTATCGGACACGACTACAACAGGCCAGACAGTTAAGCCAACTGTGGTATCGGATACAACAACTACAGGTCAGTCAGTTGAGCCAACTGTGGTATCGGACACAACAACGGCAGGCCAGACGGTTGTGCCAACTGTGTTATGAGACTTAACAGTGAAAGTGGTATTGACTCCAAGTTCATAAACTGTCTGATTCCAAAAAAGTCTTTATTGTTATTCATATCCAGATGGGAAAGTAAGTGTCTTATGATGTCAGCAATGGAAGCATATACAGAATCATAGAGTTAGGAAAGAGAATAGAGCGGTCCATGTATGTGCGCAGTAATGCACAAAAGAAGCAGGCTAAAGCGGTGCATCTTGGGATACCTCGGAGCTGGTTTCCATAGTTTCAGCTACTGTGTTAAGCGCAGTAGCTAAAAAAACGCTAAAGCAGTGCATCTTGGGATACCTCAGTGCCGGTTTGTTATGAGCAGTACCTCAAAAAACCTGACAGCCCTGATTCAAGCCATTTGAACTAATAGACACCTCTACTCCTTCTTCCTAACTCTGTGTACAGAATAAATGAAGATTGCAAATTAGGGTCGTTAGTCGTAATTATGACAAGTGCCACTTTTTTTTTTTAAAAAAATGTAGTTATATAATTTTTTTTATACATTTCCTATCCTAAGCACTATATGGATAAAAAATACTTTAAACACATTTTACTTTTACACTGTATAATTAAAGAAACTGACACTGATCTCAATTGGTCTGGTGTAATAATTACTTCAAATTAACCTGATGGCACACCGAAGTCCCCAAATTTGTCAGTTACAATTTTCAGTATGCATGCCCTTGTACAGAAAAAACTGTTTGAAGCATTTGTTGGGTTTAATAGAGAGATTCTTTTCTGGTATACAGAGTGTCCTAAGTCGTACTCAAGTTTTTTTGTAGAGCAAATTAATAGGCTAAATTATTCATTTGGTAGAGCTATTGAGGATACAGAAGATAGAATCTGGTACTAAAAAAATGTTTACAAATCTTCTCATTGGAGAACATTTTGTTACTGCTCTTATTTCAAAACACAGTACCCAAATTTGTTTTATTTTTCATTTTGTAGGCGCCAAAGGATAATTTCGCCAAAAACCACCTCCAAACGGAATTATTCCAATTGTAACATGTAACTGTTTTTTGGTGTTGTAAAAACATTCCGTTTCACAATTGCCCACTAAATGTATCTAAAATTTAAATCGCAAATTTCAAGCACATTTACTAAATCGGAGAATATTGTTGACAGTTTGAACTATATATTTTTTTGTTTTTTTTAATTCCCTATACCTATGCAAGTACACAAAAATTGTGTACTTGCATAGCAATTGTGTTCAGCAATTCATTCCATACAATAGGTACAATCATTTAATGATTGTACCTATTGTCTGAGATGAATTGTTAAATACATTTATAAACAATTTCTGTCCCTTTAATAGTTATGAAAATATGTATACGTTATATAATGTATATGTATATGTTAATAGAATTCTGGATATAAAATATCATTGTGATGAAGTTATTACACAGCAATAGTATACAGTTCTTATTATTGATTCATTATGGAAAAAGAACATTATACACTATGTAAATTAAACTGTTATGTAAATATGTCATTTTTTTTCTTATTGTATTTCAAAATATTTTTTTATGTTTGGTAGCTGAAGATATAACTTATATTTGCAATTGTGCAGTTAGGAGTTATACTAAGCTAACTGAACTTGTTAATGCATATTGTATTTTTCAAGTTGTATATTATATATTGGATTTGTAAATTTATATTCCTGAATTTTAACTTAATGGGCAAAATTATTGCAGTTTTTATAATTTGTGAAATATTTTCACCATTCAAGTTAAATAATGTTATCTCCGGTCGTATAATTGTTCCATATTTATAACCTTTTCTGATTTGATTCTTCAGCCGACAACAAAAGAAAGCAGGGGTGAAACTTTTCCGGGGGTACCCCGGAATTCCGGATTTTTTTAATATTCTTTCCCCGGAACTCCGGGTATTTATTTTTGACCAAAAATTTTGTTAAATATTTTCAATAAATTAAGTCCGTACTTTTTAAATCACTTTAGCATCAAATCGCATTAGCGCTGCACTTTTCACGGAGATCGGACAAGTTTACGTGATTTTGTGACGTCATACAGGGTGCCGACAGAATCGGGATGCTAAGGGATGTCTGGGGAAATCAAGGAAATTCGTTATGTCTTTTAAAATTCAGGGAAAATTTCCTTGGGTGACATTTCGCACCAAACAATCATTAATCGCCAATATCTCGCTATTACTCGCTACTACTGTAATCCAAAGACGACAATCGTGTAGCTCTTGTGCGATGATAATTCAAACCTACCTACCTACCTACCAAAGACGACAACCACCATAGCAACCGGTGAAGAAAGGAAAAGATGACGTTAAATTGCATCAGAATGATTGGCAGTTCTCTTGCTTATCGGAAGAGTATCTCTTACTTTTGTAGCTCCGGTTCAGGCCAAGTCAGACGACCAGGATATTTTTTTCAGATCAAGTCTAATGCTCGCTGCTTTCTTGAGTTTGTAGCTCCGGTTCAGGCTTAGTCAGACGACCAGGATATTTTTTCTGATTAAGTGTCGTACTCGCAGCGTCCTTGAGTGGTGATCACAAAAACAGCTTGAATGTTAAAATACTTTTTGTTTTACATTTGGACCTTTTTTTTCTACTTCGGCATTAACTGGGGTTTCTGATTTCAGATAATCTTTAGCTTTTTTTTAATGGAGTGTCAGCGTATACACGCTTTATATATTTAGATTTTATGTTGGTAGTAAATTTCTAGTCGTCCTTGGAATTTTTTCTGGAAAAGGGGTTGAAATTTTTTTCTTAACAAAAAAGACCAAAAGTTGAGGATTTCAATCCCAAAAAGGCAGTCAAGGATTTTTTTTTTTCAAAATCTGATGCCTAAATTTCCAGACTTATAAAACTGCCAAACAGCTAAAACTTAAAAGTAATACACCAAATGAATATGATCCACCAAACAAGCAAGTTCATAGATAAATCTGATGAAAATGACCCCCTAGCATAATAAATCAAAGAAAATGTACTTATTTTAAAGTGTATATAAATATATTAAAATTATATTTACTAGTTTAGTGTTATATAATTATTAAAATTTATATTGTCGTGATAGCTTTTTTGGTTTTTCAAACCAAGCATTTGGTTTGGTTTTCAGTTTTTTTTGTTCAACAAGCGATAACATCCCTGTATGTCTTAAAATTTTCTATAACTAAGGCAAGTCAGAAATTATGTAAATCTGTAACACATGGTAAAATTTTTGGGGAAATTTTCAAAAGGACTGGAGGAAATGTTCGGAGTAAAAAAAATTTCTGCACCCCTGCTTAACTATGCAGTTATTTGATGATTTAAAAACCCCATATGTTTTTCAAAAAATATATTAATTTTTCACTCTTTTACCTGGACTTAGTTATCTCCCCCCCCCCCCCCCCCCCCCCCCCCCCAAGACTCGTTTTTAGTTTTTTCAGGATTTTTTAGTGGAGGGCAGTTTCACCCCTGAGAAAGAAAGATGTACTCTGAAAAAATTAATAAATTGTATTATTTTCTGTAAATTATTCCTTACTATATTTTGTAGCTTGAGATTTGCAAATTGTGTAGTTAGTATGCTTTTAAGCTAAGTTGTTTATACATATATTTTTCAAAGTGTGTGTTATATATTGGATTCCTAAATTTAATAAATTTATATTCCTGAATGTGCATGCTTATTTAAAGATATAACATATTTTAGTGTAAAAGTTTATTTGTAAAATTTAGGTTCTTAAAATTCTTTTAATATATTTGTAAGAACTCCCAAAAATGCATTTGTAAGAACCGTTAGTTTTCCAATTTTAGCTTCCATATTACACTTATAACGTAAAAAGTAGCTTTTATAAAGCCACTCACTTTTATAGCCCAAACTTCAAATGCTACAGAAAAGTGTGATTTGTACATAAACAAAAATTCAAAGCATCAAAACTGGCATTGAAAGTCTGGAGAAAAAATTTAAATACTTCAATTATTAAAAAAACAAAAATTTAAAAAGCATAAGGCCAATTCTTTTAAATCACTGTAGATAATCATATGTGGGGGGTGTTGTTAAGTCAATTCTGGGGATCCTCTAGTTGGCCTCTGTCTCTAAAAGTTAGATGGATCTACTTATGCGTGTTGTGTCTGTCTTACTTGATGAAGGTTTATAAGCCGGTCTCTGACCAAGCACAAAAACCTAAATATGGTATGGGACACATATATTCCAGCTTGTGTGCTTGTTCAGAGAACCGCTTATAAGCTTTCGTCATGTGGGACAGACACAGAAAGAATATTAACAGTCACAAAGAAAGGGATAACACATAGACAAATAACATCATTTATGATTTATTAACGGTCACAAACATCCATGCCTGACCGGGATTCGAACCCGACCCCGGCAGCTCCAAAGGCCAGCATTCTAACGATTGAGCCACCGGGACGGCACCTAAATATATATGTCTACCAGCTCAATCATCATACGAGGAAATATAATTAACCCTTTAACCCAAATAACCAATTAACACTTTCCAAGATAGTATTACTTTAAATATTTGTTGAAACTTTGTCTTCGCTTGTATAGAATTGGCTAGGGTAGACTGACTAGTAAATGAACAGGCCCCAGTGAATGAACAGTTGGTAAATACATTTAAAAAGTAAGGATTAAAAATCATTCCACTGGATGGATTGGTAACACTGACTTCCTCTCATCTAGTAGGAGGCTATCTGACATCTGATTGGTTGCCCTGGTCATTTATTAAAATACATGTTTATTGACTGGACATTTTAATGTTCATTCTCTGGTAAAAGTACTGTTCATCCACTTGGCTTTTGTACCACTTTTTATTTGGACCCCTAAAAGACCCAAAGCAATGCAATATATAGTCACCTTTTTTGTGTAGAATTTACATATGACAGATGTGTTCACATTGTCACAAACCCACAAGCCATATTTTCTTAAAATGTAAGAATTTTCTTAAAACAAGTTGTGCTTAAACGTTCATTCACTGGTTAGTCTACCCTGTCATTTTTTTCTTTTGGTACTTAATAGGATTTAAAAAAACTTATTACCTAAGTAATTTTTTAATCATTTACACAATAAATAAAAACAATTTATTTTATATTTACATTTTTATTCATTTTCATAAAATATACAAATAGCTGAACAAATATAAACATAAGGACTATATTTCAAATATGCATTATTAAAGGTTAAAATTTAAACATAAACTAATCTGTACATTTCTTAAAAAAACATCACTGAGATCATTATAGTATTACTTTTAAACAAGAGAGAATGGGAAAAAGATTAAGAACACATAACTCTTTAAAAATTGATTCATGCATTAAAAATGATTGATTAGTCAAAATAGTTTTTACTTGAAAAATTCATTGCTTTTATTTTCTTGGATGGCGCTTAGTTAAAATACACTGCTCAAAACAATTAGGGGAGAACTTTGCCTACCCTTTCAGTTACAGCCTTTTAACTTTATTCTAAAAATCTAAAATTTGTAAAATAGATTCATTATGCATCCATAGTGAAATGGTAAAAAAACAGAAAAAAATCTTCATTTTTTTAAACTGAAATTTAGGGGGGGGGGGGGGGGAGGATTGGAATCATAACTTTTGAATAAATTATAACAATTTTCTCAAAACTTTAATTGCTAAAAGAAAAGTTAAAATCATTTTTGAAACATCTAAGAATGCAAGCATGAAGAATTTAGGGTCAATTTATTTCTTAATTATTTTTTAATGAATTTTATTTTACACTGTTTTTCACATTTTCATTTAATTAAAACAAATATTATTTAATTCTTCAAAAGACATGATTCTTCCATATAACTAAATAAGTGCGAGCTCAAATTAGTGAGAAAAAAGATCTCAATATGATGATTCCAAATGGAATCATTGGAAGTGAAATGTTTTAAACCATACATTCCCTTAATTCTTTTGAGCAGTGTATTTGTATAAGAATTTCAATAAAAATATTGCTAAGAACAAGTTTTCTTTTACCAACATTGCAATCAAACTAAATACTTCACTAAAAATTAGTCATGCTGCAGTTTAATAACATAAAAAAGCTCAACTTTTTACACAACAAAAAAATAGTATATTTTATAATTTTACATCTAATAGTAATACAAAACTTTGATACTTATAACATTAAAAAGTTAACATTTGAACTCTCTCCAAGTCATTCAAACTATAATTATAAGTATGTGATTTTTTTTCTGTGGAAAAGTAGCATGTCTGGAAAATATTGTTAAACACTTTCTTATAACAAGTTTCAAAAGAATGTATTCTTATTATAACTTATAAGTTTCTGAAAAGAAAGATTGCTTTAATAAATCTCTTATAAATTTTTTACAAACACAATAGTACAATTAACTCGACATAACAGACAGTTATATAAGGCATCAAATCCAATTTAGCCACAGCCTTTCGAAACAAGACAGCAGTCTGAATTTGGTGACTGATCATTTTTTCCCATTTGAATTCAGACGCAGCTTGGCCAAGCGAGGCCACCGCATGATGCAGATACTATGATGTAGAGGATGACCTATAAAAATAAGAAGAGTTGGACCACAAAATACAAATAAATACAGTAGAACCTCAATTAACCCTTCTAATCCCAAAAATTTACTACACTACAGAAACATTTGATATTCACAAAATAAGCTTATTTTAGGTCAAATCTAAAAGTTCCACAAGGAAAAAAATTCATTAAAATTTTTTTATATGGTTTTTGAAATACCAACATTTTTTAACTGTGGAAAACACTAAAATAAAAATATATGTAGATCCTAAAAACACTTCGAGTTATATATTTTAAGGTATCTGACCATATTATTAAAAAAAATTGTAATTATTTTGACCGAAAAAGTTTAAATTGTGTTTTAAATATGTGGAACTGAAGTGAACTTTTCAAAAATCAGGTAAAACACATGTTAGTTATTTTCTAATTAAAAAAATAGTAGTTCTGACTTCAAGATTAATGTAAAATATTGTCTCATAGAACAAAGTGTGAAGAATCAAATGATGTGTGTTTGGATGTCATAAAGGGACATAAACATTTGGCAAAAAATATTGAAAGTGATGATTTCAAATGGCATCACTGGGACTGAAAGGGTTAACAGATCTAAATGGGCCAGAGGTAGGTCAGATGATCGAAAATTCCGGGTAAGAGAGAGCTTTCATTTTTTAGTACAATTTATAGAACATTGGAGCGCCAAAAGTACATGAAGATCAAATTCGGAATTTCCAATTTATATAAACCTCATAACTTAACAATTTCACGGGGTTTCCGAACTTTTTTGGTAAAAAAAAAAATCATGGACTATTTAAGGACTTTCAAGGATATATTTATTTTCAAGGACTGTATAATCATACATGCAACAACATAAATTTCATAATAGTTTTTAAATAATCATCTAGAAAATGAATAATAGATATCATATCTTTCAAATGAACTTATATATGCGTTATAAAATAACCATTTAGTTATTAAAAATCCATCTAAAACAACTTGCTCTGCCTTCTTGAATCATACATAAACAATTAATTAAAAAGTAAAACAGGAACCGATTCACATTGAAAAAGTGTTTTAATGAAGCCAAAATTAACATGTGCAACATTTCAAGTATCAAGTATCAGCCCCAAAAAATTGAGGACTTATCAAGACCTTGAAAATCAATGTTTCTTACAAGCACTTTTCAAGGACCATGGCTTATAGTTTTCACAGTAAAAATTAGATATTTGTACATTGATTATTCAAATGATACAAAACAGGAAAAGTAAAATAATATCTAACAATCAATGTAGAATACTAACTAACAATGTATCTTATGTGCAGTGTCAGAAATTAAATAGAAAAATTTAAGATAAATGTTTGCTATTAACGCAACTACGAGCAAGTGCACATTATCTGCACAAATTTTCAATACTAGTTAAAGATAATACAGAACAAGTACTTACAATCATCACAAGAATTGTTATGACTGTTATCTTTACATTCTTGATGCACATGGAACGGGCTAAATTTTGACTGGTCTTTCGGAATGTCACAGACTGAAAATGAGGAGACATTATTTAGTGCGTCACATTACAAATTTTACACTTAAATAAAACCAGATTAAAATGGTTTTCATTGTTAATAAATATTTAAAATTGCTACGCAAGGTTAACAAACATTTCTGAAATCTAAAGAAGTACATTACAGCAGTGGTTCCCAACCTTTTCTGGACCATCGCCCCCTTCTTTAGGTTGATTAACATCCATCGCCCCCTTTTAATTTAAATGTTATGTATAATCATAATTTGAGTAACTATAAAACAGTTTCATAGCATTTATAAAAACTACCAAAGAAGCCTTATCCGGTTATTTTAAATTAAATGGAAAAAACATGAAACACATTTTTAAAATGCAAAAGAGAAATAATTAACTAAGATATTTTTACTGGTTTCTAGAAAATCTAAGAGTTGAAAGAAAAAATTGGCTGGTTTGGTTATGGTTGGAGAATGGCTTTACTGAACAAAGGTAACAGTATTTTGATTTTTCTCCCTTTTGAATACTCATTGCGCCCTGATCATCCCTCAAGGGTTTTTTGCCCCCTTGATAGCACAAATTGCAATCTTGGGGGCGATCGCCCCCAGGTTGGGAAACGCTGCATTACACCAATATAATTTTGGACTTAAAGTATTTAAATATGTTTTTCAGTCATTGAGCTAGAAGGGAAACTGGAGTGAAGTGCCAGCTAGCCGAAAACCCACTTGCACCCTTATGAATGAACAGGGCAGAAAAAGGACTATTTTCCATACACTTGTATGCAATTGACCCCTCTATCATATTGACTTACCCTACATGTATTTTAAAAAAATTTAGTTCGAAAGAAATTAACTTTCTTTAATTTTAAAATTCAACTCTTTTAAGAAATAATCATGTTGATTACTAACTAAGAACCAGCTATACCATTTCTAGCCAGAATGTAAGCTTCAAAAAGACTTTTCCCCTATCCCTTCACTGGGTTTAAGCTCCGCCCACAGCATTGATTAGATGTCACGTGATCAAAAATCACCAATCAATGCCTTATTTTCATTCCCAAAGAATTGTTACCACCCAAGACTTGAAACATGCCCATTGTAATAGGATTTAACTCTGCTAGATATAAATCAATATTGTTTCTACAGCAACTGCAACTAACTATACCATTTCTAGCCAGAATGTAAGCTCCGAAAAGACTACTCCCCTATCCCTTCGCTGGGTTTTCTACGAAAAAAAGGGAACATCGCTTATCTAATCCTAGCGTGCTTGATGTTTACAATCAAAACAGTTAGTATTTCCCCATATAGGGTGGGGAAAAAACCGAAACAGCTACAAATCACTCCATTTCCAAGAAAACCGCACTCGTTGATGGGGGAGGAAATGCTTTCCAAGCTCACATTCTAAATAGACCTACTATAAGACAAACCCAATAGCAAAATAGGTAAGTTACTAGGTTTTCAGCCCCGTTCATTTCTGCTGCGTATTCCTCCACGCTTCATTATTGAACCGACTCGTTTGCTAACCTGTTCAGTGAATCACACACCTCACTCCACTTTTCTTCTAGCTCAATGTTTGCAGTACATTTACTTCCGATTGGGGTTCAAATCCCGGATTAGGCAGGGTTCACTCAGTCTCCTTCAATCCGTTAAGAGGGTTCATAAAATGAGGCCAAGTATGCTTGGGAAATGAACATTAGGGTTCTAAGTGAGGTTGAATACCCGAGAAAGACATAATTCAGACCATAGAGCCCCTTGGTCAGCAGAATTGAAATGGGAACAGCAGGCTTTGTCCCACTAAAGGGAATGAGATGACACTGAATTTAATTTAGCTAAGTCAAAATTACCAAGATAAAATATGGTTGGATCAAGTAATTTATTAGAAGAATCCATAAAAAAATTAAAAATCCATTTTCCTTAAGAACTCATATAACAAAATTAGGACCAACTCATTATTAACTTAGAATTAAATAAAAGGCTTTTGGCATCCTTTAAAAAATTAAATGACCCACATGAAATTTTTAAAAAGGTCTGCAGTAGAATATTATCATTTTAATTTTTTGACTAAATAAAAATATGCACGAAACTCACGGAAGAAGTTAGATTTTCCGTTTTATCCACAAGTAACTCCAGCTTCTCCCCTCTGTTAGCTAAGTTGTCTGAAAAAAGAGACACAGGAAAATCAATTTTAAGCATTCAACCAGATGAAACTGATTTAGTTTAATTTTAATTATAGCCGCACTAGCATGAGGGCTATTGGCGACGGGGGTCATATTTTATAACCACAGTCAAGTGACGAGCAGACACATGAATAGGCACTCAACGCAACCGTTGAGAGCAACTTCGTACACATCCTTAGGACTTAGAAGGATATTTAACGTATACTAATTTATGTGGGGTATTATTCATTAGACATTTTTGGCTGCACGGGCCGTTTATAGGTCGGCAGTTATTTTGCCGATGCCCGGACCCGAACCTGGGACCTTTCGCATGCTAGGCAAGTGCCTAACTGACTTGGGCTCCCCAGCCCCCTTTATTTCAGTTAAACCTAGTCATAAAGCCTGTTAAGGGAGCGCAAATATTATGATATCCTAAAGATGCTGCACTACTCTATGGGATGAACATCTAATTTAGTATAATACTTTCTAGATACCATCTTTTTTTTTTGTACAGCAATTACATACTTAAATTTAAACAATAAAAAAAGTAGGAAGACTTATTCAGTGTTGGGATATTGCTGATATAATATAACATCATTAAAGCAATCCAATAACAACAAAGTGAACTATCTTAACAAGTCATGAGGAGAGATTAAGACCATTGCAGCCAACAGGATGAGGTGGTAGACCATGACGGAGGCCCTATGCTCCATGTTGGAGTGAAAGAGGTGTTTGGTTTGGTTTTGAATTATCGTCGCACTAGAGCTACACGAGGGCTATTGGCGACGGGCGTCGTATTTTAGAACCGCAGTCAAGTGACGAGCCACACCTGAATAGGCACCCAACGCAACCGTTGAGGGCGACATCGTACACAGCGTTAGGACTTTGAAGGATATTTAACGTGCACTCCCTTACACGGGGTATTATTCGTCGGACATTTTTGGCTGCACGAGCCGTTTATTGGTCGGCAGCTATTTTGGCAATGCCCGAACCCGAACCTGGGACCTTCCGCATGCTAAGCGAGTGCTTAACCGACTGGGCTCCCCAGCCCAGTGAAAGAGGTGTAAATAAGTAAAGCAATCTATTAAAAGAATCCCAGTTCGATTACCTATTTTGATATGCTAAATAAAGCACATCATTTTAGATATCTTAAGACAAAAAGGTAGTATCAATTTAAGTTTTATACAATCACACGTTTTAATGAATTATTGCATTAATAATGTGAACGAATTATACTATAAAAACTAAATAATGTTTATAAAATGCAAAATACTTAAAATTTTTTGCTTACCAATATTTTGCACCATGATTTCTGTAAGTTCATCAACTTCTCCTTTAACCTTTGTTAAACGATCCACGTCGGAACTTTCAGAGAAATGTTTCTTTAAATAAAAAGAAGCAAAGAGCATTTATATCAACTATGATAATTTAGTTTTAAATAATTTTTTAATGTATTCTTTTGGGATAAAAAAGCATAGTTTTTATTTTTATATCACCTAACTCCAATTTTTAAAATAAAATATTCAGAAAAGTTTATGCTAATTGGACAAAACGATGCAAACAAATTCTAATTCAATTTTGCTTCAGAAGGAAAAAAAGGAACGAAAATTCCAGCCATGTAGTTTAAGCATGCTTTTATTTAATTACATTAAAATTAAATAAAGCAAGAACCTCTTTTTCCCTAAACATATAAGGAGTCATTCCCTCACTTGCCATTTGCTCACTTCAACACAGAACATACCAATTAAAGCATTGCTATTTTACAATTTGATCTTATTAAATACTAAACTACTAAATACTAAACTATTAAATACTACACATAAACTTTTATTGAGCTTGTTTAGGTATTCTATTTTTGCTGCATACACACTAAATATAGCAAAAAAGCTGCATATATCATTCCCTCACTCATTTGGGGTAGATGGCACTCCCACAAAATTGAAACTGAATGTATTAAAAAAACAACAACAATGCTTTCTTAAAATTTTACAGCAATTAATAGCTTTTTTTTAAAGAAATTTTTAAATAGTTATTTGCCCCAAAGAACTAAATTAGGGAATTTCATTGAGTCCTTAAGCTAGATCTAATTCAATTTTTTATAAGTAAAAATTAATAACTGTCTTTAATCTTCTTCTGCAGATTTGATCGTTTATCGTTTGCTAATTTTTTTGAAGTTCGAACAATAATGATATATTTTATAAATAACTATCTTTTTGCAGCCACAAGTTTACATTTCGAAAAATAAATTTGTGAATTTCTTGCTTTAAAAATAAAAGCAAGACTTTGCATATTCTTTATGCAAATTTAGAATTTTTTATGCATCTCTCTTCATTCATATATAATGAACCTTCAATATAACTTTATTGTGCTATTACAACAATCCAAATTGAATTATATCACAAAAATAAATATTTTTTCAAGAATTTTGTTTTTATTTTAAATAAAGTTTCTCGGATGTTTGATGTTATGGCAACAGTGAAAATATTGAATCAAAATGGAATTTGCACGTTATTTTTAATGTAGATTAAATTTTTGTTATTTAAATTTTAAATAAACTTCTAATTAAAATTTTTTAATGAAGTTTGGAATGTAGCCTAAACTGATTTTTTGCTTCAAAATGACATATCCCACTTGTTTGTAGGACTTGCGGTTTGTTCCGTGAAAGTGAGTGACAGACAGATGGACTGAACGATTATAAATAAAACCTTCCATTTTTTACATTATAAACCCAGTGTGGAAGCTAAAAGTCATAAAACTCACCATCTGCGATGCCAGAACTCTTGAAAATTCACTATTCATGGCATAAGGCAAAGCGGTAAGAGCTCTGGTGCCATAAGTTGATTGAAATCTGAAATATATATTTACCCAAATAAGAGAAAAAATATGTATCAAAATCAAATATAAAGATTTTCTAATAATTATGTGTGAATTTATTAGAGTTGCTACATTAAAAAAATCTGAAAGCCTTTAATGTCTCGCATCTTATTTCAGTTTCATATATGCATGTTATTTTGCATAAGTCATTAAATCACTTATGATAAAAAAAATTCCAATAACTATTTTGAATTCATTTAGGAAAACAATTATTATTTATATTTTTTTGTATAATTATTCTATAACAAAGGGGTGTAAGTACAATTCTGCTTTCTATTAGACATAAAAATTTTCATGTCTTCAATAATTGAAGCCTATAAGCTGAAGGTATATTTTAAATTTTTGCAACCTAATACGTACAAGAAGAACTTGAAATCGTCACAATACATTTAGTGCTTAAGCAATGAAAAAAATTCAATAGAAATAAATATGCAGAGATCATTCTAGGCGTTTTTCACGGGGCGGAGCGCCCTGCCCGCCTTTTTTTAATATAAATCCCGCCCTATATGCCCTTTTTTACAACATAAATCGCGCCCTCCTTGCCGTTTTCTTTTAAAAATTTCCGCGTTTTCCCGAGTTTTTTTTCGAAAATTCCACTTATCAAACTTTTTTTCCAAAAATTTATTTAACCCACGTTACGTTATATTATACTTTTAAACCCGTTTCTAAACTTAATAATTAATAAATACCAAAGATAATCGATTTTAGAACCAGATAGACGATCGAGAATTTTGAGCAAAAATCATGCCTTGAACAAGGGGGTTAGCTTTAACTAACGGCTTAACACTAAAGACCTAAAATTTTCCACAACTTAACACAACCTGAAAAAAATTGTTTCCTTCATTCTCGGTTTATATCAAGGAAAACTTAACTTAAATTTTGATAAATAGCAAGTTTAAATAATGGATTTTAATAATGAAAGTAAAAATTTTAATTAAAATTTAAGGATTAATTAGGATTATATTACACTAAGATGTCTTCAAATATCAACCAACGGCTAGTGCAATCCCCCATTGAAAGAGGATCATTTTCTCCGGACCAAAAATTTTCAGTCCATGCTTAATGATTTGATCATTTTGCTGCCTAGTAATTTTTTAGAAATCCACCGATGACATGAAATTGCCTCCTCAATGATTGACAGTTCGATGGCTTTGCGTGATCGGAAAGAGTGTCTCAATACTTTTGTAGCTCCGGTTCAGGCCTAATCAGACCAACCAGAATGTTTTCTTCTATTGTTTTAGAGTCGTGACCTTGTGATCGCAAGAGCAGGTTGAATGTTAAGGGGGATTTTTTTTTAACTTTTGAAACTATAGGGCCTTTTTATTTTGTCTTATACTTTGGTTTCAGATTTGAGATTGGTTTTAGTTGTTTTTTAATGGAGTATTGGCAAATACACGCTTTATATATTCAAAATTTTGTTAGTAATTCCTAGTTCTTGAATTTTTCTGAAAAAATTCTTGAATAGTACTGTAGAACTCCAATTATCCAAAGCAATTGGAATCGGGACCAAACCAAGTGCTTATAAATAGTTGAAAATTTGCATAATTGGAGAAAATGTATATTTTAATCAATTACTCAATGTATTGTTGGGCTGTTAGATAATGAGCTAAATTTTAATTTCGGTTTAACCAAATCCGAATTGTAAGATGTAGTTTGGGTTATAGCTTCTGTTTCAGTTTGAGTTGTAGCTTTTTATAATAATTTTTTTTCTTTCAACTTATGTTAGAATCTTGGAAAAAGTGCCCTAAACTTTACATGCGATTTATAACTTAATACTCGGCCTATTTTTTTTCTGTTGGTCTCTGTTAGATGTCATGCCTAGTAATTTTTTTGTGGGTACAAAACAATTAATAGACATGACATGGAATAAAAAGGAACAGTAACAGGTAGGCCAAGTTTAATTTTTCTGGCATTCTTATAATCAGCACCTATTGAATAATTGGAGTTCTACTTGGAAAAAGTGTATGAACCGTGCTTTTAATTTTTAATGGTAGAGCTGAATGCAAACAAAACCCGTTTGTTTGATTAGTAGCATTAATGATTTCCACCACTTCGCTCTAGTAGATCTGTTTGCAGTTCTGGCTCATTGTTAGGCATAATTGCCCTCATCATGTTCTTCACTTACAAGAAAAGATGTTTCATAAAATGATGGAGTGTAGTAAAATAATAAATATTTAATTTGGTATGCAAGTGTATTTTCTAAAAATCCGAAAAATTTATTTTTTTATCGCATTTTAGATGCCCTAAACTTTTTCCAAGTGCTCTTAGACTATGTGCCCTAAACTTTTGCAAGTGCCCTTTTTATATTTAAAGCACCCTGCCCTTTTTCAGTTCTAGAATGAACTCTGAAATATGGCGGTATTTTTACTTGAAATATTCAAACAAATAGCTTTAATATTTAAAAGAACTACACAAGTTAACAACACGTTTTAAAATTAAGTTCGAGTGTGCATTAAAACTTGAAAATTTTTTACATATGAATATTACTTACCTTCTTTTGATTTCATTAAGAAAATTAAAAGCCTTATATCGGTCAAAGTTCTGAAAAGAAACAAACCTTCAGAAAAAAATATTCTATAAAATAGTTCCGTTTACTTAAAGTGTAGTTTTGAAACATAAGTTTTTATCTATATTACAGAAAGAGACAGCAAATATCTTCAAAAAAAAAAAATAATAATAATAATAACAATACGATTTGTTTAAAAAAACCAGACAAACAAAAACAATATACTAACAATCACAATTAAATAAAACAAAAAATACAATAATGAATAATTTTTTTTAAAGTATGCATGTTCTTTTTTACAGCACAAACTTTAAATCTTTATCAAAATCATATTTTACTTGACAAATTTAGAGAAATTTCAGATAAAAAAAAATCTTGTGAATATATACAGAAACTTGAAACTTACTTCATCTGTAATGCACAGGTAAATAATTTCATCTTCATAAACATAATGGTAAAGATAGCTGAAAGATAATTATTTTTTTGTTGCAAAAAAATAAATAAAATCTTTACAATAACAATAATAATTATTGTTTTGACTTTAGGGGTAAAAATTCCTTAAAAAATAGTTTCGGAGCAACTAATTAAGAGAAAAGTGGGAAAAAACATGTACACACACTTTCTACTGCCTTGACTTCAAATGAAATTACTTTAATGCACAATGCATAAAAGTTTTTAAATAACTGAATGATATTATATAATTACTACATCTTCCAAAGCAAAATTAACGATTTAAAACTTAAGAGCTGATTTCTTAAACATAAAATACTGCCAAAACTGCTTGATCTATTTGCACGTTCAACAAAGCCATTTTGCCTCGGTGATTAAAAATAGGTACCTATAAAATATATTTTTTTTAAATATCTCGGGAGAACATCACAGCATCTTTTTCATAACATAAAATCAGCTAACTCAAAATCAATTCCTAAGCATGATAAATTTAGCTTGCTAATTAATGATTATTAAAATGAATGGGTTATTTAATAACATATATATTTACAGTTAAATTCGAAATTTTCTCTACTGCAACTTTCAATAATTTTTATAAAATACCAAAACTTCAAAATATTATACAGGGTGTCCGTAAAATTTGTCCGAGTTTCAAATTGTTAATGTAGTATCAGCTGTAATCATTCGACAGTTGTGGTTGAAGGTTACGAATAAATAATAACTCCAACAGTTTCAGAAAACCACATGCGCTTGTACCACTACATCATTTTTACAGTTGCACAGACTGTTGCTTCTATTACGACCTGCTGCAGACAGTATGGGAAGAATTGCATTTTCGTTTTGATGTGTGCCGTATCACTAAAGACGCACACATTGAGCACTTATAGGATAATTAGGTTAGTTTTCCTTCAATTTCATGTATGATTTGTTATATTTAGTATAAAATAAACTCCTGTAATATACCATTAAAACTCGGACATTCTTTTACGGACACCCTGTACTTAACCCTTTCAGTCCCAGTGATGCTATTTGGCATTATCACTTTTAATATTTTTTTCAAAAATTTTATGTCCCATTATGACATCCAAACACACATCATTCGATTCTTCACACTTTGTTCTATCAGACAATATTTTACATTAATCTCAATAGAAGTCAGAACTACTATTTTTTTTTATTTAGAAAATAGTCAACAAGCGTTTCTCCTGATTTTTGATAAGTTCACTTCAGTTCCACATATTTAAAACACAATTTAAACTATTTCGGTTAAAATAATTACTAATTTTCTTTAATAATATGGTCAGATACCTTAAAATATATAACTCGAAGTGTTTTTAGGTAATATATATATATATTATTTTGTTGTTTTCCACAGTTAAAAAATTTTGGCATTGTTTCAAAAACCATATAAAAAATTTAAATGATTTTTTTTTCTTATGGAATTCGTATATTTGACCTAAAATAAGCTTATTTTGTGAATATCAGATGTTTCTGTAGTGTAGTAAATTTTGGGGACTGAAAGGGTTAAATTATATTTTCCCCCACTTACTTTCCATGCGAGTAAGAGAGCCTCGGCTGATCTGGGGATATCTCAGCCAGGACAAATTCAGTGACTTCAGCAAAGTTGCCAGCACATCTTGCGTATTTGCACAGGACTGAAGTCCCATGGGCAATAACTGAATATAAAATGCTTTTGCCTGCCATTGATGTTACCTTGGAACAAGAGAAAATAAATTAGTTACAGGTCAAAGCAGGGCTCGAAAAACCGCCTGTCTGTGGCGGTAAAAAATTCTACGGACAACTAATTTCCAGGGATGTAGAATATGTCCGATTGGGCGATCCTGGATCGGGGGAAATTTTATGGAAAATATTCAATTATTTTCAAATTTAACAATGGATTACAAAATTCCCTGACCAGTCATTCGTTTTCTGTTTTAAAACTTACCGTAAATTTATTTTTCAATTTTGTTCTAAAAAATAAAGATAAAATTTTTAATTAAAATTTGAGGATGAATTAAGATTAGATCACATTAAGATGTCTTCAAATATCGATCAACGGCCAGTGCAATCCCCTATTAGAAGACGATCATTTACCTTGACCAAAAATGTGTAGTCCAATAATGTTTCCTGATTTACTTATTTCGCCTCCTAGTAATTTTCACTAAATCTGCTGATGATGTAACTGCATCAGAATGATTGATATTTTTGTGGCTCGGAGTGATCGGACGGTTATCTTTTGTAGCTCCTGTTCAGACCAAGTTGGACAACCACAATATTTATTCTGATCAAGTGTCCGTGAGTCGTGATCACAAGAACAGCTTGATATTCAAAATTCTTTTTGTTTACGTTTGAACATTTTTTTCTACTTCGGCCTCTAATGGTGTTTCTGCTAGTAGATAAATTTTAGTTTAAAAATAAGTGTCGACTTATGCACACTTTGTATATTTAGATTTTATGATGCAAGTAAATTTCTAGTTCTTGAATTTTACTGGAAAAGTGCTTGAATTTTGTTTTCTTAACAAATGTATAAACCATGTTAATGAGGATATGCATTGAAAGACCATGATGGGGATTTCAATCCCAAAGAGGCAGTCAAATTTTTTTTTCAAAACCCGGTGCCTAAACTTTCAGCCTTATGGAACTGCCAAACTACCAAAACTTAATGGTAAAACACCAAATGAACAGCAAAAATGTTTACACACACAACAGAAAAAAATTATGACCCCCTCTCCCAAAATAACATAAATAAAAGTAAATTTATTTGATTTTAAAGTGTTTATAAAGAAATTAAAAGTAAATTTAGTAGTGTAGTATTATATAATTTAATTATTTATACTAACATTTGTTGTGTTGTGATAATTGTGAAAATTTAAATTTTATAGGTCCCGCTTAGTTCAGCTTTTTTGGTTCTCCAAACCCATTCGGTTTGAATTTCAGCTTTTTGTTCAACAAGCACTAACATCCCCGATAATCGATAAAAAAAATTTACTTTAAGTGTACATAAAGATATTAAAAGTAAATAACCATTAGCAGTATCTGTTTAGTATTATATAATTATTAAAACGGGTCTTGTTGTGATAATTGTTAAAATTAAAATTTTTTGGTCACACTTATGGGGGAAATTTTTAAAGGGATTGGGGGAAATGTTTGGAGTTAAAACATTTTCTGCACCCCTGCTAATTTCTCGAATCTGACATCCTCGTGGACGGAAATTTCCCCGTTAATGTTCGAGATACATTCCTAAATTTTGTTATTCATCTTACAAGAGTCTAGATCAGTGGGTCGCGACCCCCTGGGGGGTCACGAAGGGATCCTAGGGGGATCGCAAAAAGTTTTTTAAAAATCAAAAAATATATTTTAGTAACATTTTATAGAATAATTTTACAACTAGAATTTAAGAAAAAAATCACCATACATTATTTTACTTTATATCTTGGTTAATATGCATTTCAACTTTTTTATGTTATTATTACATAATTTTAATTCAAGTACGGGGGTTACATTGCAACAAGCTAATGCGAAACTTGTGCAAGTCGGAACTTTTCGGAAGCCTTTTAAATTCGTAACAAAATAGAAGTTTTCAAAATTAGATTTCTTAACTTAAGCAGCATAAACATTCAGTTTCTTTAAGAATCCATTGATTTTTGTCTTGGGTTTTGATTTCTACCTTGTAGCTCGGTACTTAGCTCATTTAGGTGTATAAATATGTCTGCTAAGTGGAAACAACCAAGTTGGGGAGCTAAAAAAATCTGGCCAATTCTGGTTTAGCATCTTGTAAAAATATCAGCAATTTAGATTGAAGCTCAAATAACTTGTTCAAAACCTTCTGACGGGACTGCCATCGTAAAATAAAAAAAAAACAAGTGCCCAAATAAAAACAAGTATGCAAAATTATTTTGTGGCATTAGGGGGTCGTCACCTACAAAAGGTTGAGAACCACTGGTCTAGATTAACTTAGTCATTTTAATTATTATAAGAAATACTAATAGGTTTCTAACATAGTAACCTACAGTTTATCTTTTACTACTGTATAATATAATAGTATTTGCTAAAACATAGTGCAATTTGTATAAATATTTATAATTTAAATAAGAGAAAATATTTTTATTTATTTAGAAGCTACTTATATATAGTAGTTAAAGTTTGAAGGGTTAGTTTCAACAAAGGAGGTTAGGTTTTGAGTTATCGTCGCATTTTAGAACCACAGTCAGGTGACGAGCCAATACCTGAATAGGCACCCAATGTGACTGTTAAGGACGACATCGTACGCAGCGTTAGGACTTTGAAGGATATTTAGCCTGCACTCCCTTATACGGGGCATTATTTGTACGACATTTTGGGCTGCACAGGGCTGCCCGAACCCGAATCTGGGACCTTCCGCATGCTTAGCGAGTGCTTAAAAAGTTGGATGCCACTGACTCCTTAAGGAGTCGCGTGGTTCCGATTCACTGATAACAGAACATTCTGATGAAATTCATAGTACCACTTCGCCAACCGTTCTTATGAGTTCAAATTCGTTTTTAACTTTTTCAACCGATCCTTCTGTGCTTGGAATAATACTTGGTTATTTGAAAGAGGGCCTTCTATTTAAAATTACGAGGAAATTAAATCCTTCGTCTCAAGTGTAGGGCGACCAGACACCTGACATACCGCATTTCGTAAAGTGATTCAGTTTGTTATTCAACAATCTAGCTATAAAAAATTGCAAATAGTCTGTTTTATTTTTCTTTTGTATTTTTTTAAAACAAAAAATACCTCAAAAATATGAATTAGGAAAATTTAATGATGATTTCTTAGTCAAAAAGTTAATCAGTGAAGCAAATCTGGTAATTGGCTTTCAATTCAATTATTAGTGCCAGATGATGAGTTATCCGGTTGGAAAAGACCAGGAACATTTCCTTGTATTTTTACGACTAGGTAGCTATTGTGTAGCTTTAGTTAGTGACGTTAATTCAACCTAACCTTGCTATTTTACGATCTCGCACTAAGATTTGTACTTGTTCAAAAATGAACAGTTAGTTTATTTCCATTGTAACGAACAGGTTTAAAAAAACAGGATGTTTTTCTACTTCATCAGCCTTTATCGATGATTTAGTTGCAGCGAATGTGTTGAGGGGGAATGGGCGCGCTATACCAAGGATTTCCAAACTCAAGTGCCTCAATGTTAATCCAATGGGAAAAAATATTTTCGCCACATTTCTCCGACTGTATTGAATATTTTTACAAGCCGATTTTTTTATGTGATAGATCTAGCTGACTTACAGGTCTCTATAATCCCACTTTTTGAAATTGCTTTGAATATTTTGTGTAAAAGAATTTGTTGAATATTAAAAAAAATATTCGTACTAATTTCAAAAAGTGGGATCGTCGGGACCTGTACGTCAGCTACATTTATCACATAAAAAAATCTGCTTGTAAAAATATCCAATACAGCCGGAGAAATGTGGCAAAGAAAATAGTTTTTTCCCATTGGATTAACATCGAGACACTTGAGTTTGGAGACCCTTGGTATAGCGCGCCCATTCCCCCTTAACTGGCATTTTCAAAGGAGGACGGGTGTATTATTGGACAAGCCGTCCTGTAAGGGGTGGCCAGCTTTGCCTTGCAGCACCAATTTTTTTTTACCACAGGCCGCTGTGCTGTGTTTGATTGAATTGACATCTCACTTGAACTAATCAAGTGTTTGGGAATGGGAATATTATATTTTTGTCCACTCATTTGAATATTATTTCTATTAATTTAGTTAAGTTAATGAAGCTAATCTAAAATATTGTATGCACAGCAGCGCAATAATACGTTAAAAAAGACATTTTAATTCGGTCGAACCCAAATGTATCCTTGAACATAATTTTTCTTTTCGAATTTGCTTAACATGTCGAAATGAAAGTAAAACTTATTAATTACCTTGCATAAAATGGAAATACTGACACCTTATTTAAAAAGTACCAAACACGAATTTTAAACAAAAAACGTCTTACAACTTAATGTAAACAGTGATAAAGCATGTGTTTGTAAACAAACTTACTGAAATATAGACAAAGGTTTTCAACTTCTAATAACGCTGCGAACTTTATATAAACAATCTTTCGAAAACTCGATGTGTCATTTAATTTGAGAACAAAATGACATTGATAAAATTTCTCATTGAAAGTGAAACTTAGAAAATTAATAATATTAATAAACTAAACTCACAACGCAAGTCACAAGTGTGACAGGTGTTATCGTTGCCAAAAAAAAAAAGAACTTATCTGCTCAACATGATGTCATAGGTTGTTTCATATCGTGAACGGCAACAGCTCCAGCGGTCTAGTTTCACTTTTTGTCTGGCATAACTTTTGTCATGGTATCGAAAGTGAGCTTCTTGAAAAAAATATTTGCTTATTAAAAATTTTAAAATTCCAATTCCTTCCTGTGTTGCTGGTTGGAGGATATTGGCGACGAAGGTTGAACTTGGGACAGTTCACCACCTGCGCAACCTTTTTAAACTAGATGGCGCTGATTTACTACTGCGTACCTACAGGAGGATCCTTTTGCCGCAATATGTGTTGCTGAGGCTACTACAAACGGATGAATTATGTTAATTTAATTAAAAAGAAGGCAGTACAAACATTTGAACAATCGTGAATATATTCCTTCAGCATATACAAAAATTGCTGAATACTTTGACTATAGATACATTGGGTTGCTGCAGATGAAAAAATCCTCACAGGTTTCATATTTTGCTATCAGTGCTCTGCTTCGATTGATTCCTTGTTCCAACATAACATGAATTCACCAAATAAGTACCAGTAAGTCATCGGCAAGGCACGAACACTTTTACTACCCTTTTGACAATGTAGTTGTCGCTGCTATATTTAACCAGAAATGAAATTTGAAAACTTCCACCCCCCGCTTTAGTTAGTTTCAGGCATCATTAAGCACATCAAGCCGCGTAGATGCTATGACACTTCACCTCTAACCCTTTAAGACCGGCTATCAGATGGCGCTGATTGCAGTTTATGAGACTAAATTGCAAGAGCTTTATAAAAAAAAATGCCTTAAACAGCATCAATGCCAGTAATTTTTTAAAAACAAAGTCATTTTTTATACAAATAACGAAATTTCCAAGTCAGCTGCTTGGGTATCGATATTTTTTAAAAGTTTAAAAATAGTCTTTTATACCCACACGATCTTGATAGCTCGGTCTTAAAGGGTAATGGAAGAAGCAGTTATCGCCTGGAAATTTTTGGGGTATCGTTTCTGCTATAGATCTTGAAAACTGATGTTAAAATTTGTGTCTGACCTTTTAGTACTTTTTCTGCATAACCTTTAAGAACGGCTACCAGATGGCGGTATAAACTATACTTCAATTTCAATAAGCAGCAAGTTCAAATAATGAAATGTAATACTAACTAAAATTTTAAGATGAATTAAGATTAGATAACTCTAAGATGTTTTCGAACATCATTTACCAGCCAGTGCAATTCAAGAACCCTTTAAAACCGGCTATCAGATGACGCTGATTTAAGTTTTTGAGAAGAAATTGTAGAGTTTAATAAAAAATGCCTTAAACAGCATCAATGCCAGTATATTCCTGTAAACAAAATAATTTTCTATACAAATAACAGAAATTCCAAGTCAGCTGCTTCGGTATCGATATACATTTGAAGAAAAGTTTGAACATTCTCTTTTACGCTCGCACGATCGCGATAGCTCGGTCTTAACCCCTTAAGGAAACTAGGGTTAAATATTAGCCAAAAAAAAAAAAGACAAAAAATTATGAAAATCAACCCAAAACAGACAAATAACATCTACGTATTTAGACAATAAAATAATAGAAGAGGTAAATGCTTTTACGTATTTAGGTTGTATAATTAGCAAGGAGGGAGGAACTATAAACTAGGTTATATATTAAGCAGATTACATAAAGCTCGAACAAGTTTTTCTGTCCTCACTAAATTCTAGAAAAATAAAAATATCTCGCTTTCAACTAAAATAAGAATTTTTAACACAAATGTAAAATCCATATTATTATATGGAGTGGAAACATAGCATGGGAACAAATCAAACATGGAAAAAAAACTTCAAATCTTTATTAACAAATGCCTTCGAAAAATTCTTGCAGGGCAAGGAATGCAGGGCATTCTTGCAGGGCAAAAGGAAAAAAGGAAGCCGAAAACAACGTGGGCGTTAAACAATTAACAACGAAGTGAAAGAACTTAACAAGTCATGGGGAGAGATTAAGACCATCGCTGCCAACAGGGTGAGGTGGCGGACCATGACGGAGGCCCTATGCTCCATGTTGGAGTGAAAAAGGTATTAGTAAGAAAGTAAGTAAGATGTTTTCGAACATCGTTCACCAGTCAGTGCAATTCAATAACACAAATGTAAAATTCAATAACCCTTTAAAACCGGCTATCAGATGGCGCTGATTTAAGTTTTTGAGACGAAATTGTAGAGTTTTATAAATAAAAAAAATGCCTTAAACAGCATCAATGCCAGCATCTTCCTGTAAACAAAGTAATTTTTTTAAATAAAAATAACAGAATTTCCAGGTCTGCTGCTTCGGTATCGATATATTTGAAGAAAAGTTTGAACATTCTCTTTTCCGATCGCGATAGCTCGGTCTTAACTCCTTAAGACCGAGCTATCACGATCGTGCGGCAGGCGCGCAACCACGGGGGGGGTTTTTAGGGTCAGAACCCCCCCCAGAACCAATATTATAGTCAAATTTTATTTTATTAACAATAAAAAAATCGAAATTGATGAAAAAAAATTCTACAAAGAAACACCATTTCACTATTTCGCTCGCCGCCAACAAAATAAGAAACTGTAGGGATGGCGATTTTTCAGAAAAAAAACCGATGTTTCAAAAACCGGTTTTTCGGTTTTACTGAACCTTAAGACTGGCCTTATGAAAAACCGGTTTTTTGGTCGAAACCGAAGGCAAAAAACCGGTTTTGGTTTTCCATCCCTAAAGTGTTTCAAAAATGGGTGGCCGGTGGCGGTAAGTATAAATTTGTGAAAAACAAAATATTTCTAACGAAACTCTTTTCTAATGTGGGGGGGGGGGGGGGTGAAAAAAAGCGCCAGCTCTGATAAAAGGACATGTCTTGCCAAATTTATTCATTTTTGTCGTTTTTTATGAGTTGCTCTAATATTGTGCATTCAAAAAATCAGTATAGGTCACGGTACTACGCAATGATTAAGATCATAAGAAATGGCAGAAACTGTCCCCCCCCCCCCTTCCTCGGATACTATTTTAAACCAATAATACGCGTTATCTTTGGATTACTGTACTTTTTTCACCGTTTTATTTCTAAGGTTTTTATTTCGCGCCTTTTCTATGTAATTTCTACTGAAAGTAGTACCTGAAGATATGAGTATGTTTGTAAGGAAAGACACTTTTTTTTCTCTCTTTTTACTGTTTTGTCTGAATGCTTAATGTAAATCTAAGGATGACTGTTAAGTTCTGTTTTCATTCCATTTCAATTGCTTTTTTACATTTAAAACATGTTTTATATCATTTTGTTGAAATTGTTATATAACGACATAAAAACATAAATTTTTTTAATTATTCCACATCGGCGATTCGTCTGTACGACGTCTTAAATGTAGTTATAGAGATAAGTAACATCGTTGAAGTTTGGAACATTGCCCGAAAATAATATATGTTTTGACCAAAAAGGTGTAACAAGGGTTAACCGAAATCTTAGTGAAAGTTAGTATACTTAATAAAGCAATCCTTTGTAGAGGAAGTGTACGTTAAATATGCTCCAAAGTCCTGACGCTGCGTACGATGTCGCCCTTAACGGTTACGTTGGGTGCCTACTCAGAGGTACGCCTCGTCACCTGACTTGATTCTAAATTACGACGCCCGTCGCCAATTGCTATCGTTTTGCTCCAGTGCGACGATCATTCAAATCTGGACTAAAATTATAATGATAACTTTTATTATCACAAAAACAATATCAAGAAAATAAAGCAAACGAACGCCAACGGAAACCATGAAATTCAAAAAGCAATCTTCTATTAACGACTGAGCGTACTGGCACCAACGAGACTGATATTATGAATTGCATTACCCATAAACAATTCTAATCGTTCTTAAAAAGTCTTTCTCTCTTTTCTTTTCGGATCTTTTTTTTTTTTCGAATAAGGAGTGGCGCCGATTACCGATGAACAACGTTATATAGTCGAAGGAAGTATAAAAAAAAAAACCATAAAAAATAAAATTCTTGACTGATTTATTTGAAATTAGCTTTTTTTCCCTTTCCATCGTGTATTTTTAGTTTGCTTATTATACATAATACAAGTAAAATCAGTGAACTACACGTAAGGAGTTTTTGCGCGTCTTTTTATCGTATTCTATTCTAAAATCTGGATTGGATTTATGTCGTGTGTGTGAGCAAAATATCGGTAAGTTTAATTTCTTCTCTAAAGTCTCTGAAGATATAAGATATTTGTAATTAACTTGGGCGCGTTTTTTTTTATATATCTTTCTATTGTTTTTACTTGAATGCTTTTAACTTAAATCTAGAAATGGCTGCTCAGTCAGTTCTGTTTTCATTACATTTAAATGAATGTTTCATATTTAAAGCACGTTTTTCAATAATTAATTGCTATTTTTACGGCATAAATGCATACAAATTTTTAATTATTTTACATCGGAGATTCGCATGTCCTGTCTGACGCCGAAAGTACACTTAATAATATGAATTGCTTTGCTTCGTTGAAGTTTGAAATATTAAATCATTTAATTGTTTTTTTCTCTCTTTTAAATATGTCCGATTTCTATCAAATTTATTAGTTAGTTATCGGCCAAAACGCGACGTGCTTATAAAGATTGCCAGATTGTTTTGTTTTATTAAAAGCCAATTCACTGCTTCCTTAGATACGAATTCGTGTGTGACCGTAACATTTACAGTAATTTCTTTAAACAAAATTGTAAAAATAGTTTTGTAATTATAGAATATTTTTAACATTTAATTTTTTTAATTTAAATAAATGTTCAATTTATCTTTACTCTTACCTCCTTTTATAATAAAAATAGTAAATAAAAAATAAGACTAATTTAACTAATAAGATAATACAAATCCGGTGATTTAAATTATCTAATTAGTTAAATTATAAATAAAGACATACAATAATTTGTTATTTATTACACTTAATTTTTATTTTAAAAAATAAAACATTAATTAACTATTAAATACAAATATGAGTTTCGTACAATAAAAACCAATGTTCATAAATAGTAACTAGTAATACTAAATTAATACCACAAAAACTGCATAAAAACAAAAGGAAATTAAAAATCAATTAAAATTCAAATAGTTTGGATTGAAAAAAAGTAATTTTTATTTAAGTAATTTTAATTAAAATTAACTTTAATTAAAATTAATTTAAACAACAATGAATTTTAATTAAAATTAATTTTAATTACAATTAGTTTTAATTACAATTGTTTTTAATTGCAATTAAATTTAATTACACTTAAATTTAATTAAAAATAATTATGTTTGAAAAATATTAAAAAATTGAAACCCCCCCCAGGAATTTTTTCTAGTTGCGCCCCAGTCGTGCGGGTATAAAAGATAATGTTCAAACTTTTCTTCAAATATATCCATTCCGAAGCAGCTGACTTGGAAATTGCGTTATTTGTATAAAAAATGACTTTGTTTTTAAGGAGTATCTGGCATTGATGCTGTTTAAAACATTTATTTCATAAAACCCTACAATTTCGTCTCAAAAACTTAAATCAGCGCCATCTGATAGCTGGTTTTAAAGGGTTATTGAATTGCACTGGCTGGTAAACGATATTCGAAAACATCTTACAGTAATATAATCTTAATTCATCTTGACATTTTAATTGGTATTAAAATTTAATATTTAAACTTGCTGTTTATTGAAATTTAAGTACAGTTTTCACTGAAAAAGGAGAATCGAGGAAACATTTTTTTTGGAGTGATAATGTTGCGGAACGTTTGAGGATTCTGTGTCAAAGCCAAACCCTCTTTTTAGGCATTGTAGCCCGAAATTTCTCTGCGTATAAACTATATTTTTATGTTTATATACTAGGGTTTTCTAACCTCTTTGAGAATCCGGCAATTGTTACTGTTGAGGAAGAAAATGGTTAAAAACCGGGTGGGTTAAATTCGCTCAGTAGGCAAGTCTAAAAATGTTGTCTGAATCCACGGCAATATCAAAGTGCCTAATTAATTGAAGAGCTTTGTGGAAGAACGTACTAGGTGCATTTTTGAAGAAATTGAAATATTTGTGTGAATGAACATGTTAGTCTCTCCTTGCAAGGTAACAAGCTTCCCCCTTTTCATAAACTTTGAGTAACGTATATATTTTTTGGCGGTAGCTTAGCTGCTGGCAGGGTCACTCATGCCGGACAGGTCCGAGGGGAGACACCAGACCAAGAGGAACACCCTGGTCCTCCAGGTTGGGGGTTGGGCTTACTACCACCCCGGAAAAAATCTAAGTTAAGAAACATCAACAAAGTGCACAACCCGGCTCCCATTTACCCAGATGACTCGGAACGAAAAAGGCACCTTCAAGAATCCTCAGGGGTCCCGCTCCAAAGGTAGATACCCTACTCGATGGCTCAACAACGACACCGAAAATGACCTCAAAGTCCTGAAACTTAAGAGGACTCCCTTGGGAATTTTAATCTTGAAAATCGTTATGTTATTCCTATGGAAAACATTCGCAAGTCAATTACCGCCACAATTTTAATAAAAGGTTACTAGTGTTTTACATCATTGTAAAGAACGAAAGGAGTAGATTTTGTAAAATTAATTTGTTTTGTGAAAATCACATATTTAGTATTTTTTAAATTTTTTTGAAGTTAGTAAAAAATGGAGTACGCATTAAGTTCTGACTTCAAAAAATTATTAAAAATACTAAATATGTGATTTTCACAAAACAAATTAATTTTACAAAATCTACTCCTTTCGTTCTTTACAATGATGTAAAACACTAGTCACCTTTTTATTAAAATTGTGGCGGTAATTGACTTGCGAATGTTTTCCATAGGAATAACATTACGATTTTCAAGATTGAAATTCCCAAGGGAGTCCTCTTAAGAACTGGAAGAGAGTTGCCATGGACAGGGGGAGCTGGAGAAGGCGTGTGTTGATGAGGCAGCCAAGGCCTGCAAAGGGTTGTTGCGCTCATGAAGAAAATATAATTTTTACCTTTTGTGAGAGAACGTTACCTTTTGTGAGAGAACGTATCAAAGTGCAAATGAAAGTCTTTAAAACTCGTTATCTCGTTTTCACATTTTTGTCATTATACCAAGACCGACCTTAAGTTTGCTGTATACAAATGTTCTACGAGAAAAAGGGTAAATAGTTCTCATTTTTGAGTGCGAGAAAAAGGTATTTCACATTAAATAAACAAATTGATTCGTTATTTCAAGACATAAATTTATTATTTTTATTAGTTAAGCTTCAGTTAGAGTGTTATTTTAGTTATTTTTTTTCCTTCGATTTTGACGATACAGGGCGCACGAATATCAGGGTCGAAAGGAGCTGCCAATCAGAGTACGCGAAATTGCGCCGCCAGACGGGTTGTTTACCCAGTTTCCTCCGCTCAGTACATTTCTCTGCTGCAAACTTAAGCTCTGTTTTGGTATAGCACTTTTTTCCACTAAGCTCTTCAATTATTAATGCAATGGCAGTGACAATAAATTAATCTTAAAATATTTTTGTTTTTATCATGCATGATAGTAAAATGCAATTTTTACGATGCAAGAATAACAATAACTTTCGACACTGTTTTTTGTTCCTATGTTTTGGTTGACTACATGATGATTTTTTTAAAAAAAAGTTAAACTCTGTTTTGAAAATTACCTGAACTATCAGGTCATTAAGTTTATAAATTGCCGGTCTTGATGTCTGTACAAACAAGCATAATTGCAGTAAGCTCAATGAGCTTAGCTTCCGGAAATATTTTGTAAGTTTCTTGTGTTACACATAGTATTACAAAAATATTTCGTTCAATGGCTAACCGTATACGTTTATTTGCACATATCTTTTATTATTTAATGAATACATACTTGATACCAGTTTTTTCCAAAGTTGATTATCTGTTTTTGTGCAGTTGCCTTCGAATTTATTAAACAGACTAGCAGTATGGTCCCCAGAGACATAACATAGAGTGGACTGCGCATTCATAGTAAAGCAGCTTAGGGATGGAAAACCAAAACCGGTTTTCAAAAAACCGATGGTCCCAATTTTGATTGAAAACCGTTTTTTTTTAATGAGGCCCTACGGTACCGAAAACCGGATTTTTAGGGAAAAACCGATGGAAAATGGAAAACCAGTTTTTTCTAAAAAACCTCTATCCCTTGCAGATTAGCATTATGTCCTAAACATCATAAATCGCCAAGAGGGAAAAGGTTGCTACATATGGCAACTTAACGCTACCGTTTCGTTACGAACTATTCCAAATTGTCGCAAGACCTGAATATCAGCTAGCAAACCGAAGTGGAGACTACCATCAATATCCATGTCACGTGGGTTTCTACCAATCACGGCAGCTTGAATTTTTTTAAAATGTTTTTGCAGACGATTTTTTGAGCATTGTTGGAATTTTTCTCTTTTGGCTTAAATAATAAATATTTAATTACATTCTTTTAATCTCTGAGCATGTTAACAATCGTGAATGTTGTAATCTTAATTCAGTAACGTTTTGTGCAAGATGCCAAATGCTTGTGAATTCCTAATTGTAAAGAGGGGTATAAAAAAGGATTAGTCACACTTTCACGGGTAAAATTTATTTAGTTCTGCATACATTTAGTAATTGTGTGTTCGTCATAAACTATAATTTCTATCGAGGGAATTTATTCTAAAAGCTCTTTTACTGAAGAATCATATTCATGATTAAATCAACGTTGTTAGAACTCTAATTATAATAAATATTTTGGGCCAAGTCAATTAAATTAATGGTCTGAACATTGACAGCTTAGAAGTAGAATATTTTTTTTACAATTTGGTCAAAACGAAACCTGTTTTTGCAATCGTAGTTTTTGAGTTATTTATATTTAAAAAGTAGAGCATTTGTTGAATTTGGAATATGTTGATGTGTTTTAGAAAGTTGATTTATTCCAGGTGAAATAAAGGAAGAAGCAATATTTCAAAACATATATATATTTGATTTTTTTTTTAAATAAAGGAAGAAGCAATATTTCAAAAATATATATATTTGATTTTTTTTTTTTTAAATCGCACCGTTAGAACGAAAGTTATAGAGACGGCAGAAAATATTCACCATGTCAATACCAACTTATATTACAGCAACACTCTACATAAACCTACTAATGTTCTTTTAAATTAATTTTTAATAAATAGTCCACATTCAATTGTTCAAGTAATCTTAAATAGACGCACAAAATCAAAGAAATAATCTTAAGAGGATCTTAAAATACTAGCGATTCATTCTTGCTCCTTTCCAAGCTTCTTTATCATAACATTAGATTGTCGGCCTCTGTGTTCAGGTCTTTGTGGAAAAACTCGCCATAGATGCGAGCCAAACGCGACACAGTCATGTGACTGTGTAAGTTAGATGTTTAGGACACTTTAGGTTTGCCAATGCGCAGTCCACTCTATGTTATGTCTCTGATGGTCCCGCGTTACTGGGAACCCGTTAACTTCGCATTGCTTCCTTTTAGAGGCATGCTTACTTGTGAAAATACACTCAAAATCAAAAAAAAAAAAAATTAAATTCGTGTTGGCACATGCACACTTAAAAAAGCAAAACTAATAGAGGATGAAGCAGCCTTAGGGCGAGCGCATATCTCAACCAAACTAATAGAGGATGGCGTCAAGCATCCGTTTCGGCCCGGTCCATGTATTTTCAAGCCCTGTTAAGGTCCCGCAATCCCACGTGGATGACGATTTTTTTAAAACTAATTATATTAATTAAAAATAACAATCAAATATGAAAAAAACTAAGCCTCAGGTGCACACGTAGGTATTAAAAGGAATCTATATTTAAAATTTCGAATTTTTTAGAGCAGTTTAAGTAGGTCTTTTGCGATCCACAGACATACACACAGACAGACTCTTTCTTTTATTATTATAGATACTACGGATTACATATTTTGATACACATTGCAGAGAAATGTCCTTGACACGCGTTACGGATACAAAATCTTCAGTGTTGAAAGTTATATCAATCTTGGGTAGACAATATTTTTTTCAGTGGAAGTGCAATTAATGTCAATAATTTGCAAGCTTAAAGTTAAATAATGTTAACAGTTTCAAATTTAGATCTAAATTCATTTTATATAAATTTATAAATGAATTTTAGGAAGTAATTAAGTAATTATGAATAAATTCAATTACGTAAGTTATTAATGCAATGAGTGATATCACTACTATAATAATTAACAATAAACAATGATGAGGCTTCACGCACCAAATGTAATTAAGATGAGGGGGTCAAAACGTAATGCCTCCCCCCAATCATTTCAAACAAAAGTATAAGTATGCACCTGGATACATTATTTTAAAATATATAGCTATGTTAGAAAAATGAATTTTAAGACCATGTTTGATATTTTAATACAATTGATTAAAAAAAGATCTTTGTCTGATAATCTTAGCAAGGAGTATCCTTTGTAAATAAATTGAGGCCCTGTGGCTTAGTGGTAGTGCTTTACATTGCTACATAAAAAGATCCGGGGTTCGAGGCGAACCGTCCTTAAAAGTTTGAACTAAGCAAGGGCACTTAGCACACTTCCACTAAAGGAGCATAAGAAATATACTTTTCTAGGTAGAAGTTTGTATTTTTTAGGAAGGATAATGTACCCAGCAGGGCAACCCCCAATTAAAATTCCTTTAAATAATAAAGCTTCCCACAAGTTTAATTCCACTGCAAGTCAATTGAATCAAGTTAAATCCTTGTCACGCTAGAGCTACACAAGGGATATTGACCATAGGCGCCATACTTCAAAATGACAGTCAAGTGACCAGTTGATACCCAAGTAAGCAACTTTTATAGGTGGCATAGTTAATGTGCACTGCCTCTTCATGGAGTGTTATTCACTAAACTCTCTGACTGCACACCCTCAAGGTCATCAGGTGTTTTGGCCATGCCCAAGCTCAACCATGGGACCATTCCCAGCAAGGCACAAATGGAGCCTGGAATGTTTTTTAAAAAAATAAATAAATCAAAGAGATGCATCCGTTCCAAAATGGGGACGACAAACAAGCTGCAATGATTACAAAAGAATAATGCAACACACTAAAATTTAGAATTGAAGTATAAGTGGGATTAACGTTGCCATTACCTTTACATTCTTTACTTAGCAAGTTTGAATTATTGGTTTGTGTTAAAAAGAAGAAAAAAACATAACTTTTGTTACATGCTCATAAACATAAGGATTCCACCTTGTCTAAAAGTAATGAAATTTATTTAAGGGTTGCCAGTCAAATTTAGGAAAAAAATAGTTGCTTTAGTAGCCTAGAAATTTCAAAATAGTAGCAAAAATAGTTGCCGAAAATTTAAATACACTATGTATAATTAAAAAAACTAAAGAATTAACAATTAATGTTCATTGTTTTTAAACAGTTTTCATATTTAAATGAAAAGTTTCAAATAAATTTTCGCATTGATTTTCAAGAATTCAAGTTTTTTTTTATGTCACCAGATTTAGGTAACAGAATTAAACCTGTGAGGATCAAAGTTAAATCTTCAATCAATATATAGATTTAACTTTGATTGCATCCTTGAGCAACTCTTTACTTAATTAGCCTAAAATCTGAAAAGAATGACACCAATTTTGTATTTATAGTTAAAAGAATGTGTCTTGGAGCTGATCAGTGCATACACATGTAGTCAAATTCTACAATATTTTTTTACATTCCTTAGAAAAGTCCAAAACAAGTGGAATTGTTTTTTTCTTCACTTAATGAACTAGTTTTACTAATTTAATAAGAATAATGACAACTGAGATCTGCAATCCAATAGTTAAAAAATATAGATTCTTATTGTCACTAAAACCGTATGTTATTCTCGTAATCTTGCAAAACATCAACATTTCCACCATCTAAGGTGACCAGACAAGAGTTAAAAAATTAGATGCAAAACTTTAGGAGCAATTCATGCTTTTATAGTGACATTTCAGAAAAGTAGTTGCAATAACTAATTTAATTTTTAATTTGCAAAATTGTAGGATTTGCGGCTAGCATAATTTCGAACCCGGACCAGACATTCTTTTTGCAGTACAGTAAACATTTTAATGTCATTTCCTGCCTGTTTCAATAAGATCTAAATGCTTAAATTTTCTTATTACAAAATGTACTGCATTTCTAGTAAATAATTCGGTAGCAAAACATAATTTTTCAAAAATGACAGTAATAGACAAAATCTATTCAATTCATACATTTTACACAAGATAATGTAACCAAATGTACTATTTTAAATGAAAACCTTTTTATATTTTTTCTAGGTACACTTCACATGAGTGAGTGGAAATTAAAATTTTTAGCATTATTATTTTAAAAAATACTGGTCATTCTACCAAAATCCCGAAACTCCTGTAACCCCACTATCTTAAAACTCTGGCGACTTTAATATCCCGAAACTCCGTCGATTTTAACATCCCGAAACTCCGGCAATTTTAACATCCCGAAACTCCGGCGATTTTAACATCCCGAAACTCCGGCGATTTTAACATCCCGAAACTCCGGCGATTTTAACATCCCGAAACTCCGGCAATTTTAATATCCCGAAACTCCGGCGATTTTAATATTCTGAATCTCCGGCGGTTTTAATATTCTGAATCTCCGGCGATTTTAATATCCCATATCTCCGGTGGTTTTAATATCCCGATTCTCCGGCGATTTTAATACCCCGAACTTCCGGTGACTTTAACATCCCGAAACTCCGCCAATTTTAATATCCCGAATCTGCAACGATTTTAATATCCCGAAATTCCGGCGATTTTAATATCCTGAGGCTCCAGAAATCCTAATATCCCGAAACTCCGGCGATCCTACAATATCTCGAAACTTCAGGGATCCTAATATCCCGGAGCTACGGCGATTCAACTATCCTGAAACTCCGGCGATCGTAATACCACGAAGCTCCGTCGATTTTTAACGCTAGAAGAAATTTTACGATTCTGGGAATGTAATGGCGGCCTTTCGGAGATTTTTCGAGGAAAAATTCTCTTGAAAAAATAAGTTTTAAAATTGGAGAAAAAAATCGAAAAAGTCGCCTATCCTTGAAAATAGTTGGCAAAATGCTGAAAATAGTTGCTTTTGGCTTGATTTTGTCTAAAAAAGTCGCCATAGTCGCCGAGGGTCGAAAATAGTAGCAAATAGTCTCCTTTTAGTCGCCACTGGCAACCTTGTTTAATGCATATTTAGTAAACAAGTGGCTTTTTCAGTGAAAACAAAGATGATTGCTAAAAAAACACGGACCAGTTCAGAAAACAGTTTGGTGCAGAGTTCACTAAACATAAGGTATATCACGAGAGTGAATGAGGAGGTGTGTATGAAGGTGACTTTTATGTGTAAATTGTTTGTTGCACACTTCACAAACATGGGGTTTCTCCCCAGTGTGAATGAGGAGATGTCCTTTGAGGTGACTCTTTCGGGAAAATTGTTTGTTGCAAACTTCACAAGCATGGGGTTTCTCACCAGTGTGGACAAGAAGATGATATCTGAGTGAACTCTTTTCAGTAAATTGTTTGTTGCACACCTCACAAACATGGGGTTTCTCCCCAGTGTGGACAAGAAGATGATTTCTGAGTGAACTTTTTTCAGTAAATTGTTTGTTGCACACCTCACAAACATGGGGTTTCTCCCCAGTGTGAATGAGGAGATGTCCTTTGAGGTAACTATTTCGGGAAAATTGTTTGTTGCAAACTTCACAAACATGGGGTTTCTCACCAGTGTGGACCCGGAGGTGCATTTTGAATGAACTTTTTTGAGTAAATTGTTTGTTGCATTCTTCACAAACATAGGGTTTCTCACCAGTGTGAACACGGAGATGCTTTTTGAGTGAACTTTTTTCAGTAAATTGTTTGTTGCATACTTCACAAACATGGGGTTTATCACCAGTGTGAATGAGGAGATGTCCTTTGAGGTGACTCTTTCGGGAAAATTGTTTGTTGCATACTTCACAAACATAGGGTTTTTCACCAGTGTGAATGAGAAGATGAGCGTTGAGGTTATTCTTTTGAGCAAATTGTTTCTTGCACACTTCACAAACATGAGGTTTTGCACCTTTGTGGATAAGGAGGTGCTTTTTGAGTGAACTTTTTTCAGTAAATTGTTTGTTGCATACTTCACAAGCATGGGGTTTCTCACCAATGTGGAAAAGGAAATGCTTTTGGAGTGAACTTTTATCAGTAAATTGTTTGTTGCATGCTTCACAAACATAGGGTTTCTCACCAGTGTGGACAAGGAGGTGACTTTTGAGTGAACTACTTTTAGTAAATTGTGTGCTGCACACTTCACAAACATGGGGTTTCTGTTTTTGGTGCAACTCAGAAACATATGGTTCCTCCTCTGTGGGGGTGAGGAGACATCCTTTAACTTTGTCCAATGGAGACAATGCCTTGCTGCCTTGGGGATTTTGTACTATATGAGAAAGAGCATGCTTTTCCTCCATCGTCATTCTAAATAAAAAAGTAAACAACAAATGTAAGTATAAAGTTAGAAAAGTGTATTATCAAATAGTATTAATAAATAGATTTTTTTTTAAAATGCAGCTACCCTTCATTATATTGTGCTTCTCGGGAAGTAATAAAAAAATGTGTGACATAACAAAAGGCAAAATTTAAAAGAGCAACATGATTGATATACTTAATACTTTAAACATATCTTACCACTCTTTAAGGTATTCAAAACTCATATGTTTGAAAAGATAGAATAAGTATTAGTAACTTTTCAGAATAGTTAGAGTTGAAACAAAAAATACTTGAGAAGGTCTTTAAATATTTACTTTAACATAAGCAATGGGTATTAAAACTTTTTTTAAACAACTAAATTTCAGTTACTAAATTTTATTTCCTTAACCTCTTACTGCACTTATTTTTTTAGCTTCCACACTACCTTTATGACATAAAATGTATTATTATAACATAAAAAAGTATTAGTATAAGCGTTTAGTCCATCTGTTTGTCCATCACCCAATTGCACAGAAAGAACTGAAGTCTTACAAGGATGCGTCATTTTGAAGCAAAAAATCAGGCTAGAGTAAATTCCAAATTTCATTAAAAAAAATAATTAGAAGCATCCCTAAAATTTAAATATCTAAAAACTTAATCTACAATGAAATAACATGCAAATTCTATTTTCATTCAATATTTCCACTCTTGCCATTTCGTCAAACGTACGAGAAACTTTACTTAAAATCTATATATATGTGTCATAATTGGGACAGTCAAGAGTAAAAAAAAAATAACAGGAGAAGATGATTTAATTCTATTTAACTAGATCAAAGAGCCCAAGGCTAGCATGTGGTTATCATCGTGGCATATTTAAAAGTGCCCAACAAACACACATTGAACTGTATTAATCGAAATGATCATGTGGCCTTCCAGAATCATGACTTAGTACAGTAAAACTTCTACAAGAGACCACCTCTGCAAACAGGCAATTTTCCAAGGCACCGATTTTTTCCCCTATACGCTTAATGTTAAAAATACCTCTCGGACAGACCAGACCAACCTCCGGTTACGACCACATTTTAGGTCTCACCCGGAGGTCACTTTTCCAAAAAGTCTTGCTTTCCCGCAGCTACTGGTCATTGTTTGCCCTTTACGTCCTTTGAATTACCTTCCTCCATATTATCGCACGGAAGAGTTAACCAGAATAAAAAGTTTGAACAAATTCAGCCCACCCCCTCTTCCCTGTTTGCTGTTAAAAGGATCATTTCGAAAGACCCTTCCACGAATTGTCCGAGTTGTCAATAGGAAGCTTCTTTCACTTTACTGCAGTAGCAGTTAACAATTGCAAGGTAGGGCCATCCATTATGTACGTTGACATCTCTAGCCAAAGTAACGCTTGGACACGCCCTTCCAAAAACAAATCACTAGGGTTGATTGTTGTCACACAAGCAAGGGGCTAACTCTGATGGCAAGGAGTTGGGTTGGTAGGTTTGAATTATCGTCGTACTAGAGCTACTTGAGGGCTATTGGCGACGGGCGTCATAATTTAAAAGTTCAAGAAACTCACAGAATGGAGGAATACCAATGAATGTTAAATTTGCGAAACATGAAAGACGTTTCAATAAATCGTTTTTTTACAAAACCTAAAAACAAATTGAAATATGAGGGTACTTTCCGAAAAATTGAGAGGAAAATTAACAAAAATATATTTCTTCTTATTTTCAAAGATTGTAACTTAAATGTGTATTATAAAAAAATAGGACCTTGTTTTTGGATATAATTAAAATAACCAAATGAAATGATGAAAATTGTATACTTTTTTTAATTTTTACTACTAAACCATTGTTTATAAAATTGATTTGAACATTTATATAAGTAGCTCAGTGAGGAAACTTCTCAAAGAGACCACCCTCAATCAATGACCGATTTTCCTCAGAACGAACAGAATAAAATGATGAAAATTGTATACTTTTTTTAATTTTTACTACTAAACCATTGTTTATAAAATTGATTTGAACATTTATATAAGTAGCTCAGTGAGGAAACTTCTCAAAGAGACCACCCTCCCTCAATGACCGATTTTCCTCAGAACAGAGGGTGGTCGCTTCCGAGAAATTTTACTGTACTATCTGGAACTGCAACTGACGAAATCTTGTGGCTTTATTTCAAGGGTACATTTTTATCTGGCGCATGTCAAGTCTACAGTAAATGAGGTTGACAAAGGTGTAGAATTTTACAATAGTTAAGTAGTAGGAGTATTGTCTCTTACATGGTTCCCGAAATTCCTTATATTTCTAACTCTGTAATTGCAGAGCCAGAGAACTGTCAATCATTCTGATTTAATTTAATGTCATTGGTAGATTTCGTTAAAATTACTAGGCAGCAAAATAAGTAAATCAGGAAGTATTATTGAACTCCTCTTCTAATGGGTGATTGCACTGGCTGGCTGATATTTGAAGACATCTAAGTGCAATCTTATCTTAATTCATCTTCCTATTTTGATTAAAATATCTTCATCATTAGAATCTTTTATTTATTGTAAATTGTAAGTTTAATGTCACCGAATTAGGGTGCAAAGAAAAAGTAAACAATCGTTTAAATAAATACTTTGCAGCTGTAGTGAATCAGTTGACTATTTGTATCGCTGTTTCAGTGAATTTGGATTGCAAATTGCAATGCGATACTGCGTAAATCAGACCCTGATGCAAATATTGTTAAATGGATTAATTTCCCATCAGGCGCAAGAAATTTACAACCAACTTTAACAGTGGGTAAGTTTATATACTTGTTAATAATGTTAATAAAATTATGATTTCACTTGATCAAGATGATCATCTCTCCAATTTTAAAGGTTTTGACACACTTTTAAACATAAAAGAAGTTAGGAAATTTGGGTACATAAATCACCTGATCCTGTCGTAATTTTGTGAAGGGTTGTTTTCAGTGACCATAATTTTGTGAAGACGATGGTTTAGGTTAGGTTTGAATTATCGTCGCACTAGAGCTACATGAGGGCTATTGGAGACGGGCATCGTATTTTAGAACCACAGTCAAGAGACCAGCCAACACCTGACTAGGCACCCAACACAACCGTTAAGGGCAACATCGTACACACGGTTAGGACTTTGAAGGACATTCAACGTGCACTCCCATACACAGGGTAAGGGTATTATTCGTCAAACATTTTTGGCTGCAGTAATTTTGCGATGCCCGGACCTGAACCTGGGACCTTTTGCATGCTAGGCGAGTTTCTAACCGACTGGGATCCCCAGCCCTCAAAGACGATAGAAGGGGAGCAGTGGGACGAGTCCCTTTGCATTCTCACACGATTTGCATTTTTTCTCCCAACAGGTGCTGCTTTCGCTCCTTTGTTTTATTAGGTTATTTTTAAGCATGTATCTTCTTATTATTGGAATTGTCTTAATTATCGCTCCGAAATGCCAAATAGATGCAATATTTAATCTTAACCTTTAAATAACAACGTAAAAGGTTACTGATTCGAATCCAATCTATAAGGATATTCGTCAATACATCAGCGGAAAGGTTTCCAAAATTGGCGAATTTCGCTCAAAGCACGATATTTGGCGATCTTGCCAAATTTTTGTCGCCGAGGGTTGCCGTAAAACAGATTTGGTGGGGTTGCCAACTTGGCGACTTAATTGCCGGGGGTTATAACTTACATCAACCTCCATAAGTTATGTCACAACCTGTTTGCTGTGTACCGGACAATTTGCTGCATAATTAATTGTTCTTTATTCTTAATTTCCTGCTTTTTTTAAAAATTATTGTACAGTCTTGCATGCTATTCAGCATTGTCGTACAAAAAGTAGGGCTGTTTGAGTTAAAATTACTAATATATTGGAAATTTAAGGATATAGCAATTAAAGCAAATGCTAATTTAATAATTTAATAGCTACAATGGCTGACAAATTACATTTTTAAATAAAATTTCATGGTTGTGAGGCCTATTTACCGAGCACGTTGAGATGAAGACTGTAATTATTGGGATTAAAATTATGCACTTAATAATTTAATTCTCGATGTCATTTGATCGCTGACCCAAAACCTTTTTTGAAAACAAATCTTGGAAAATAATAATGAGAAAAAGTTACTGTACCGCTTGGATGAGATCAGAACATCGACGGACAGCAGACAGCAACAAACATCAACAAACAGTACAGAGACGGAATGTGACTATTTATAACTTTACATGAACCGCTTTAACAAAGCCAAGTTTGCTTTGTAAACACTTTTAGCTCAGGCTCTCGCGCGATTATGTGATGAATCCGCATTTCGCCGATTTTACAATGCATCATTTAATACTGGTTCACAAAAAATGATTTTGCCGAAGAGTTACATGCAATAAACACTGCATTTTCAATATGCTTCTTTTATGAATATATGCCAGAAATTATCAATACACTATATACACTTCCAGCTATAAACTTATGCTAGCAAAACTGGTAAAAAGTTTTAATTAGTTAAATTTAAATTAAATACATGACGTAAATCAACATCTACTTTCACAGAAAAACATACTTACTAATAGTACTAAGTGATATTTAGGATATTTGAAAAGGTTATTAAGTTTGAAGTTTAATTGAGGATAAAAATATAAGTTTTAGTGTTTAGTTCGTACTAAAGGAATCATACATATAATCCTGGCACTGAAGCTAAGACGACCTCATATCACTCTTCTGGTTTAACTATATGGGGGACATTGAAAAGACAGGAATTCGGAACCTGCAGATGCGAAAACAAATCATTGTTGAATTTTGATACATATTTTGAATAAAGTCTATTTTGTATTATAAATTTATTTTTTCTATTTAAATTCAAAAGAAACTACTGTGCAAGCTGTATATAATTTATATTTTTCATACATTAAAAAATGATTTGATGCTCAATAATTATTATATAAAGAAATGTTTAGTTGCATAAAAATATCACACCTCCTTTACATATAAATTTAAAAAAAAAATCTTGATTTTTTTTAGCCTTCTGTATTTAAAAAAAAAGAATGAAAAAAAAGTAGTCGAACAACGTTAACGCGAACTTGAAGAGAGCGCACAAACATTTCGTGTTAACCGAATTTCATGTTAACCGTCAAGTAACTTTTTGCATTGAGCCAGTGAATATATTTTTTTAATTCTAAAAATTACTCAAATTCTAAATTTTATAATATATAGTTAAAAACGTTGAAATGGTGATTTGAACTACACCACATATCATAATTTCAATATAATTAAACATACTTAAAAAAATAATAAAGTCATGGATAAAACTACCAACCTTTGGATTTGTGCTAAAAATTTAAGCGAATAAATTCCTTTAAAAATTGCAAATCTAGTTTTTTTTTTATAATCAAGGAAAGGAAAAACAGGAACAATAAAAAAACCTTTTTATTATCAACTTACAAACTTATTATTTTCTTTCAAATATTTTGAAAACCAAACAATATTATTATTTTTTTAAACTTGTGTTTAACGTCCAAACAGCACACAAATTTGTGAAATAATAACAAGAATTAAGAAAAAGAGACCTAAAAATAGATAATATGTTGTTTTTCCAAAAAAGTCAAAATGTTCTAAACTCTTTCAGCTTGGACGATTGCTGTCTTCCAGTTTCTGCTTTAGCACCTCTTTCATGCTAAGAAACCTCTCAGCAACCTTCTTTGTTCTTGCCTTATGTCCCTTGCAATGTCGCACATAGCTCGACTTATCTTTAAAAATGTCTTCGCATATGTCGCACCGAAAAGGCTTTTGCTCAACGTGCGTCAGGCAATGGATGTCGAAAAAGATTCTCTCGTTGAAGACCTTTCCGCAAACATCGCACTCCTTGCGAGATTTCTTCTCGTGGAGCGTTTTGTGGGTCTTCACGAAACGTATGTCATCGAAAAACTTGCCGCAGACGTCGCAGCTAAAAGGCTTGCTGGAGTCATGCAGAGTTTCGTGTTTCTCGAGCCTGCTCTCACAACCAAAGGTTTTATTGCATACTTTGCATGCATGACGCTCGACTTGTTTAATGCCCTTGGCTTTGCCACTCTTTGACTCAGCGTGAGTCGTCATTAGTGCTGCAGATTTTTTGACATCAGGTTTGGATTGCTTGTCCTGGTTTTTGCTAGCACCCTTAATTTTTAAAGTAGAGTTATCTGTAAGGTTTCTGTCAATGGATTCAGACGAATTTTTCTTGGATTCTATTCTACTCGAAGATTTGGAACCAACTCCAATTATTACATCAGGATTTTGGGCTATGTTTTCTGCATCAACTAATAAGGCACTTTTTGGTTCAAAAGAATTCGAGATCTGAACCGGAATGCTTTTGCTCGCACTAGCGCTTTTATCTAGTTGGCGCTTAATTAGGAACTTAGAACTCCTAGAAACATTTCTAGTCTTCGAAACTGTTTCGACATTATTTAACTTAGATTTTTTACATCGATGACGACCCAAGGTGCCTGAATTTTTGAATTCTTTGCCACAGGTATTACAAGACAAGGTCTCAGACTTAACAAGAGGCTTCACAGAAACCATTTCTTTTGCATGAAGAGAACGGTGCCTACTGAGCACACCTTCATGCTGGAAACTTCTACCACAGATTTCACAAGCTATTTTCTTTTTCGCACGGCTAGGCATTGCTTTGGCAACTGAACAGGAGGTTGAACTTCCAGCACCATTTGTCACAGATTTAGATGAAAGACGGGTGCTTGGCATAGTTGACAATCAGCTATGGCATCTTTGAAGAAATGTCTTTTGCTGAAAATAAATATTATCATTACTTTCAAGTTGAATTAATAATTAAACAAGAAGTTCTTAAAGAACTAAAATAGCCTACTTTGCTGTTACTTAAATGCTTACTGAAATTCTAATTGGGGAAACAACTAGGTTCCTAACAGTAAATATCTTCAACAATCGTTTCTACACTACATTTATACACATTAGGAAAGAATAGCTAAACACACCATCCAGCTGTAACTTTAACTTCTAAAAGCTAAAATCAACTATTTTCCTTAATATTTTTTCACAAATTAAACTAATATTTATCTTCCAAGTAAGTTAGTTCGAAGAAAAAGTAAATATTTATTAATAACAAAAATAATGAAGCTACTCCAAACTGCATAAAAAATGTGAAATAAAACTAAGCAGAATTGTATGACAGACATATGAAAAAAGAATTTTAAGATCCGATTGATAGAACCGATTTTGGAAGGGGGGTACGGACAGACAGACATCGATCGCAAAAGTAGGATAAAAATGGATACAGCTACAATATATGGCTGGTCTGTTCATGTTCACTTTTGGTGAGCTTAAAAATTTAATTAAGGGTTGCCATATCTATCAAGTTGTATGGAATATGAAGTGGAAAGTTTACCACATTTTTGCTGCTTTGCAACGTAACACAAATTGTAACCAGTCATTAAATAATAGCTGTTCCAAAAAAGTGTTTAACACCAAATAAAACTGCTCTGAGGAAAGCCACAAATATCACAAAATTGCTAACACAATGGAAATAAATATGTGTTGAGCTTCATCAACAGTTTGTAAATTTCAAAACATAGTTTAGATATAATGATCATTACTCATGATTTTATTTGAAATTAAAATCGGCTAAGGACCAGAAATAAATTATTTTTGAATATTTACGGGAGTGTTTTCGTTGAAATACATTAAAATACAGAAGAAACAGTTATGTTAAGAAATTGATGAGATGAAGTTTTTAAAAAAAAATTTTGTCATAACATTCTGCGACAGAACCAAATTTTTTGAAAAAGCATTTTCAAAAATTATGTAAGAATGATTTTGAAAAGAACCCATGATCATTAGAAGAAAATATATGCCAGTGGCTTGTATTGAATGTTATTTTACAAAACACTGTAAAAAACAGTGTGTTTTGTTTTAAGGGCTGGAAAGTTCAGTCGGTTAGGAACTCGCCTAACATGCGAAAGGTCCCAGGTTTGGGTCGAGCACCGCCAAAAGAACTGCCAACCTATAAACCACCTGTGCAGCCAAAAATGCCCGATGAATAATAATCCCCTGTGTAAGGGAGGGCACGTTAAATATCCTTCAAAGTCCTAACACTGTGTACAATGTCACCCTTAACAGTTGCTTAGGATGCCTATTCAAGTGTCAGCTCGTCATTTGACTGTGGTTCCAAAATACAACACCCATCACCAATAGCCCTCGTGTAGCTCTAGCGTGACGATATTCAATACCTAACCCAACCGAAAGTGTTTTGATTTACATGTGTAAATGTTATGTTTTCGAGTGAGTTTTCGGTGGAGTGTGCATGCCTTTTCCTATTCTAAAGAGTTCACAAAAAAAAAAAAAAAAGGGATTTACTTAGACACTTCTTTGTGTTTGTTTGTCTTGGGTTGAATTGATAAGTTTTTAGAGAAACTCTCCTAGATTAATTCCTTTGGAACTTTTCCCACTAAAATACAGCTTTATTTGTGTTGAAGAAAATAATTTTGTGTTGATGAAGAAGAAAATCATACAAATTTTGGATAAAAGGTAGATTTTTAAGGCCCTATTTAATTTTTCTTAATCTATAGCATATTATTTTTTAAATTCACTCTTAAATAGATTTTTGCAATGGTTAAAAAAATTAAAAGTCGAAATTAAAAAAAAATAGCATAAATTAGTTGCACTAAAAACACAAATATTCCGGCCTAGAACGCGATTTTTCAGCATATTCAATTCTTGATCCGAATATCAGGAAGTATTTTTTTAAAAAATAGCATTTTTAAATTTGCCGTTAAAATCAAATTTACTGTACTACTACTGTTGGTAAAACTTTCATATATATTTTTGGGCATATTTATTAGATAAGAGACCACACGATTGGGTAAAAAATTTCTTAAGATAAGCAAGCTTCCATTCGTTCCATTTCCGTAAATACTAATTAAAAGGTAATTTCGTAGGTTGATAAATCAAGTCATGGTATACTAAAAATCGGTTTAAAGTTTTAAATTAATTTGGACAGAAAAAAAATACAATTTTCATACCTATTTTGTACTTATTTAAAACTAATTGCGGATTTTTTTTTAGTTCTTGTTTACTTTTAAACGATTACGTCAACAAATTGTTTTTCAACAGTTATGACTAAACATGTTTTCAAAGTTAATATTCGATTTTAAATTTTTTTTTAAAATTCAATGCATTAGAAACATTTTATCAGTAATACATATGAATACATAAAATTAATACAATATTTAAACACATAATTTCGCAAATAAGATTTTTCAACTTTATTCCGCGAAATTTCCGGCAACATTAGTCGCTTTCAAAAGTTGTTTCTTGTTTTGATTTTGACGATTTTGACAATCTGAAAATAAAATAATTTTTTGCCAAATTATTTAAAATGTTAATAAACATTCTTTTGCTAATTTTTATGCAGGGGTGTTTCTGCAGTAAGTTTAAATTTTTACTTTTTCTTTTTATGTTGTGTGTTGTTTTATTGAAATAACAAATAAAATTGTTTATTGAATGTGAAACAGCTTTTTTTATTCGATTCTCGCACTCGAAAATGAGAACTATTTACCCTTTTTCTCGTAGAACATTTGTATACTGCAACCTTAATGTCGGTTTTACTGTAATACCTACAATTTGATGCCTTAAATACTCTTTTGACTGTGCTAAAATGGTACTGCCAGCATTTTGATATTTAATTTTCTAAGGATAAACTTCAACTCTTGCTGCTAAAGTTCATCTTTTGTATTTATATTTAGCTAAAAATGATTATATTGATTTACAAAACTAACTTATAATAAGAAAAACTTTTTTTTAAGGTGTACCTCCTCCTACAACTGTCCGCAGTACAGAAGCATTCGTTATTCCAATCCTCCAAGAATGGTTTCCAAAGTTCCATAAAGGTCTGTAAATGTGCTTATCTGAAACCAGTGTTCGAAATAGAGTAAAGAAAACTAGTAAACTAGTAACTTAAAAAACTAGGAACTAATAATGCACTTTACCTAGGAGCATTTCTTTTAATACAAATAATGGAAAAAATACTTAATTTACGAAATTGCAAGTTTTTAAAATGCCTTATTTTGTAAATTTGATAATCCCAGTGATTTCGAGATTTTATGAAATTTCATTATTAAGGGATTGCTGAAATTGTGCTTTTTTTAAGCAATTTTTAGGACTGTTGATTTTTTGTGATTTAATGATCAATGGTTTGACAAATGTAGGACAGCTGAAGATTGGTGTTTTCAAGTTTATTTTGGGCGGAATCTTTTAAGAAGAATTTAATTTGAAACTTAATTGAAATGAAAAACTAGTCTAGATAACTAAGTAACATTTGTTTTACATCAAAATTCAAAGATGTGGTCGCATTTTGCGACTCCCCATCGTTAGTTTCAAACCGTGTTTTCAACACATTAAGCTAGGCATTCACAAAGGGACAGATCCAGGGGGCCGGGAAATGTGAACTTTGGCTAAACTTCGCCACTTTTCCTCCAATTCATGTTACTGAAAGTATCTTAACTCTTCAGTTATTGGTTTTGTGTGAACATGTGACATGCTAAACCAATCACTAATAAGTGAAAATACTTCTTCTTCAATGGGGCTGCAATATTGGGGGTCAGACCTTTGAAGACTCGGCATATTTCCCAGAACTGAGAGCAATTTTTTGTGGCACCATCTAGGCGGCTCTCGCTACCAATTTTTATGCACAGATTACATTTAGATGAATCTGAGCTCTCAGTGGATGTTAAAGTATGCCGAAATTTAATGTTGCCATGAAAACCCAAGCCAAATAGGCCCTCCAGGGATCTTTTACATGCCACATAATCATATGACATGCGTGCCCAGGATATTCTCATCCAGAAAATCCGACGGCTCAGCTGGGACTCGAACCCGGGATCTTGGGCTTACGAGGCGGACACGTTAAGCCTCTCAGCCACTGAGCCACTCCCAAGTGAAAATACTTGCAGTAACGTCTTGGCAGAAGGATTCTGTGTGTATGCCCAGCTTAAACTGTGCCTTATCCTCAGTATGTTGTTACTTATCCCATTAGCTTTGGTGTTCACTGTACTGGGTATCAAACTTTTTATTTCTTTCACAATCAAACTATGTTAATATTTTTTTTTTAAATTTTAGATTTAGTTCTTATGGTCCTCTTTTCTTAATTTGCTGACAGAAAGTAAAATCAGTTATGTGCGAAACTTTATTTAAAGCTATTTTCAAAAGTTGAAGGTAATCCTAATTTTTTTTTATCGCATGGAAGTTGAAATCTTTCGGAAAGAAAAAGGGGAAGATTATAGAATACATGTTTAAATAAAGAAAAATTAACTTTTCTGCTGTGCCTATTACTGTTATTAATTTAAAAATTGAAAAATCCAAATTAATTATTCGTATTATTTGTTAATATAGAAGCTTATCTCTTATGGGGCTTCAATTGGCCTTTTTCTGCCTGTAACTATCCATACTAATTTAGAATTGTGTTACGTATCAGCACAACTAACCTTTGTTACTTTCATTTAGATGATCCCCTAGAATACACAGCCTCCTTAGAAGGTCTTCCAGATCTCCCGCACTGGATGTTCAGTAACCCATCAAACTCCAGTAATGCATTTCTCTATGGATCGGCTGACAAACCAGGGACGGTACACATTGAGGTACAAGTGTGGTCGCTACGCCCTCATGGATATTGAATTTATATTTTAGGGTGTTGAAAACTTTAAAACTAATTACTCGAATGTACAGGGTGAGGCAAATAAAAGTGGTTCCGGTCTAGAGCAGAGGCGATGGTCTTGGGAGTCCAGTCCGTTAAGCACTCGCTTAGCATGCGGAAGGTCCCAGGTTTCGGGTCCGGGCATCGCCAAAATAGCTGCCGACCTATAAACGGCCCGTGCAGCCAAAAATGTCCGACGAATAATACCCCGTGTAAGGGAGTGCATGTTAAATATCCTTCAAAGTCGTAACGCTGCGTACGATGTCGCCCTTAACGGTTGCGTTGGGTGCCTGTTCAGGTGTTGGCTCGTCACCTGACTGTGGTTCTAAAATACGACGCCCGTCGCTAATAGCCTCGTGTAGCTCTAGTGCGACGATAATATTCAAACCTAACCTAATCTAGAGCAGAGGCGTAGCTAACGCCGTATTTGCGGTATAAATTATACGGGGGCCCCAAATGAGCGTAAGCAAAAATCAATTAAAACTTCCCAATTTTATCACTTCTGGAGAACTGTCGGCTAAATACAGTAAAGACATCTCAGTTATCTTTATGACCTATTAAAGGCTCTAAAAACATGCTTAAAATCTCAAATTCTTAAAAAATTCATTCCATTAAGGAACTCATTGAATTATTGCTGATAAAATTCAATAGTCTTGCATCCAGTTTTCCCGAGGTAATACAACAGCATGCTTTTTATTCTTGACCCTTCCACTAGTCACTATTGTCGATAGAGGCAGAAACTTCAGAAAAACATCAGCCATAAATGATTTAAAAAATCAGTTTGCAGAAAAAAAGGCAAGGAGAGTGTATATTTAATTTGAATTGTTTGTAAAAATTTGGGAAAAAGTGAGAGATAGATAATGGAGAATTATCACATGTTTCAAATTTTGTTAAAAATGGGTTAATTTTGTAGATTAAGATGTCTGGAGTCCAAAAATGTCATTAAAATTTTTTTTAACGAAATATTTTCCGAGTTATTCAAATTTGAAAAAACCAGAGCCGCGGCGCAATCAAGGAACGTCGTGACGTAGAAAGGTCTTCTCATTTCTCCTCCCTACGGAACCACTTGAGAACAGCGCAGCGAAATCGCACGTGCGTTGATTTTTGTATTATTTTGAGTTTTTTAAATATTTTTCTCCAATGGCTGTTGAACAGGGTTTTACCAAAGCACAAAGAGATATTTTGCCAAACATTTCCGAGGATATGATAATCATTTTTTTCAAAGAAAATTTGGATTTTTTGTCAGCTGAAATGAAAGGTATCAAAGCTGAAAAGTAAGATGTTTCAAAGATATTTAGTTAATTTATTGTTTTATAGGAAATAAAAAAAATATTACATATAGCAATAGCATAAATATGTTTTAGGACAATATATTTTAAGAATAAAGTTTATGTGATATTTATGTTATAGTAAAAGTCTGATAACAAAAACTTATTTTTAAAATCAAAACTAGGTATTCCTACTAGATAATTCTTTTTCTCTATAGTTAGTTACATGCTTAACTATTTAAAAATATATTTAAGAGGGGGGTATAAAATATATTTATTTAAATATATTTTTAATTAATATATATTTTTAATATATATTTTAATATATTTATTTAAATATATTTGGGGGTTCAGTACCCCAAAATCGGTGAAAAAATCGAAACAAAAATTATTGGCTTAAAATACTATAACAACTTTTATTAATAATGTCACAAAGTATCAAGACGATTGGAAAAATATTTTTGACATTAAAAGCCATTTTAATGCCATGGCTTCGTAAGGAAATGGGTTAACAACAAAAACTTTAAACGCGTTTTTCTCAGAACTTGATTTTTTGAACTTCGATGTACCTTTTCTCAAAAACTAATGCTATGTTTTCTCGTAAAATTTTTTTATATGATGTAATACATAGTATAGATTAACCGGAGGTTATAAATTTCAATAAAACTAAAGTGAAAAAAAAAAGTTATGCGGCAAAAAAGTGAAAATTTTCATGATTTTTTGGTACTTTAAAACTTATTTTATTTTAAAAAATCTAACAGTTATTTTTAAAAAAAACTTTTACCCTCAGATTAATTTATAAGGTTGGTATAACACACACAGAAAATTTTAAGATGATCTGATCAGTAGTTATTGTGAAAAGGTACATTGCAATCGGCCAATTTAACATTACCGATATACAACGTACCGAACCCCCTTAACGGGGCTATTTAGTTAAATTAGAAGTTATTGTCTCATTGAAAATTAATGTTTAAACGTAAATTTTTGTTACCTTTCCAGATAACTTGAATAGTATACTTAAGTAGTCTACTAATATAAGACTTCTATTTTAATGTTCTGTACAGTATAAGGCTACATTAGAATGTAAAACTATAAAGAAGTGATTGTTCTATTAAAGATGAATATTATTAGTTTTAAATTAAAAACCTTTATTTGTTTTTAGAACCTCACCAAAACTAAATAGTACTTCAATACTAATCACCAACTTTGATATTTCTGTTTCAATATTACATTCCAAAGGTACGAGGCCGAAGGAACGCTCTTTTTGGGATCTCTTTTCATAGCTCTGCACCATTTCAGTCTATCTTTTTTATTCCTCGGTACATTTAGAAATAGTTTGTCAGGAGTATAATATGGGAAGTATTTCCACACATCGGCACAATACAGTACTTTTTAGAAGCCTTAATATTATAAAAATAAGCTTTGAAGAAAGGATATAAGAGAAGCGAAAAATCGAATGCAGCAAAAGCTGCGTTCGCTTCTTCTCGGTGGGAGAAGACCTTACTACGTCATATCACGTGACTCTCTGTATCGAATGAAAACCGAAACTGCTCTTTTATTAATTTAAATTAAAAGCAAAATACGAGTCTGTAAGAAGAATGAATACATTTTTTATGGGTTTTAAGTCATTTAGAATCATTTAAAAACAAGAAAAAAAATGTGATAATTGTCCATTATGGTGAATAATTATTTCTTTTAATTTTATGCCATTTTTTTCTTTTGTGAGAAATTTTTACACTTCCAAAGGGCCCCCAAACAAATTTTTATGCGAGGCCCCTCCAAGGCACGCTATGCTTCTGGTCTAGAGATAGGAATACGTTAAAATGCTTGGCAATAAAAACTCTTGAAGCCGCCTGAAACCTGTTTTTGCATTAGTTGCATCGAATTAGCTTCACGTTAGAGCTACTCATTGACTAGTGGCGAGTTCAGATCTTGGTTCCTATTGTATGAAGACCTTCTATTATGCAAATTTTGTGTCTTGCAATCAATTTAGAAGGTTTTGTATTAAAACAAACAACTTTAGGATAAATAACGATCGAAATAATCACTAGTGGGAACTTTTTTTTTTGTCTGTTCTACAAAACATTGTTTAGATTTAATTTCAACTAGCTTCTCAAACCATTGCGTGGTTGCCGGCAAATAATTTGTCAAGCGTTTGTTTGTGCTTGTATTGAAGCGATCAATAGCTTCAGTTAGCAAACCTGTTTTTGTATTAGTTTTTGACTTGGCAACATTTCTATCGTATTCTTACCTCCACGTTGGGGCCGCTTTTATTTGCCTCGGCCTGTATAAATAGGTAATCAGACTCCTTGAATCAATTTTTTTTTCAAAAATTCAAAATGGCTCATATTTCCTAAGATTATATATTGTACCTATTGGTTTTTCATGATTATGAATTTCATTGTTTTCGTAAGGTTGAAAGACTCAGATTCATTTATTGTTTGAAAGATAAAGAAAGATTATAGTATTTCAACAATTTGTGTTACTGATATCAAAAGTTCAAAAATATTGCAACTTTTTTATAACTGAAAGACACTTTTTATTCTCCTACAAATTCTAATTGTTAAAAAAATTGCTGTATTTGAAAAAATAAATATTTTAAAAAATTAAAAAGCCTAAAATGTATGAGCCTAAATAATAAAATCATTTTAAATACTGCCTAAAAATTCCGTAAGACTTTTTTTTGTGGTTCTTTGAAAAATGTAAAATACTATATTTTTTTTTAAAGTTTTTCCCTTAAAATAAGCCTTATACCTAAAAACTACTGTTTTATTGTGAAATTAAATATTTTTATATTATTAGATCATAGCTCTCAATAAGAATACATATGACACAGATTCAACAGTAATGGAACTGAAAGTTGAACCTCGGGAAAGTAAGAGCTCTTTTATACACAATACTTTTTGAAAATTTACAATTATTCGACCATTTAATTTGTTATCTTGAGGAGAATTCTTTTTAAAAAAACCCTGACTTTATTTTAAGCTGAAAACCTATGTTTCATTATAGTTTTCTTATTAATTTACTTTCTGGAAATGCTGTGTGCTCAAATTAGACTGGACTTACTTTGGGCATCTTCAATTCAGCTTTTTTCACCTTTAGCCATGAAGTCTGCCATTTTGCAGAAGTTAAAGTAGAATGACCAGACATACTGCATTTGGTAATACAGCACAACTTTTTAGTTTTTTGTCCTGCATTTAGAGCAAATTAAAGCGGCTCAGTGGCTGTGAGGTTAAACGTGTCCGGCTCGTAAGCCTAAGATTGCGGGTTCGAGCCCTGGCTGAGTCGTCGGATTTTCTGGATGGGAATATTCAGGGCACGCAGGTCATATGATTATGCAGGGCATGTAAAAGATCCCTGGAGGGCCCATTTGGCTTGGGTTCTCTTGGCAAAATTAAATCTCGGCATACTTTAACATCCACAGAGAGCTCAGATTCATTGTAATCTGCATGTCAAAATGGATAGCGAGAGTCGCTTAGATGGTGCCACAAAAAATGCCTCTGAAATCTGAGGAATGTGCCAAGTCTGCAAAGGCTTGACCGCCAATGTTGCAGCCCATTAAAGAGAGAAAAAAAAAAGCGAATTAAATTTCTCTATTAGAATCATAGGCAGGACAACCTTTTGTTGACAAGTCTTAACCCAAACAGAATAGTTAGAGCTTTGATGTTATATACTTTTAATCAACAAGTATAGGCTCTCATAAATGGCGGGCAAGTGCTTTATTACATTGTAACCTAAACAATAATTTAATAATTAGATTAAATATTTATTTGTTCGAAATTGTCTTAAGTGGTTTGTTCCATATTACGAGAGTTGATTGCAAAATTAAAAAGACAATATTACTATAAAGCAGGCGTTCCCAACGGTGGTACGAGAACGGTGGTATGGGAATATTTCAGGTGGTACACATGAGTGATGTGAGCAGCATGATAATATCAATAGCTTCTGTACGTATGTGAGCCATGCAATATATTACTCTTTATTTTAAACATTAACATTATGTTATAGAGAAATCTTTATCTTCTGGATAGGATTTTGCTGAGTTTTTTCTATTTTTTATATGTATGTTTTTAAACCTATGGGTAATAAACAAAACTGTAAATTAAAACCATTTTAATCTTTTTATTTCTCCTTTATTATTTGCATGTTATGAAAAACAAATATGTAACCATTAAATACGAAGAATTTTGCTCAAAAAAACCTTGGAATACTTTTAGAAGAGTAAATATAATATGTTTAATGAAATATTTAAGTCTGATGGTAGGCCACAATTTTTCAAAAAGTAAAATGGTACGCAGGTGCAAAAAGGTTTAGAGCCCTGGCTATAAAGCAAACTATCACAGAATTATTATTATTTTTTTTTTTGCTTCGATAATACTGTGCAGCATTAACCTTGAAAATATCTGGTCCTTAAATGAAATTAAAAGTTTTCTTTGACAGAATATACAATTATTGAAAAATTGCCTTAATTTTTTTTTACTTTTTACAATTCTTTTAACATTTAAATATGTTTTTCAGGAGTGTCCTCAAATGAAGTTGAGCTCAAGTTTCTGAATCTGGACGTCGGGGATATCTTTCGCAGCAACCGTCTCAAACGTCTTGAAGACATTTTCCGGTCGTCACTGTGGAGAGACGAGGAAGATATTTACGTCACTAGCGTCCTTTCTTCAGTAGATGCCGGTGGGAGATTGCCGCTTGACCCAACAGCTAAAGAAGGGTAAGGGGGCTTCTATAAATGAAGAGCTTATTGGAAGAACTTACTAAATGAATTTTTTTTGTAACCCTGTAATGCATGCATTTTTTTTCATCCCCCCAAAAAAATATATTTGTATCTTTAATACTCATATATACATTATGGGAAAAATACTGAAAAAAAAATTAACTGTATTGGGGTTTAAATAATTTAAATTTGTAGAAAGTTTGCCATGCGGCAAAAACCAACTACAAAATTCCAATTTCGATAAGAATGACTAGAAAACTACTAAATATATTTTAGAATACCCTCTTGAACCACTTTTACTTTTTCAAAACAATTTATTTTTATTTAGTACTAATATTATTATACTTTGAATACTGCCAAAAACGTAATTTCACCAACAGTTAATAACTTCACTCTTTAATTTTAAGATACATTTTTACTACTGTCATCTATGAGGTTTTTTCGTAACTAAAACTAACCTCCTAAGAACCTCCTAATTTTTGTCAATGGGCATTATCAGTCAAAGTCAAATCATTAAAGTTAATTTTTTTTAACGTTGAGATTTTAGTGTCAATGTTCAAGGCCCAAAGGTCGACCAAAGCTGAGATGGGTCAACTGCATGAAAAGAGACTTATCGTCTTAAAAGTCTCAAACTAGAAGACCACTGCCAGGCAAAGGCGCTCCTGGAAGAAATTGATTGAAAAGGCCAGGGCCCAACCGTGGCTGTTGTGCCATTGAGGAAGGAAGGAAGTGTCAATCGGCATGTGGGGGCTGGGGATCTCAGTCGATTAGGCATTCGCCTTGCATGCGGTAGGTCCCAGGTTCGAGTGCAAAATACTGCCGACCCATATACGGCCCGTGCAGCCAAAAATGTACGACGAATGCCCTGTGTAAAGGAGTACACATTAAATATGCTCCAAAGTCTCAACGCTACGTACGATGTTGCCCTTAACAGTTGCGTTGGGTGCCTATTCAGGTGTTGGCTCGTCACTAGACTGTGGTTCTAAAATACGACACCTATCGCCAATAGCCCTCGTGTAGCTCTAGTGCGACGATAATTCAAACCTACCTACCTATCAACGGGCATGTTATTCCTGCCTTTAACGATTAAAAGTTTCCCCTTTTTCATGTACTTTCAGTTGAGTATATGTTTCGCCATTTGTTGTTGTTTTTATTCGGTGGAAGGACTTCCGGTGTACATACATAAAGCCCCCTTAGTAGTTCAGGGTCCATGCTTCGATTCTTATCTTTGTATACTGTCTGTATAGCCGGTCCACTGGCGCAATGGTTAGTGTACTAGCCTTTGGAGCTAATGGGCTCTGGTTCGAATCCCGGTAAAGGCATGGATGTTTGTGTTTGTCAATAAATATTTTTATTTGTCTATGTGTTTGTGGCATCCCTCTTTGTGTGTCTCTTGTGACTGTCTCTTCTGGCGAGCGGGGAAATGGGTCATACAGCCTACGCCCTTCCCTTCTAGAGGGCGCAATCACTGTCATATTTGTCATACTGTCTGTAATTATAATCTTAATAAAAATAAATCAGCTCTACAGAGCTACGTGATTTCCACGCAACAATATAGATATCTAACAACATCTTACTTTTTTCCAGTGTTGTGGTTCGAGTGGGCGGCGGTTTCACATTTTCTCGTGACCTCGAGGATTTAGGACGGGAAGTGCAACCATTGAGGAACCGATCTCCATGTCCCAGGGACTACAAACGTACCTCTGCAGAGCACCTGTTCCGGACAAGGAATTTTATTGTGGACTGGTGCAGCTTCCAGCTCGTGAGTTGTCTTTATGAGTGTATTTGCTGGTTTTAGCCATGGGTGAAAGTTTTCCGTATTAATACGGATTTCCGTATTTTTAAAAATACTCCAGTACGGAACGGGACGGAACCATAAAATGATTTTTTTAAAATTTAATTTGATTGCGGCCACGAACGGATCATGCTACGAAGCTTGTTATGTGATGACGTCCACATAATAGAAACTACTTTCGGATCGCTAGAGTTTCGCGACTTTCGGATCGCGGGATTTTTTTTTTTTAATTATCAGATCGACAAAGATTTTAGATGCTCTTATAGCTAAAGTTGCATGATTAGCAAAAAAGTCAATGAATATAAATTCGTCGGAATTTCCGATAGTAGGAAGGATTTTTGAGCTATAGAATTAATTTTAACCTATTAAAAAATAAATTTCTATAAATAATTTTACTGATAGGCCTTTTTTGTAATTTTAGTTTAACTTGTGTTTTTAAACCCTTTTTTAATGCAGGCGTAACCCTTGGTTAAAAGAAGGAATGCAATAGCAATAAAAGGCAATATGTTTTCAGTTTATTAATAGCATACATTTTTAAATCATTTTATGGTCTAATAGCTTATTTTAAAAATAAATTTGTGCGTTTGCAACAATAAATTACGCCCATGTAAAAATTGTCCACATAAACTTAATAAGTAGTTTACTACATTTGTTGTTAACCTTCGAAAGCTGTCTTAAATTGAATTTTTTTATTTGAGATGACATTTATGGGGTGATGAAAAACTTTATTTAGTCATGAATTTGGGATTGTTAATTTGGCAGAAACCCTGTTTTTAGTTTTGATTACTAAATTATTTTCTTATACTTGGTTTAGATATATGAAGAAATACTTGTTTACTCAATATAAAAATATATTTTAGAAGTTAAGACATTGCACATCAAATTTCTTAATTGCTTGAATTAAAAAATTTCTTATATTTGGCCCGATTCCGGTAGTTATGAAATTTTTTAATTTCTGTCATGAATTTGAGACATTTCGGCAGAAACCCTGACTCTGAAAAATCTCTGTAAAAATTTTCAGTCCTAGGATTTTTGCCAACTTTCACCTATGTGCCACACTATGTTTATAACGTGGTTATAAGTGGAAGGTTTTATAATCGTTCAGTCCGTCTGTCTGTCCGTCTAAATTTGCATAAAAAATATGCAAAGTTTCGCTTTTATTTTTAATGCGACATTGACTAATTTATTTTTCCAAATGTAAACTTGAGGCTTCAAAAAGATATTTATTTAAAAAATACATCATTGTTCTTCGAACTTCAATAAAAAAATAGCAAACGATAAAGATTAATTATCAAATCTTCAAAAGAAGATTAAAGACAAAGATTAATTTTGGCTTATAAAAGATTGAATTGGAACTAGTTAAAGGCCCTGTCTGGCAAATTTTTTTCTGAGGTTCTGTTAGTGTGTTTCCTGTTGAGCATAAATATTGTGTGGAAGCGGTGTAAGTGACAGATTCTGTAACAAACCAACTTGTTTAACTTTAATTGGTGAAGATGAAACGTTTTAATGTCTACCATGTTTTTTAAAATTTATTTTTTGCCATTAAATTTTGTATATTAACATATAGTTAGTTAAATAAGTCTTACCCCTGCAGAATGCCAGGAATAAAATGGAGACGTATTTATATGATGAGTACACGGGAAGAACCACTTGATTTTTTAGGAGTCTTCCCTTATGTGTCTGCTTGTGGAGGACATTGGTGACAGGAAACCAGTTTTTCTTTCGGTTCTTCATTCACGGTACAAAAGTGTGACTCGAGTCCACTGATCTCTGGAGTGAATCAGGGTTGCTGCGAAAGAAAAGCAAAGCGAGTAACCAGTTTCTTTATACCAGTTTAGGCGATTTCTTGCTATATTTGCAAAGAGGCCTATTGAGGAAAGCCTTCTAAGAAATTGAATGGTTTTTCCCTTGTACTCTTCATATGTATAGAAAGTTTATGTTTATTCATTTGAAAATTTTGCAAAATGTTAAAGTTGACCAAAAACAGTTGAAAATCTTTTTCAGTATAATTTATTAACATTTATTCAATTAGTATTTCCATTGTGATAGTACTATATACATTTTTGTTGAGTTTTGTATTTTTTAAACTTAATTATTGCTTTTTTGATGAAGTAAACAATAAGCTACCATTATTAATTTACAGAAAGAAATTTTTAAGAATTAAATTTAAAATTGTAACCTATACTAGTGGTAAATTGGTGTGATCTGGTAGTTATATTATATCTATTTTTAACATTTACGCATTTTTCTGTTCTTTTTTCCACAGTTACCTGACAGGCGGGACAAAACTGGGAGTGACCAACACTCAGGCCACGCCTCTTCAGTTTCTTTGACCAATGGCGACGATGGTTACCGCCCACGTGACAATGAAATTCCTAGACGAGATCTCACGTTTGATTTTGTGGTTTCAGTGGTTTTACCAGCTGCTCTGGTATTTGTTGTTTCCATCGTTCTGACTTGTATCCTGTGTTACAGCAAAGACGAAAAGTGAATTTACTTTTATTTATTAATTTTAACTAATGTATTGTTTTATCTACATATACAGTCAACCTTGTACAATCTGTAACATACTGCTTCATATGAAACTTCCACATTATATTTTACTCTTACAACGCAAAAGGGTGTGGGGAGCCCAGTTGGTTAGGCATTCGCCTAGCATGCGGAAGGTCCCAGGTTCGGGTCCGTGCATCGGCAAAATAACTGCCGTCCTATCAAGGGCCGTGCAGCTAAAAATGTCCGACGAATAAAACCCCGCGTAAGGGAATGCGTGTTAAATATCCTTCAAAGTCCTAACAGTATGTACAATGCTGCCCTTAATGGTTGCGTTGAATGCCTACTCAAATGTCGGCTTGTCACTTAACTGTGGTTCTAAAATATATCGCCGGTCGGCAATAGCCCGCGTGTAGCTCTAGTGCGACGATAATTTCAACCTAACCTAACTTTTTTTTAATGAAAGAAACAGTAGCTTTTTATTGTACTCATAATATTAAATATCCATAATCAAGTTACTTCTTACTTTTTCCTTGTATTGCTTTCTTTTATTTATGATTTGATTATTTTTTCAGTGACAAGAATAATGAAGTCAATGAGTAAGATAAATTTTTAGTCTTAACTTATTATATTTATTTCTTCCGTTCAAACTTATTTGTTTAAATTGTGTCTACTCTTTTTAACACAAACTTTTGGTAGTATTTAAAAAGCACATAAACTTCAATGATTTTTTTTCATTCTAATTTTAAAATCCTTCCAAATGATATTTTATGTATTATTTCATTTTTAAATATAGTTTAAACTATAATTTTTTTTATCTCTGTTTCAGAATGTACACTAGATTTTAAATAATCATTTTATCTCTGCCTTAAAATAGATTTTTGTAGAAGTTAAGTTTAAATATTTAAAAGAAAAATCATGTATTTTAATCCCAAATAAAATGTATAAATAACTATTTCCTACAAGCCCCACGGAGCATATCTGCTTATTTATTAGTTTTAAGCACAATGGGCATGTTTGTTGTTACTGCTAATAGTTCTGCCATCATTGTTTTTATTTTTCTGAAAATGCCTTTGTTTTTGGTAATAATTTGAGAAAGGTATTTCAATTTAATAAAAAAAAGTATTGTAATTACTAAATAATTTTGGACAGTGTATGTTGTCATAGCGAAATCTTTTGATTTTATTTAACCTTATTGTTTGATTCGTCATATTTATTTTAATATTTTTCTTTAACATTGTGTAATTTATTCTACTATGATCTGTTGAATATACTTTACCTAAATGGGGTTGTTTCACTGAGGATCTGGCAATAGCGCTACGGTCTTGTTTTCCATTCTCTTGAATTACTTTTTTTTTGGTTGGTTGGCTATTAGGGATAATCAGGTTTGTGTGCTGACTAAGCACACTTATTCGAATATAGGTCTACCAACCAACTTTACCAAAATATAAGTAATTGGAGAGAAAGGAAAACAAGCCCACGGAGCTGTTGCCAGATCCTCCGTGAAACAACCCCATACCAAAAAATATTAAATATCCTAAACACTAAATATCCACAGTTTTTATTATGCATTGAGAGTGAAATCAAAATAACCAATATAATAGCAGGAGAACAAATTAAATTTGGAAACTTACATCATTTAAAATAACCCAATTGCACATCTATAATATTTATTTGGGTTTTATTACAAATGTTTTATTTTTTCTCCTCAAGTGTGGCAATGAACCACTACAACTCCACTCGGTCTATCCCGGGTAAACGGGAGGAGGGGCTTATTCGTTCAGACTCCACCCCCGCTTCCTCATTTCCCGCCTCCTGCACAGATAGCCCAGCCTCTACTTTACCAAAGGGATGCACCCTCAGGTGAGAATGTCTGTACTGTGGTAGAAAAAGGGCACTTGTCCCATGTTATAACATTGACAGGGTTTGTTCAATCCTGTAAAAACCTTTAAAACTAAAATTTTCTTAAAAATGGAAAAAAGTCATTCCCTTAAAAGTAAAAATTCCTTAAAAACCCCTTACATTTTGGTGAAGGTCAATTTTTTTTTGTAAAATAATCTTTTACATTCTATAAAAGTGATGTTTTAAGTGAAAGTGGCGGCATTTCATGAGTTTCATTTAGCAAGTTTCAAGATTAATTGTCGTTCGCCGCCTGATAATCAGCCAATCAGAGCCGACAGTTTTGTCATCGAGAGAACCAATCCAAACCAAACTTCATACATATTTTTTTATACATCCATGCAGCATTGGATTTAGTAATCGAAACTATTCTTTAATATTTTTTTACTGGTCTTTAGAGCTTACTCTTTTTGAGCTGAGATACAGGTTAAGCAAGAAGTATTTGAATATTAATTGGTGCTTCTCCGTTAAACCCTTACCAATTGGCCTCTTTTTTATTTGACTAATTTAAAGTCTCAAGGTTTTGATTCGTTTATTAAAATTTGAAATGTGCTATGTAAATGATGTTTTATAATGATATAAATATTGTTGTCTAGCTGTAGGTAAAATTGAAATATCTCAAACCTCATGACATTAAAACAGCCAAATAAAAAAAAGTGCCAAGTGGTGTTGCCTTAACGAACCTATTAATCAAATACTTGTATGCTATTGATATATATATAAATTTGTATCATCCTGATTGCTAGACAAACTAAATATTTAAATGTAAATGCATGTTAACTGTGTTAAGTTAAATTTTCAGTGTATATTATAAAATAAAAACCTTTTTACTAAAAAAATGTGCTTTCTAAGCTATCATTCTTATTTACATTGACAAACAACAGCTGTTAAAGCCACATTGAAAGCTGTTATGTTCTTAAAAAAATAGAAATGCACCTGACCAATTTTTATTTACGCAGGTCTTCTGGCCGTACTTCAAGAATGCAGCCTGACCCACCTCCGTACACTACCAACTCAAGTATTCCACCGTCATAGTAAGTAGACTCTTTCCAGTCACATTCAAACTACTTCTACTGAACATCATTAAATACTTCTAATAGTAACTTAAAAATTAAAAAAATCAAGATAATTCATATTTATTTTGTTGTAATATAGAAGCTTGTCTCTTATAATCTTATAATTCTGCCTTGTGAGCTTTAAATGGCCTTAGTCGGTTTATTGCTCTCTATCCTGATAAATTGCTTTATTTTAGTATTGCTTAAATTATGATGGATAGTACCCTGGTCTGCAAACCAAAGTCTTCTCTCTGTCTTAATCCAATTGGGGAAAAAGTTTCGCAGCTACATTACTCCAGCTGTATTGAATATTTTTACTATGGTTTTATTATATGATAAATGTAGCTGACTTACTGGGTTTTGTAATAACTTTTTTTGAAATTGTTTTGAATGTTGTGTTGGAAAATTATTTATTGAAAATCAAAGCGTATGCGACCCAATATCAAATAGTGGAATTATTACGCCTGTGAGCCAGCTACATTCACAATATAAAAAAGACGTTTGTAAAAATATTGAATACAACTGGAGTAATTTGGTTTAGAAAATTATTGTTTTAATTGGATTAAAACAGAGCACAGACTTCAGTTAGGAGTTCTCATTCTCCCATAAGCCATTAAGTTTGTTGAAAAATACTATCGTGACACTAAACTGTAAGAAAACACTGAATTGTAGTTACTAAGTATGAGTTATTAGAAATATTTGATGTACCTTTATTTGGTTTTGCAACATTTATATATAATTTATTTCCTTTATATAAAATACATGTTTATGTCCTTCTTTTACAGTCTGGGTTCATCAAGGAATAATCTAGCGCACCAATAAAAATGCACATTTAATTTAATCTCATACACAAATGAACCAAAGATGTTAAATGTGAATCTCAAGATTTTTAGTATTAGATCTCTTATTTCTTCTTCCGTTTGCTAATAGTATTTATACACTACAGATCGAGGTTTTATGTTTTTTAAACTAGTGTGATAATTTTTTTGTAATCCATTAGTCTTATGTAAGAATGGTTTAGTCATTGGCATAATCTCATTTGTTGAAATGCATTAGTGGTTGTTATGTACCATTCAGAATGATGAATATTTCAAAGTATATTTAAAAAATCTTGTTTAAATTATGTTTGATAGGGCAACATACCAAAATGGGTTAAACTAAAGAATCATGGCCAGATTTTGCGTCTTTTTAAAAATATCGCCAGGTCGAATGAAAACATGGTGCGTGCTGAGACAACCAATGAATGACACCAGTATCTAGAACGTGATATAAGAAACTTTCCCATTGCTAATTTCGCCAAAGGTTGCCATAATAACAATAAGTCAGGGTTCTCAGATTTGGCTTAAAATATCTGGCCACGATTCTTTAGTTTAACCATAAAATGCAGAATTAGCTGTTTTTAAATAAAAGCATCTTTGCATAGTTTATTTTGTTTCATTATTGCTAATTAATCTTACAAAGTTAGATAATTAAAGAAGTATTATAAAATAAGTCACCTTATACAAGTAATCTGAATTATGTTCTAGTAATTACTATAATCAAGTGTCATGGGCTGAAACATTAATTTTACATATAAATATGCGATTGAATCATGTCATGCTTAAAGAATATTAGCTTATTAATCATGTTAAATAATTTATTGGGAGAAATTTTTATTATGTGTTTTTTTTGTCTGTTGAAGCTCTAGTGCCAAATATTTAAAGCATGTTTTACTGGAATTAGTGATTATATATTATTTTACTAAAAGATTTTATTGCGTTGTGAAATTTTATTTATATGTTTGATTAGTCAATAAAATTATTTACTTTGTTTTTGATAACTATTGTTCTTCTAAAACTGCTGCTTGAAGTTAATATTTACATCCTTCATTTACACATCTAAGAAAACGTAATTTTTGTGCCATTAAATTATATTTTCCTTAAACAGTTTACACCTTCTGTTGAAAATAATGTTAGAAGTTTTTCCTCTTTCATTAAAATTGTCTAGTTTATTAAATGTTGCTGGCTGTTATAGAAAATTATCTAAAATGAGCAGTGATAGTTTTAGAAGAATTTGTTAATCATTATTAGGATAATGGAAAGTGTCATACATAATCATGTGCCATTCAATTGTGATGTATGATGTGTTAAATAACATTTACTTAGAAATGTTGCTATTGTTTTTGCTGTGAAGTTTTAACCATTATTAGGGTTTTACCTATCATTTTTATAATATGAATATTTTTCAATTCTTCTGTGGTTATTGTAATTCATTTTAGATAGTAATTTGAATTATAATGAGGATATATATAATTATATAGTTTGTTTCTAAATATACTTGCTTAATTTAAGTAACCATTTAATATAATATTGTGTATCTGTATGTTTTTAGAACCTTTTAAACTTTCACATTTTGCGTTATAATTATGTTGTGTTATACAATTGCAATGTATACTTTTTAAGATAACGTTTTCATTCAAAATTGGGTTTTTGGTTTTTGTTATTATGTTTTACCTAAAAGCTACTTATATAAATAGATAAAAGATTTATTTTATTATGTGTTACCAAACACATTTATATTATAATACTTTTCAATTATGCTGTTAAAATCCAAGTATAAAATCATTTTTTTGCAGTTTTGCTTAGCAATACTTTCCTAAATAATTATTTGATATGATTTAAACTGTATTGAAAGCTGCTTTCTAAAATATATGGTAATAATGTAATGGTTAGATTAGTGATGTGACATTTTAAAATTCATTTTCATTTTGTTTGTACTTATTTTTATTCAAATAACCAGTCTAACTCTTTACTATTCATTTGAAATTATAATTTATTTATAAAAAATCTAAAAAAGTATCATGTAGCATATCAAGTATAGCAGCATTTGTTAGGTGGTCTTTAATATCATATTAGAAATTCATATCATATTGCTTGTGTACTTATACATGTGAAAGAGCATGCAATATCTTCCATGTATGTTGTAGAGTTGTTAAACCGAAGATAATAAAGTGTATCATGTTAATGTGTATTACTCGTTTGAGATATTGATAGGGTCTGAGGTATTTATTTTGTTGTATAGGGCTATAGTTCATTTTGTTATGTGCAAGAGGTTTTAATGCTTATTTTATGAGGTCATTAAAGGTGTCCTTAAAAGAATGTCCAGGTTTCAAATTGTAATAGTATCATCTGTAATCGTTTGACGGTTGTGGTTGAAGGTGATAAAGAATAACTCCAACAGTTTCAGATAAGGGTTACCCTGCGATTTACCAACCTTGAAAGATAGAATTTCACAGGCTGTTGTTTCCATTACTCCGGACTTGCTGCAGACAGTATGGGAAGAATTGCATTTTCGTTTGGATGTGTGCCGTATTACTAAAGGCACACACATTGAGCACTTATGGGAAAAACTAGTTTAGTTTTCCTTCCATTTCATGTATGATTTGTTATATTTAGTATAAAATAAACTCATGTAATATACCATTAAAACTTGGACATTCTCTTGCGACACCCTGCATATTAGAATTTGCTTTTTTTAGTTATTGTGAACTGTGAAATTACACTAAAAAACAAAATGGAATATTCTAGATAAAGATGAATTAAAAATTTAATTCGAATGAAATAAATATACAGTAATTAAATACTCAAACATGTTACTTATGCCTTTTACAGTAGTGTCTTATTACACAATACCAGTGAACTAAAATTTTCTTTTCAATACTTTACACCTTGCATATTACTGCATCGTACACATTAGCAACTTTTTTTTTAAAAAAAAAATTGAACATTGTAGTTTAATAGGTTATTTGAGAAAATGTTTCTCGTTTTAATGCCTTTTTATATTAAAAAAATTTAAATGTGTAAATTAAAATTGAGTTAAAATAGCCATACAAAAATCACTGTTAATTAAATTCCTTTGGAGAGGGCTAATTTGATAAGCTTATGCAAAAATCAGGGAGGAAATCATTTTAAAATGTTTTAAAAATTAGGGAGCAACTCAGGAATAAATATTTCACTGCAGTCGAATAATTCACTGCATATTAAAAAAAAAGAAATAAATTGCTAAACTGTCCCTTTTAGTGTACATTGCACTAGTGCAACAAATTACAATTGAAGAGTACAAGGGAAGAACCGCTTGATTTATTAGGAGTCTTCCCGTAATTGTATCTGCTTGGCGGACATTGGCGACAGGAAACCGGTTTTTCTTTCGGTTCTCCATTCGCGGTACAAACGTGTTACTCGTGTCCACTGATCTCTGGCGTGAATCGGGGTTGCCGCGAAAGAAAAACCGAGTGACCGGTTTCTTCACACCAGTTTAGGCTATTTCTCGCTATCATTGCCAAAGAGTCCTATTGAGGAAAGCCTTCTACGAAATCAAAGGGTTTTTCCCTTGTACCCTTCAATTCTTAACACTCCAGCAAAACTTTCATTCCATGTATTCTTCCAATGCTTCTTCCTCTCTCGCTTCTTCGATTGCAGCATCTGACAGCTGTGGCTCCGAGCAGACGTTCCTAGTGCATGTTAATGTCGGCCGGCAAGGGCAGAATAGGGCATAGGAGTCTTCGATGTATCGGAAGATTTGATTTGGGTAGAACAGAGTTCGTTCTTCTGGCTCGGCTCCCATTCGGCAAGGGTCGCCAATATCGCCAAGTGGCGAGCATTCGGGCAAAGCATAGCGTTGCATGCCTAAGTACAAAGAAATATATTTAGAGAAATTAGTTGGCATTTTAAGGTGATAAATATTAACTAGTTCAAGGTTGCAGCGATCTTAAATATTATGTCAAACTACTACGAAAACGAAAATTTTTTTTAGTGTAATTAACATAATTCAAATCGAATAAAATGCAATTTTCTATAAATATATTGAAAACTGCAAAAATATTACAAAAAATAAATAAATAATAAGCATTTTGTGTTGAACAATCGGAATGGACGATTCGGATGAGGCGGAGCGTGGTTGTTTGTGGGAAAGTAGACAACGCTTGACGTAACTGTGACGTCACTGTAGGCTTGACGTTCTATCTCACAGGATTATCCGCCTAGTGTTTGGTTTTGTGGTTTATAAAAGCGGTTGTCGTAGCTGCGATTACTGTAGCCATGTCTAATCCAATGGTCCATGATAATAACTGGGTTAATTGATAATAAGAATTATAATTGTGAAAACGATTATAATTCTTATTCTTAATAAACAAGAGACTACTCAATCAACTTCGGCAAAGACAGCGAAAAGAATTTTTAAAAAATATCTTACCGATTCTGCAACACGCATTCGGGCCGCAGTCTCGAGCTGAGGAACACTCCCTGGGCTGATAGCACACGGCTACCTAAGAAAAATTAACCTTTCTTAAAAAGATTATTTTTTTAATAACCTAATAGGAAATATAAGGAGTGAGTGTAGGAGTATTGTGAGTTATCTAATACTTCGTTTTGAAGGGTGCTTATTATAAGAAAGTGTGACCATTGTTTGTCTGAAACCTCTCTACATCCCGAACCAAAAGAGATACAGACTTCAAATTTGATGTAAGAGTAACTAACACCTCTCGGACATCATAATATGATTTTCGAGAAAATCGCGCCTGCGCAAACCTTTTTAAGAACATTATTTTCTCTAATTACCTAATGGTAAATATGAGGTAATGAAGGTATTGCGATGGGGGTTGAAATGAGATTGTGAGTTTTCTAATTCGTTTTGGAGGGTGCTGATTCTAAAAAAAAGTTTGAACATTGCTTGTCTGAAACTCCTCAACAGCTCGAACCAAAAGAGATACATACATCAAATTTGGTGTAAGAGTTACTTATACCGATCGGTCATTATAATATGGTTTTCGAGAAAACAGCGCATGCGCAAATCGTACCTGCCATAGAATTTTTAGGTTTTAAAGTTATTGAAATCACCTTTTAGGGTTACTTTTAAGGGTTTTGATTAATTAAGTAGTAATTAAAACTCTATGATTTTATAACCCTCTATTTTTCCAATTTAAAATATTTTGTTACGCTATGTTCACTATTGTGACGTCACAAAACTCAGCAAGCAGGCCTTCTGATCCAGGTTGCATTGAATACTGAATGGTCCCTTATTCCCAAAACAGCGTACTAATATAAAACCGATATTAAGTTTGCAGTATACAAATGTTCTACGAGAAAAAAGGGTAAATAGTTCTCATTTTCGAGGGCGAGAATCGAATACAAAGAGGTATTTCACATTCAATAAACAAATTTATATGTTATTTCAAGACATATATTTATTATTTTTATTAGTTTAGCTTCAGTTAGAGTGTATTTTTAATATTTTTTTCCTTCGATTTTGACGTAACAGGGCGCATGAATATCAGGGCAAAGGAGCAGCCAATCAGAGTAGGCGAAATTTCGGCGCCAGCTGCGTTGTTTACCCATTTCCTCCGCGCAGTACATTTCTCTGCTGCAAACTTGAGATCGGTTTTTATATAGTGTACCATGTTAGTAATGATTAAATCAACATAAACAAATTTTTGAAGAATTTATTTAATTTGTAAAGGCAATTTAGAATAAATGGGCAAATCGTACTTACCGAGGCCAAGAAACCAAAGACACTGCAAAATACGAGTCCCTTCATTTTATCCTTTGTTTTATGTTGTAAAGTATTCTGCCTTAATTCTTTCCTGTTAAAAAAATAATTAATGTAAATACATAGAGTTAGAATAGAGTGGTCCATGTATGTGCGCAGTAACACACAAAAGAAGCAGGCTAGAGCGGTGCATCTTGGGATACCTCAGTGCCAGTTTCCATAGTTTCGGCTACTATGTTAAGCGCAGTAGCTCAAAAAACTGCTAAAGCGGTGCATCTTGGGATACCTCGGTGCCGGTATGTTACGAGCAGTAGCTAGAAAAACTTGACAGCCCTGCTTCAAACCATTTGAACTGATAGACTCCTCCGTCCTAACTCTATGTGTAAATATAAGTAATACAAAGAGTAAGTTATAAAGATTAGAAAGAAAAATAGTAGCACTAGAGCTACACCAGGACCATTGGCGGTGGGGCCGTAATTTATAACCATTGTTAAGTGTCCTACACCTGAGAAGGCAACCAGAGCAACTTTTTGAAATAGTACTAATAGGGTTGATGCACATGTGGAGAAATAAGGTATTTCTACTGCAAAGCCTTTAACATTAGTACTGATTGCCATAAGAAGTCACTAGCCTCCATTTATAAAATTACAGAACTAGGGTTCATTCGGAATAAGTTCCAGCAGTACTGTTTTCGTTCTTAGTTCTTCTGGAATTACATTTGTTTTAAGCAATACAATATTTTCTCACTTTTCCGAAACAATGAATGGAATGTTGTGTAAAAAATTTTCTTTCAGTAGAACTAAACTTTTTCTGTATTCGGGAGTCACGTTAAAGGGCTGTCCCACAATTTTGCTTAATTTCATCACATTTGACAAAATGTCATATCCTTTCCTTCATTCGAATGATTTCTTTTTGTTCATTTAGTTAACTTTTCAGTTACATTTCGGTTAAAAAATATGGCTTTTCCATCCATATTTTCCCCAGAAATTCCATTCAATTTCTACTTTAAACATTCTATTTTGTACGTAATGTTTATGCTTCATTGAAACTATTCTTTACTCAATTTTTTTCTGATTTGTCTTTTATAATTCAATCATAATAATTGCATTATTCTTTTTTTCATAGAATAACTTTTTAGAAAAAATATATAATTAGTTATTTAGAGAATTTATCAATATACTATTCCAGTTGAAGGTTCTCTGATTTTTGCACAATTTAATTAAATTAAATTAAAACTTATATTTTAAATGTGTCTTATAATATTTAAAAATAAAAACTTACTTAAAATCCACAAGGCGTCACGGCTTTTGTTCTATTCGAATTGAAATAAGAACTATTCTTTACTCAATTTTTTTCAGATTTATCTTTTGCACTTCTATCATAATAATTGCATTGTTCTATTTTTCATAGAAAAACTTTTTTTTTAAATTATAATTAATTATTTAGAGAATTTATTAATATAGTTGAATGTTCTCTTATTTTTGATTTTAAAAAATTAAATTAAAACTTATATTTTAAACATATCTTATAATATTTAAAAATAAAAACTTACTTAAAATCCACAAGGCGACACGGCTTTTGTTCTATTCGAATTGAAATAAGAAAACATTGTTCGGTCGAACTTTTTAAAAACTCTTCATTTTTTAACTACCGTAGCGGACGCTTCTGACTCGACTAAGAAAACTAAAATCCCAATAACCATATAATGACCGTGAAATAATGAAATATTATTCAAACTTAGGATTGCGCACTCCATTGTTTTGCATGCAAATTAAGCGTCATCAAATAAACACGTCATATTTGTTGTATTTTTTGGAATATAAGGTCGCCTTAGATATGGTTTTAGAGTCTTAATTTTATTTCTTTATCGTGCGTCTATTTTTTTAGGGGACAGTCGTGAGTAGTTTGAATGGCGACTCTTGTATTGTAAATTTTATTTCTTTCCAGTGACGTCATCATTTAGAAGATAAATGTCCGTGGTTATTGTTGCGTACATGTTCATTAGAAAAGTTCAATTGATTTTTAAAGATTAAAATTTATTGAAATTGGAATGTTGACTTTTGAATATACGAACTTGTACGTAAGAAGCAATTTTAAATTGATTTTTTGTATCGAAGAATTTAAGCATTAAGACATGCCAAGCGAGAAAAACTTTAACCTTACTCGACTTACAACGTCAAAAAGTTTGCATTAATTTTATAGTAAAAATGCACTTATTATTTTCAAAAAGATTAAAAATTTAAGAAAGTAAATTTGAAACGGAGTTTGTTTACTAGAAGATTTCTTTTCTAATTTTTTTTTATTAACGATATTTCTGAACCATCATGAAGTGGTAAGAACTGTGAGATTTCAAAAGAGTATATGGAATCGAATTCTAACAGTATTTTATCCGTAAAAACTTAGCAATTATAATTTGTCCGCAGAAATTTAGTAATAATAATTTATGTAATAATACTTTATATGATATCAATGCTATGGGGCAAAGCTTCGGATCTGTTGAAAACGTTACTTGTAAAAATATACTAAACTTAAAGTTTAGGAAAATGGGGAAACTTGTTTTCGTTAAAAGTAGTTAGTATGACGTTAAAAGTAGTTAGTATATGTTCATTGACTTGTCACAAAAATCTCAACTTTTTTCAAAAATGTCACTTAGCACGTTCTATCATTAAGGTCTTCATTTGAGAAATATGTTGCTTTCATCCCTTAAAAAATGACTTAGGTCTGGGGGCCCTGGGCTCTCTGCCTATATATGAAATCGGATTCTACCAGTATTTTATCCTGTTTATAGTAAATGTATTATTAACGGTATTTCTGAACTATGATCAAATGTGTAGAACTACTTCCCAAGGCACAAATGTTTGAGGTTCAAATCTGACTTCTCACATGGAATCGCATATTAACAGCATAATTTATCCGGTTTATAGTACAGCAAGCAATAAAGTTATATTTCCAACAAAACAACAAACATTTAGAAAACAAACTGATAAAATGCATTTATTTACCGTGTATGTGTCAGTCCATCCCTTCCTTGCGGTGCAACGATCTCACCTACGAATGGCTTTTTCAATGTTGCCGAGTGGGCGAAGGGTCAGGGCTCTGCCGCTGAGCTCATCTTTTTTGGTCGCCCCCTCCCCAACTGGTTTGCTAATCAAGTTCGTTTGCAGAAGTTATTTCATCTCAATTCGAAGATGAGTGCTTAATAAATGTTTTTCTTCTCCCAACGGGGTTGCATTATTGGCGGTTACGCCTTGGCAGACTCGGCATATTACCCAGAACTCAGAGCCATTTTTTTTGTGGCATCATCTAGACCAGTGGTTCCCAACCTTTTCTGGACCATCGCCCCTTTCGTTAGGTTGACTACTACATATCGCCCCCATTTAATTTTTATGTTTGCTCCAATTATAATTTGAGTTAAAATATAACTAATAAAACAATTTGATCATTTTAAACACTAACTACCTTATATAAAAATAACCAAAGCGGCTTTATCCGGCCACTCTTAAATAAAATAGAAAAAATAAAATGTTTATATTTAACAGATTTTTTTTTAAAGAACAAAGGTTAAATAATTAACCAAGACCTTTAAACTGGATTCTGCAAAATTTAAGAGAGTTTACAATAAAAAGTAAACAAAAAATTACGTCGAAAAGTTTTTTTATTATTTTATCTTTTTTAAAAAGTTCATGTGGAAGTATTTGAGGCAAATGTCTAACTGATTTCTTTGTTTAGTAAGGAGCTGGACGATAACAGAACCAAATCCTTTTTCAAATAAATATGGTGACGAGTACGAGATTAGAAGTGTTTTTTTTTTATTTTTTTACCGCAGTTGTGGATAATTGCAAAATAAGTTAAACGCAGGCTAACTCATAACCTCTCTCTGCTTGAAAATGATTTTCTCCTCACAGTCATACTTTAGATCTACTAACTCTGTCTGCAAAGAGTTATCAAAGTTAACCACAACCCACAGCTTCAAACAAGAATGGATCTACAATAGAATCAGGAATTTCCAACCTGGTCAAATCTTCTAATCTTGTAAGCATGTCATTTTAACTTGTCAAGGTGATCAATAAAAATTAGAATGTTTTTATTGTACTACAGTATAGTATACAGTGGTGGAAATTGATTTATGAACTAACATTCTTTTCACCAGATATCGCTTTGTATTAAGTGCTAACAATTCAAATTTTGTGTGTTGGATATTCAGAGCACAATAAAGGAATTTCACACATAATTTTTTTCAAAAAATGATATTAAATAAAAATATATCTAATTTTAGTTTTTAAGCATGTCAAATGATGGAAATTGATTTATGAACTCAAATTTATTTTGAACCCAGGTACCAAATATTTTAACTAATTCTTCATTTGAACTTCAGAGGAGCTTACTATCAGTGTTTATAAATAAGATTAAGGCAAAATTTGTTGAAATTTATCTGTTTTATTCACATTTTACTAAATAGGTAAGCTTGCGGGACTGCCTGAAACCAAAAAGGTAAAAAATGACCCTTACATAATATTGTAACAAATCTGTAAGAGAAATTAGCATATTAATTAAAAGATCAATAAATATAATTCATAAATATTTGAAGAATCATTCTGACTACGGCAAAAACCATCATTAAAAAAGGTGTAACCCTCGTGGGACGAGGGACAAAAGCAGGATTATTGGACTGGTACCCCAAAAAGTAACCATTTCTGTCAGCATTTGTGCATTACAGGGCGAATTTGTTATGAACAATCACTTCCTGTAACTCCCAGAAGAGTAGGACAAATATTGATATCGTTGTCGAACTTGAAATGTTCCAAAATGAAGGCTGGTCCAAAGCTTACTCTTCACCATAAGAACAGGCTATTAAAATATAGTAGTAACTACATGAAAATGGATTGGGTGGGGGTGGAGGGAGAGAAATGGGGGGAAAGTGACATTAGCTGATGAAAAAAAGTTCAATTTGGATGGAGGTGATGGTTTAAAATGTTATTGAAAGGATCTTCGGAAATAACCAAGATCTGTCTTCAGCAGAAATGTTAGTGGTGGAAGTTTGATGGTTTGGGCCCCGATATCTTATGATTGAAGAAACAAGATTTTGTTTCTGAATTGTTGACAAACATCACTTTATTGCAGATTAGTTCTGGAAAATTCTTTAATTCTTTTTTGCGTTGCAAAACTATGCTTTTGATTAGATTTTTATGCATGATAATGCAAGTATCCACATTTCAAACGAAATTAAGGACTGTTTAATGAACTAAGTGTTGTTCATTTAGATCATCCTGCCAATAGCCATGACTTAAACCCCAAGAATAATGTCTGAGATCAATTGGTTTGAATAATTTACTCAAATGGAGTATGGTTTTAATGAAGTGTGCATCAGTTATGGAATAGAAGGACTTAATCATTAAAAACTGCAAATTGCTTGACCAAAACTTGACCCAAAGTTTTGTGTTGTCTATGAAAAACAAAATCAAGGAAGCATTAGCGACAAAAAATAGTTTTAGCAATTATTAATTGAGATTGAATGCAAAAGTTCATAAACCAATTTCCCTATGCTAAAACTAAAATATCAACAAAATAAATTGTTTACGAATTTATATAAAATTTTATTTACGTGTATAGTTTATAATGCAAAGCCTGTATAGTATATAAAATTTAAATCGATAAAAATGCATTTAATAAAGAAATACTGTTAAAAAACTGTCAGTTCATAAATCAATTTCCACCACTGTATTATTTTAATTTCCCCCTTTGAATACTCATCGCCCCCCTATCGCCCCCTAACTATTTATTGCCCCCTTGACAGGGCCCGATTAAGAATAAGATGGACTATAGGCACAACAGGTCACGGGGGCCCCTTATGCGCAACGTTGTCCTACGTATTGCGAAATCAGTTGCAGAATACCAAACAAGCCACGTCAATTATATATAAAATACCACACCATGTTAATTGTATATAAATTACCACACCATGTTAATTGTATATAAATTACCATATCATGTTAATTATACATAAATTACCACACTACGTTAATTATATACATATTATTGCAAGTGAAAATTGAATGAATAAATTATTAAATATATTATATAATATTTAAGTATAAAATATACAATAAGATAGATTTTAATCTTTGAGTAAAGCTCCTTTAATTTCAGAACAAATTTTGCAAAAACAGCTGTTTAGAAAATAAAAAGATCTATATTAACTTAAAAAAGAAAAACTGGTCGCATTGCTGGTGCAAGTTTGTATACAAACATGCTTGCGGAAGAATTCTTTAGAAACTCGATATTTTGGTTTGGTATGTTTAAATTTTCTTTTAAAAAGTGTTTAAGGCAGGAAATAGAGCTGGATTTTCATCAAACGTAACTTCAATCTGTTCTCAAACAACTTCTGTTGAGTCATTGCAAGGTGGGGAAACCTTTCTTCGGATGGATTAGTACGGGATCGGTAATCGAACTAAGTTTTGTTTGATAATTTCAACTTTGTATCCTCGAGTATTTTTTCATATTTTCTTTTTGTTTTTGCACATCTTGATGGGTACGTACGCGTAGACATCACTTCTTTTTAAACATTTAAACAATATGAAGTTTTGAAAAACGTGGAAGTCGGCAGTAAACAAAAACAAACGATCTGAAACCTCCTCAACTCACTTCGCTTCTATTAACGGGACGTACGAATGAAAGGAAAATAATAATAAATATTATAGTTTTGAAAAGCAATACGATTTACAATGGGAAATGTCTCACAGATATTTTTAAATGAAAATGCCTTTTGCATTTAAATGTTAAATAAAAAGAAAGTTTTATTCAAAAGAAATTTGGGGGCCCCCGAAATTCGGGGGCCCTAGGCCCGGGCCTCATGGGCCTAATGGATAATCAGGCCCTGCCCCTTGATAACACAAATCGCCCACTTGGGGGCGATCGCCCCCAGGTTGGGAACCACTGATCTAGACGACTCTCGTTTCCAATTTCGACACAGATTGCGATGAATCTGAGCTCTCTGTGGATGTTAAAGTTGCCAAAATTTAATTTTACCGAGGGAACCCCAGGCTCAAATGGTTCTTGCTCTTACATGCCACATAATCATATGACTTGCGTGCCCAAGATTTTCCCATCCAAAAAATCTGACGTCTCAGTCGGAGCTTGAATACTCAAATTGGGCTTATGAGGCGGGCGGACAAGTAATATCTCTCAGGCCATCAGAGCCGCTTGTGTAATAAATGTATAATTTTTTACTCTGTTTGGTTTCATACTTATATTTAATTTCGAAATTGCAACTCAAGGGTTGGAAGGACTTTTACAACCTTTCACCTTACCTCTCCTAACTCGCAGTGGTGGCGCTAGGAATTGCCCGACGGGTGGGCTGGTGTACCCCGACGGGGGGGCTTCGTGCTTCGGTATAATTTAAAATTAAAGTTTAAAAAAAAACATTCATTCTCGAATTGGTTCCAATATAACCAACAATCAACATCAACCCGTGAACACCTCGCATGGTTATTATTAATATTCAAAAATGAAACAAAAAACGTAACTCATCAGAAAAGTTATAAATCGATTAATACTTTTGTTCAATTATAAAATTCTATTTCAGCTAAATGAGCTACTGTACAGATTTCTTTTCAACTCGATACAAATCCTCAAAAATTTCCACAATTCAAACAGTAGGATGCCTTGATAAATGGTTTTTTAGGGGTGCAGAGTTTGACAAACGTGTTAGTAAATTCAGCTACATCTCACCACAGTTTAGGTATGCAGTATAGAAATGTTCTACGGGAAAAAGGGTAAATAGTTCAAACTTCCGAGAGCGAGAATCGAATTAAAAAAAAGCCTTTTCCCATTCAATAAATAACTTTATTCGTTATTTCAAGACATATTTTTATTATTTTAATTTTTTTTTTTTGCTTTAGTTAGAGTGTAATATTAATTATTTGTTCCTCGATTTTGACGTAACACGGCGAACAAATATCAGGGCGGACGTTATCGCGTAGGAGTGACCAATCAGAGGGGCAGAATTCCGTTTGTTTACGCACGATTCCTCCACGTAAAACATTTTAATGCTGCAAACTTAAGGTGTGTTTTGGTGTAATGCTGATTCCTCCACAAAACTGTACAGATATTGGACGACAAATTTGATGTCAACCTAGTCCAGGATTCTTCCAGATTATATATATTTTTTTGCATTATTATCTCTTAATGTTATCCTTTTATCGAGCGAAATGCACTTAACGTTGAGTTTGGCTGTAATACACCAAAATAAGGTTATCGTCAGAAAAGGGCATTATTTAATTACTTTGATTAATTCAAAAAATAATTAAACTGAGTGTTATTTCAATGTTAAGAAAAAAGGAGCCATACGTACTCGTACTCATTATTTACACTTTGACAATTGAGAGTAAAAGCAGTTAGGATATACATATTTTGTACTTTAAAAAATGTACAAAATTTGAAGAAGTTTTAAAAACAACATTTTAAGGGATTTCAAACTGCGAATCATTTTTTACTTACCAAGACGAGCACAAACAACAAATTTACTGCTTCTTTTTAATTTTATACCAAAAAAAAATCGAATAAATCATTCTTTTTAAATAAAAATATTTGTAATAAAATACTTCCAAAAAATCCAATAAAATAATAATTGAGGTTAAACATACCCAAGTAGTTTGTGCCTTCACATTCTTTTATGCTTACAAAAAAGCAAATCTTTTAAAAGTGTAAACTACTAGCTAAGTAAATCCGTTCGGAAGAAAACTCTTAGTGTTAATGAACCCTCCTGTGTGGTGAAGGTCAACTATATGCACCCCCACCCCACTACAAGTTCCCGAGGCCATAAATTCGTTAGCAGTGGTGACATATGATACTACTAGTTGGTAACTCAAAGGAAATAGGGTTTTTACAGCTGCACCCCCACCCACTGTTTGGGGTGGTGGGACGATAAAAGAGAAGTTACATTTCGCCGCTTAGGGGTATGCACTCAAGACAAGGTCAATTAAAGAAGGGTACGAACCACGACTGAGACGACAGTTTTGGAAAATGCGAAACAGTGTTGAATTTTTAAACGGTTAAAAAGGGTTTTTTTCTGACTCACAAATTTTTCCGATATTGTAAGTTAGTTTTACCCCGACGAAATATAAAATTTCCCCGACGGGGGGGCTAGCCTTCCCCGACAGGGGGGCTTGAGCACCCCTAGCCCCTCTGCTGCCGCCGCCCCTGCTAACTCGTAACGCGATTGCCTTGCAGCGCCTTACCGAAAAGTTCGGGTCCGGGCATTTACTCAGGTGTCGGCTCGTCGCTTGTCTGTGGTTCTAAATTATGACGCCCGTCGTCAATAACCCATATGCTCTAGTGTGACAATAATTCAAAACTACCCCCCCCCCCCCCAAAAAAAAAAGCAAGTTTAAATTTAAAATAAACGTCATCCTGCGAAGCACGTTGCTATGAATAAACCTATCTATCGTACTATTGCGTGTGCCTTTTTGTCTTATGAGCCGTGAAAGTGTAGGATAGACAAATTACAGGGTGTCCCATAATGGACTACCTGTTTTTAAAAGTTTATAAAAAAAGAAATGGGTAGAGATATTAACACAATTCTTGCAGAAAACGAACGATTCATGTCTGGAATTTGATATGGAAAACTTTATTATGTTAGTAATGTTTATTACGTTATTATGTGATTACACTTCATTATGCTCAATTTAATTGACAGATGGCTCTTCAATACCGTGTGTTAGCCGTATGAAAGAACTAGGAATGCGTATATACCAAAAAGAAGGACACGTGGGCAGAATTGAACATTTATGACTTTGGTCCATCTTTTCGGTGTATACGCATGCCTAGTTCTTTCATACAGCTAACACATGGTATTAAAGAGCAATATGTCGGTTAAATTGAACATAATAACGTAATAAACATAATTTACATAATAAAGTGTTCCATATTAAATTCCAGACACGACTCATTCGTTTTCTGCAAGAATTGTGCTAATATTTCTATCCATTTCTTTTTTATTAACTTTTAAAAACAGGTAGTCCATTTTGGAACACCCTGTAGTATCGTTACAAACTTTAACTTATAGGCTAAAATTTGAAGCACTATCGTACGAAACTCCGAATACTAGTTTCATGCCTGTGCTTTGAATACTAACAAGTAATCTACAGAAATTCTTACACTGCTATTTACGAGTTCATAAATGGAATAGATCGTTCAACTCCTGTCTCAGCTTCTGTTCTACGTTAAACTTGAAAATTAGAAACTATGCGTAATATTTGTCTGTCCGTCTATCTTTATTTACTTTCAATACTTGCCTAAGCTTGAATCAAAAATATCACAGACAATAGTGCCACAAGTTTAGCTATATGGTTTTTTAAGGTTAGCATTAGTTTCGGAAACAAAACTCATAGAAACGTATTAAATAATCAAAGGCTGCAACTGAGCTATTTCGACACCCAGTATTATTTTTAAAAAAAAAAACAGAACATAAAAAAGGGTTTTTCGGTTGCAGTTTTTTTTATACTGTTAAAAAACAGAAAAGAAAATTTGTACTCTAAACTTAGAATTTTTTTATTCATTTTTTAAAGAAAATGATAGCATTTTTTTGTTTACATATTTTTTGTTTAAAACAAACAGATTTTTTTACAGTGTGCGACATTTATACCGTTCAATTAAAAATCAAAACTTTTTTGGACAGTTTATTATTGCTCAAGTTTAGTTTTTATTAGAAACTTAGCTATAAAATATAAGTAATAATAAAAATGTAAAAGAAAGTATTTTCAGATTCAGAAATTCAAATAAATTAACAGCACGGAATTGGTGCGTTATTATACTAAAAAAAAAATTACTTACTTTGTTTTTATTAGTAGCTCATGCACACCTTTTCAAAGCCACCAAAAATAATTCACGCAACCTAACTAAATAACAGTGAAACAAAAGCCTAAAATATTAAATTCAGCTTTTGCATCGATATCTAAACGTTACAAGAATAACGAATCTAACCAAAGTTCTTCCTTTTTATCTAACGTCCACAACTGTCCGGTGCTTCCTTCCGAATTTCTAGAGATTACACCAAATCTCGGACACAACATGAAATTCTGGAAATTCGATGAAAGAAATATCTGTACCGTGGTTTACTTTTTTACTATATGAACCAAGAAATATCTAGATTTAACTGGTACAAAGCGGAATTTGGAAGAGAGAATTAGGGGGTTGGGTGATCCCTATGACGTCATTATAATTTGAGGATTGTGGTGAAATTGATTAAGAAATATTTGTAGGTTAGAGTGTTGTACCTTGGGACACTGACAATTTCTAAGAATCTATTCTCAATATTCATACATTGTTTATTTCTAATAGCAGCCTTAACCAACAGACATCATCAAAATAAAATTTAACACTTGCATCATTGAATTGATGAATTGGTAACACAAAAAATAATATTTCATTACCCCAAAGTAACTATTTTTCTCATTTTAATATAATTTTTTACCTTTGTACGTTTACAAAATGTCAACTGCATTTTATTTTCTTCATAAAAGAGCAGATTTTAAAATATTTTGGTTATGAGAAAATAATGATTATGCATTTAGATTGGCCACTATCTTGCTTTTATTTAAACCGTGTAGTGTATTGTACCTTGGCACAGTAAAGCATATTGTATCATCATATAATGTTAAATAATTTGGACTTGCAATTTTGCTGTATAATTTAAATTATTCTTGAATTATGAAATTTTATTTGTGTATTTTCTTGAAAAAACAATAAAGTTTGTTTCCTGACACAAATTAGTTCAAGAGTATAACTATTGACTGAATTATAAAGCATGTCCCAAGGTACAACATGATATTGTACCTTGGGGCAGTTTATCCTCTCTACTTTAAATGAGTGGAAATTTTTGTAATTTCAAGCTGTCAGAATTTAAAAAAAAATATATTATAGAGGAATATATTGGTGTGTTGAAATGCTGCTTTTAAATTTTTATTTTTACTATAATTATCGAAGAAAAAGATTAAAATGTAAAAATTGTCCCAAGGTACAACACTCTCCCCTACCGTGGTTTATATTTTCTATATTAAACAAAGAAATATCTAGATTCAACTGGTACAAAGCGGTTTTGGAAGGGGGACATTAGGGGTCGGGTGATCCCTTCTGACGTCATTGTAGTTTGCTGATTGTGGTGCAATGCATGGTTGAGGTAGATACCGAATGGCAACTTTTTTTGCACCTTTATAAGTAAGAAAGTAGTCGAATTGACGTTACGGTGGTATGTATTACTAAAATGTCAAAATTACGTCTTTATGAGTAGGGTACAAGCAAGTTTGGGGTATATAGAAATAACATACATTAATATATCTCTAAGAGTAATTGCTTCATTTTAAATTTGTACAAATTATAATAACTTTTAAGTATTATCTTAAATAAACGCGTAAGATTTGCATATTTTAAGTATTTTTTTAATACATAGAGAATATATGACGTCAGAGACCTTTCATATTGTTACGTCACATAATATTTTAAATAACATACCTAATTTTTGTTCACCCTGTCATGTCATAATTCATAAAAGTATAGCAAAAGTGTAGCAACAATTTTTCACTAATTTTTTCCGCAATATTATTCGTGTTTATGCAACTTTGGGGACCCTCTTAAATAAAGAGTGTGTCATTAAAATTTTTTAAAGAAAGTATTCAGAAATAATGGATTCAAAAACTTTTTTCAATATCTCGAGAATCGATTTTTCGGAGTTATTTCCTTAAGGGGTCACAGGAGTCTTAAAAATGTGCAAAGAAGATACTACATAGCATAGTTTGATCTCTCTTGTAATTTTTTAACTACTCAATAAATGAGTATAATTTTTTTATATGTAATTCTACAAGATTTATTAATTATAAAACAAGTTTTAAAATTTATGAAACTTTATCCAAAACTAAAATAAATGATATTAAACATGAAGGTACTTGAACACACTGTGATTAGGCTTGCGCGGCAAATTGTGAGGTCAAAATTGAAAAAATGAATAAGAACAGGACTTTATATTGTACAAATATGTACAGACTAGGACTTATACCTAAATTCTCAGCTCAATTTCAATTAGAAATTATTTTTTTAAAAATTTAAAATCAAAATTTTTAATTTTTTAATAATTTTTTTAGAAAAAAGTTCTTAAAATAATTTTTAATTAAAATTGAGCTGAGAATTTAGGTATAAGTCCTAGTCTGTACATATTTGTACAATATAAAGTCCTGTTCTTATTCATTTTTTCAATTTTGACCTCACAATTTGCCGCGCAAGCCTAATCACAGTGTGTTCAAGTACCTTCATGTTTAATATCATTTATTTTAGTTTTGGCTAAAGTTTCATAAATTTTAAAACTTGTTTTATAATAAATAAGTCTTGTAGAATTACATATAAAAAAATTATACTTATACATTCAGTAGTTCAAAAATGACATGAAAGATCAAACTTTGCTTTGTAGTATCTTCTTTGCACATTTTTAAGACTCCTTAGACCCCTTAATCAAACAACTTATTCAATCTAGCGCTTCCTAAGTATAATTTACGTTTACATTGTTGACATTTACCAGATTTAGCATAAACGGCTTAAGGGGTCATAGGAGTCTTAAAAATGTGTAAAGAAGGTATAATTTATAAGTATAATTTTTTTATATGTAATTCTACAAGATTTATTTAATATAAAACAAATTTTAAAATTTATGAAACTTTTGCCAAAACTAAAATAAATGATATGAAACATAAAGGTATTTGAGAAGAACTATTTCTAAAAAAATTAATACAAATGTTTTAATTTTGATTTTAAATTTTTTTAAAACTAATTTCTAATTAAAATTGAAATGAGAATTTAGGTATAAGTCTTTGTTTGTGCATATTTGTACAATATAAAGTCATTTTCTTGGTCATTTTTTCAATTTTGACCTCAAAATTTGCCGCGCAAGCCTTATCCCAATGTGTTCAAATAGCTTTATGTTTAATATCATTTATTTTAGTTTTGGCAAAAGTTTCATAAATTTTAAAATTTGTTTTATATTAAATAAATCTTGTAGAGTTACAAAAAAAAATTATACTTCTATATTGAGTGGTTAAAAAAGTACATGAAAGATTAAACTATACTTTGTAGTACCTTTTTCGCACATTTATAAGACTCCTATGACCCCTTAGCTCTACACTTTTTTGCGTGGGAGGTATCGTAATAAAGTGAATCGGTCTGACCCTGACATTGACCTTCCACGAAACAACCCTTTAATTGCAGGGAAAACAATCTGGGACGCCCTTCAGATTGTGACGAAACAACGAAACTTGTTCTGCTGGTGGAGTAGTCTATCAGGGAGATGCGTAAACAGTCTCATCTTGAAATGTAATTACTTTGTTGTTTTTGGCCCGTCCGTGGCCGAGAGGCTAAGGCATCAGCCTAGGATACAACCTTCTCAGGAGTGCGGGGGGGGGGGGGGTCGAATCCCACCTACTGCCAGTCATCCTATAAAGCGGATCTCGGTACTGGGAAAGAGTAGAAAAATCCAGCACGTGACGGATGGACCCGAGTACACTGGGACAGACGTGATCGTTAAATCTGTGGAGTTCACAGTACGATGTCGCTCGAAGTTCCGTTGGGTGCCCGCTCAGGTGTCGACTCGTCACTTGACCAGGGTTCTAAATTACGAGGCGCTATTGGCCGTGTTAAAGCTCCTGAAGGAGGTTAGAAATAGGCAACCGGAAACGATTACCTTACCCCCCCCCCTTACTTTGTTGTTAGTGAAATCAGGATGCATCAAAATATCTGTTGGAAATAAAATTGGATTTTTTATAGAGTTAGTTTCAATTATCGTCGCACTAGAGCTACACGAAGGCTATGTCTTGTCTCTGAATCGGAATGTCCCGCGATCGAGTCACGATACAACTGAAAGCCTACAGAATATACGCGGAGTATTGCTCGTTAAATCTGTGGGTCCGAAAGTTCTGTGGGCGGTCATGGCTCAGTTTCCCAAGGGTACAGGCCCCTGGTGACTATTTCCCTCCCCTTCAATGACATGTCTAAATTGCGGAGGGGGCGATAGATGGCAGCCTCTGTCACTTATGTGTGTGTGTCTGTCTAGCTTGACTAAGGTTTATAAGTGGGTCTCTGACCAAGCACACAAGCTTAAAAATATATGTCTTCCAACCAACCAACAAGTTGTGTTTAAAATTTCGAGAGTCGTTGCGCGTAAGCTTTATAATCAAATTATTAATGTTACTTTAAGAAATGTATTTATGTAATGAAGTTTACAAATATATTAAAAACAGAAGAATCTTCATAGAGATAGTGTTTAGCATCTACTTTTAAATAGAATTGCCCTTATATGTAAGTACCCTTTTCTTACATAGTTTGCATTTGACATGTTCAAACAATTCTACCTTTTTAATTGATACGTAAGAGGTACATCATATTTGTGCATTTATTGGTGTTGTTTACGTTATAAGTGTATTCAGTGACTTGCGATTCATGTTCAGGGTTTTAAAGTCACGGTCGCTCACTCCGTGCCAACCTAACTTGGGTATAAACAAAGAGTAAAAGGGCAGAGCGAAAAGCGCGATTGGTCCGTTAGTTTTAAACTCTTGTAGGTAATATTTACATACAAAATTATCTGAATAAAATTTAACCAAAATACACTTTTCAATCAGATAAGACTGCCAAATTTTCTCAAATAATATTGAAATCTGTTAGACCTTAAACGAAATTTAATGCTTTAAAAATGTTTTCTGGATGGATTCACAAATAATTTATGGAACTCTTAACATCCGCGGATCCATAGCATATTTCTATTCACCCAACTTAGGTTGGGAAGAAGCGTAGTGGCAAAATGCGATCAACTTTACTTCTTCAACTTTGGGACACTAAAAAAAGTTTAGCCTTGATTATCGCGACTAGTTTATTCAAAATCATCCCCACCTACTTTTCTTTTGTGGTATTCAACTACCTTACCGAAAATAATCACCCTTAAGTCGCAAATTTCCCCCTATCCTAAATCTGTTAAATGCCTTATGTTGTGAACCTAAAATCATAAAAATTTGACTGCTCAAAAGAGCACAACTCCGGCGATCTTAGCGTTCGAATTTTGAAACTATACGGCGTTCTGTAAATTTCGTAACTCGGGCGATATGAAAATTCCAAAATTGAGGCCATCTTAAAATTCTGAATCACCGGTAACCGGAAAATTAAAAAAAAAAAAAAAATCGAACGCGAATACAATATATAAGTAAGTCCGGCTTTTGTAAATTGTGAAACTCCGGTGATTTTATAAACTAAAAAAAGTCATTGTTTTCAGAATAGCGATACTTCGGTAGTCCTATACACGTGAAATTTCCGAAGATTTTCAACTGCAGTCTGCAGTAGATGTCGGGAGTTTGTGGATATTTTTTAAAGAGCTATTTTTTTAATAAAATTCGTTTTTCGAAAAAATGCTCGGAGAAAACTTGCATTTGCTCTTTTTTGTTTTTAAAAGTCAGTAGCACAGGTTGAGCTTCTAAATTTCTTAACCGTATTGTTAACACTGCAGCTTCACTGTTGTAATAAGTGAAGCTTTAGAAAGAGACATATCAACATATTTATTAGATTAAAAATAAAGAATTAAGCTCGCTTTTAAATTTCACATACTCTTCAATTTTAAGGAAGAAAATCCGAAAATGCCTTTAGCACTTTGTACTTATTTATTGGGTACATTTGCAATTACTTGTGTTAAAAACGTTATATCGTCATATACAAAACAAAGAGTTCTATAGTAGGGTAGAGAAACTGCTAGAGTTATGACCTGCGATCCAAACTATTAGGCCATCGGGACCCACATGGCATCCTATATTGTGTCCGTGTTGGTCCATGGTGCGGTTGGTAGGTTCAATGGTCTCTACCCTACTATAGAACTCTTTGATGCAAAGTTCCTACCAAATTAAAATTTACCTTGGAGACTACCATTTTTATAGAGGCCAAATCACTGAACTGAAACCATGGAAGGAGCATCGAAACGCTTCCCAATCAGAGACATTAAGTAGAATGGACTGCGCATTGGCCAACCTAAAGTGTCCTCATCATCTTCGGGTTCAGTCACATGACTGCGACCTGACCATGGCGAGTTTACCATTTGGCGAATTTTTAAACAACGACTTGAACATATGAGGCCGATAATCTAGTGGTATGAAAGATAAGTTGGGAAAAGAACAAAGATGAAATGTTATTTCTATGAAAAATATTGCTACTTTCGGCAACTTATTGCAGCTATTTTAATAAAAGAAGTTAGGGTGCCCATTCCATGCCACGAAAATATCCTCCACACCATGACTGATAGGCCACCGGCCAGGACTGCGCCCACTTGGCATGCTGGATCCATTACTTCGCGCGGTGTGTGCCATACACGGTGCCTCCCATTATCGTGGAACAGTTCAAAACGTTATTACTAATAACGTTTTGAACTGTTCCACGATAATGGGTGGCATAACGTGGTCTGTTCAGACTAATAACTTATTAGTCTGAACAGACCACGTTATGCCACTGTTGCAGTGTTAATCCGTGATGATTGATTTCAAATGCACGCCGAATTGTCCAAAGAAGCTGGGTAAAGCCTCGGTTTCCTCGGAGTCCGTCAACAGATTTAAGCGGTCGGACGAGTGCGGTGAGTGACGTCATATAAACTATTGACATTGATTACACTAGAGTGGTTTCCTCGGGAGCGTTGCGGGACAACTCAACACGACCGCCAGATTGAGTTTCTGTTGAGTTCGTTGGGGAACCTGATGACAACGTTTTTTGCTGTTGTCTGTTGTGCGGTGTGCTTGCTAAAAATTAAAAATTTGAGGAAATGACGGAAGGCGAGAGTTATTTTACGCTTTCCGAGGAAGAAATGGTAATTGATTTTGTGAGAAATCACGAAGAACCTAAATTTTCCATTTTTGACACAGCAAAGAAGAAAACCAAAACAACAACAGTTAGTTGAGTGAGTTCGCTAGGTTTCCAGTTTCGTGTCAACGTAACGTTCCAATAAAGCAGTGACCGGTAGAGTGACGTCATCCAGGTATAATAGCGGTCGCATTTTTCTGGCGACAGACTCCGAGGAAACCAAGGCTTAAGCAGTGGCAAACGTGCGGGACGGCGGCTCTCTTACCCGAGAACACGCATGTTCCGACGGATTGTCCACTGGGACACGTCTCTATTATGGGCAGTGTTGAATTCAGCCGTGATTTACTGCACATTTGCTCTCCTATCTCGAGTTACCACTCGTCTACGGTTTCACCGGTCTCGGTCATTTGGGCGCCCGTTAACCCTTTCAGTCCCAATGATGCCGTTTGGAATCATCACTTTCAATATTTTTTTTCAAAATGCTTATGTCCCGTTATGACATCCAAACACACATCATTCGATTCTTCACACTTTGTTCTATTAGACAATATTTTACATTAATCTCAAAAGAAGTCAGAACTATTTTTTTTATTTAGAAAATAGCTAACAAGCGTTTCACCTGATTTTTGAAAAGTTCACTTCAGTTCCTATAATTTAAAGCACAATTCAAACTATTTCGGCTAAAATAATTACTAAAATTTGTTTAATAATATGGTCAGACACCTTAAAATATGTAACTCGAAGTGTTTTAAGGTAATATAATTTTTTTTATTTTGTTGTTTTCCACAGTTAAAATTTTTTGACATTACTTCAAAAACCATATAAAAATTAGTTTTTTTTCTTATTTAACTCTTATTTTTGACCTAAAATAAGCTTATTTTGTGAATTACAGATGTTTCTAGTAAATTTTTGGGACAGAAAGGGTTAAGGTGTCTGTTGTGGACTGTGACACCCTCATTCATCTATTCTCGGTAAACTCTCGGCACTGTTGACTTTGGAAAGCCGAATTCCTGAACCACTTTCGAAATGGAATGTCCCGTGCGTCGGACACCCATAACCACACCACGTTCGAGTGCCGTCAACTTACGACGACATTGCATTTTATCTTATCACTCACACAGCCACTTCAAGCAATGTCTAACACAGGGCCGGACTGGCTCCTTGACAAGGGCGCAGTTTTACCGGCCCTTCCCGGCTTCAAAGGGCGTACCCCCCCCCCCACCTCCAAGAATATTCTTAACCAATCTTAATTTAATCTCGACTCACAAACAAAGTGCTTATTATTGTTCAAAAGTAAGGTCAATTTATACAATGTTGTATAAAAAACAGGTTCGTTGGTTTTTTTTCCAGGGTTTTGGATGATTCTTCAGAGTATTGTGGTTTATTTAAGGAAGTTTTAATTATTTATTAATTTTTTTTTAAAAAAAGCTAACAGAACTTATAGCCTATGTTATAGAGATGATCAGGAATGTTTCAATTTAAATTAGAATAATTAAAAACTAATAAAAATGAGTTTAATTGTTATATAAATGTACATTTAAATTTCAAAATGCATTGTTTAGGACCAAGCTATGTTTGTGCAAGTGTAAACAAATTATAACCCAGAATATTGTATATCTATAGAAATTTAAATTCGAACAAAAAAAGCATCAATTATATTTAATAAATTGTTCTATAGTTAGTATAATTTAAATTGTTAATATATTTTTAAAATTAAAGATATGTCTGATATCTGGATTTTAAATAACAAAAAGATTGGCAGAGCTTGTTTATTCATAGCAAAAAAAAATATTATTACAGCTCAAAACTACAAATTCAACTACATTGAAGCGACCCCTAGCAAATATTAAACTCTATTAAATGGACAAAAGTACAAAGATATGTCTCTGATATCGTATCTTTCAAATAAAAAAATAAAATCGGAAGGTAAGGACGGAACTTCAAAGATACTGAGAGTCAGACGAACAAGAAGTAAAAAGACTGGTTTCTGAAGTCAAATCTTTCCAACAACAAAAACAAGTAGGTTTTTAAACTCTATGTTTCTAACAGAATCTGTCACTCAGCCCGCTTCCACACAGTATATTTGTTCAACAGGAAAAAGAAATCGCCAAACACAATATTAATTCTATTATAAACATTTACACGCTAGATTTGGCTAGTTTCAATTGTTTTATTTCGAAAATTCACTAATTATTTTCTCAATACTTATTATCATTTGCAAAAACTAATTTATATTTCAAAGAACAAATTTGTAATATCCATCCTTTTAAATAGAACCAAAACATTTCATATCAACATACGAACAAAGAATCTCTTAAAATTATGTGACGTCAAAATTTATGTAATTTAATTACATTATTTTCTAAATTAATTAAAATAGCCGAACCCGGTTATCCTATCTTTTAATCTAATACAGCAAATTTGACATTATAAAACAAGTCAGAATTATTTTTAATAGTTTACAGAGATAGTTTCACTTAACAAAGTTATTAAAACTACTAGTTTTGTTTAAAATTAAATAAAGTACAGTTAAATATAAAACAAAATTCTTACCTTTCCTGCTGATTCATTTAGCTATTTTGGCTTCGACTCTAATTTGGCGTTAAACAGTCAGAAATATTATCCGAATGTCATTAATTCATAGAAAGAATAAAAAAAACAACCACAAAGTTCGAAAGATTTATGAGCCATAGCTGCAAAATATGGCGAGAATATTTCATTGATACCATTGGCAAAAAAAAAAAAAAAAATGCGAGCGTCAGATAATTCTATAATAGTGTGTAGTCTAAAACTTCTGTGTAGACTGTAGACAGAAAAAAAATATAATAATAATAATCTGGGATATCTCGGAAGTGGGGGAGGGAAAAACGCCACTTTTCAGACGCCGAACATAAAAAGCACAAATAAATTTGTTATTTCAAATATAACTTTATTTTTTTATTCGATTGGCGTTTGCTTCTTCCTGTTCTCTTTATTAGTTTCAAGTCAGACCAAAGGACGCGTGCTCAACACTTCATAAAGAAAAAGTAGACAAAATGTGCATCGCCAGCGATTTCGAAGTCCTTTCTTCACCAATTAGACGATGCACCTGCTGTTTCGGCTTAGGGCTGGACTGGACTTCGATTTATTATGTCTTTTGAAGATTCCAGTGTATCAAACGTCCAAATAAAAAGTTTCAGTTGCTAAACAATAAAGGGCGTATTTCGGGTCTGGTGGCTTCTTCTTTGGTGACTCCATTAACAGCATAAATATTCCGTCAAACGTTCGAATCAAAATTTTCAAAAATACTTATTCAGGGCTCCCAGGAGTCCTACTTTTCCTAATTTTCCTTCCTTTTAGTAGGAAAAGTCCTACTTTTTGAAAACAAGTCCTACTTTTCCTACTTTTTGAAATTTTTTAAAGCCCTTTTTGCTTTTCATTGATAGTTTCTATAAATTTTCCTTCACATTCTGCCACTTAACCGCGAATCTAAATTACGAGGCGTACTTGACTGTGTTAAGGTGCCTCATGGGAAAAATAGACAGCCGGAAACTGTCAAACCAAACAGGCAGTGTTCCCACGCGGATTTCGACTCGACGCACGTTGTCAATTACTTTACACCTAGGAAAGACGGAAAGATTGAAGAGCAAGTATTCAGTTTTTATTCTTCCGACTTACGGTGTCAACAGATCTTTCACCCCTTTAAACTGGACATCACTTGACTCAACTTTTCCAGAATTCCTAATATCAGATTGAGTTTAGAGGCACTACGTGATCTGCAAATCTCGTTATAAGCTTCCCAGTATATAAATATCGAGATATTTCGGACAAAAATAACGTCTTAAAAAAAGGGGTAAGCTTTTACACAAAACCCTCAAATTTTCTGTAGTGTTATACACCTCCAAAAAAAAGTTTCTTCCATTATCGGTCTATATCCATGAAAATGAACTTAATTTTCTATAATTATAAACAGCAAGTTTAAATAATAAATTTTAATAATAAAAAAAATCATTAAAATTTAAAGAGGAATTAGATTAGATTACTCTAGGGTGGTTTCAAATATAGGATACCGTCCACTACATTCCAATAATGTGTCCGGGTTTCTTTTTTGCTGCCTAGTAATTTTCACGAAATCTACCGATGAGGTTGTGTTGCTTCATAATGATTGTCTTTTTTTTGCCGCTGCGTGATCGGAAGAGCTGCTCGTTACTCGTGTAGCTCCGGTTCAGGCCAATCGGGTGGACCAAAACATTTTTTTTATCAATTGTTCGTGAGTCGTGACCTTGTAATCACAAGAACAACTTAATTTTTAAAGATTATTTTATTTACGTTTGAAACATTTTTCCGAAAATTCAGGTGTCCGTGTCATAAAACATTCCGGATTATGGTTGTCCCGAATAGCCGCTCTATTTTTTAGAGTAGTATTCAAATATCTACTGGATGCAGAAGGAATAGAAAATATTTAGATATGATATCGTAACAAGAAACTTAAAAAAATTATAAAATGTTTGCAGAAATTTTGAGGTTGGTTGTCGAGTCGGCTATTTATCCTCTCCTCTCCTTAGAAAAAAAGTTTTCAGTATTTGGGATTTTCCTAACTTTCACCCATGTTTTTTTTTTTTTTTTTTTTTTAACTTTTCTAGTGTTGCTAATATTTAAGATATTTTGAAGTTTTTTAGAATAAGGGGCTAGGCTAATAAGTTTTCAGTTTTGTATTAGCTAGGTTTTTTTTAAAGAAATGTAATAATTAGCTTCCATTTAAAAAGCAATTCTTATTTTGACATTTGATGCCATGATTACTTTGATCAGCATTTCTCTTCATGCCTAAGGCTTAAAAAACATAAACATACATGTATAATGTAACATCTTATTTCGCGAATTAAGTATACTGCTTTAAAATGTTTTTTAAGCTTGCAATATCGCATTTTAGTTTCAGCTTTTTATTTTGCCAAATACATGCCTGAATTATTGATTTGCTTTAAATATTGCATTTATTATGTGTACTTTATTCGCGTTGCTAGAATGTTTATTTAAAAAATTTCAATATTGACAACATTTTACACTTGAATTAGACGTTTGTTGTGTTTCCTACTTTTCCTACTTTTTAGCAAAAATGTCATACTTTTCCTACTTTTATAACCTTAAATATCACTGGGACCCCTGCTTATTTGAAAAATGTCACGTGATATTACGGGGGAGGGGGCAGGGGATCGAGCCAAATATCACGGAGTATCACCAGGAGGAAAGGGGGGGGGGGGGTTCAAAAAATCGCAAAAATCGTAACTCGACGTTATTTATGGACGGACGCCCACTAACCAGCCAACTTGTTTCAATGTAGATTAAATTTTTAGTTATTTAAATTTTAAATAAACTTCTAATTTAAATTTTTAACGAAATTTGGAATGCAGCCTAAACTGATTTTTTGCTTCAAAATGACGTATCCCACTTGTTTGTGAGACTTTTGGTTCGTTCTGTGAAAGTGGGTGACAGGAGACAGACAGACGGACGGACTGCACGATTAAAAACTTTCCACTTTTTACGTTATGAACGTAGTGTGGAAGCTAAAACAGACACATGTTGAAAAGTGTTAAAGAAACTGCCTTTTTTCACTAATATTTTGTTTTGTTGAAAAATATTGCACTAAAACTGCACTAGCGTGATTGTCGATGTGCTTCGCATTTTAAAAACGCGGTCAAGTGACGAGGCAGACTCCCAATATATCACCCAACGCCTCCTGAGAGCAACATCGCCCTCTGCATCAGGACTGTTGACCACGACATCTTTAGCGTGCACCAGTCCCAGACACAGGGCGCTATATTACTCAGAAAATTTAGAAATGGATACAAGGATGTCGAAAAGCGTACGTTAAATTAAAGGCGCAATAATATACCTTGACGCTTGTTTTATTTTAGATTCCTCGTTTTAAAACAAAAAATTCCGAAGTCATGATATGTATGAATGATACGCCAGAAATACGTTTCTGCACCAAGTTTTAAAATTGAAAAAAAAAAGTCTTAAGGCGTCTTTTGTGTTATCGTACGGTCGTAGGCGCGACAGAACCTTTGAAGGTATCATCTGTGACAATGTAATGCCTTAATTGCACTGCTTGCGCTCCGTTTTACTAACAAAACCAAATAAGTTTAAAACATTTAACATTAAAAACATTTCTAAAAGCACCTAATTAATGTGAAATTAAAGGCGCTTCTATATACTCCTTGGCGCATGATTTTTAGATCACTCATTTGAAACCAAATGACTGCAAAGCCTAAAATATATTTTGGTAATCGGTATCAAAATGGTATCCAAAAGTAAGGTTCATTGGAGCGCTTATAATAAGATCACATAAAGCGCCGTTGGACTTTCCTGTTTGCAATCTACTTCTTGGTGCATGAAGCCATATGGCGCCTGTATGAAAAGGGAGGGCGCCTTATTAAGATCCGTTTTTAATATTTGTCTTAATGTTCCATTTAAAATGTATAGTTAAAATTGATTCTAACGAGTGTGTTGAAGCGAAAAGCCATGATTGTTATCTTTGAAGGTTCTGTTTCGTCCAACCATCTCCTAAACGAATAACGTAAGTATATCCTACCAATAAATAATTCCATGTGTATGAAAATGTTCGTTACTAAGAAAAACCGTTTATTTAACCGGCTCGTCAGCGCCCAGAATGGAAGTGAAGGCGCCTTGTTAAGTAACCAAGACGGCACAAAATGACCCAATCCCTTCCTCAAAAAGAGTAAAAACACCTTGTTACTGCAGAAGTTTTACGACCATCTAGTAGCCTATGCACCATGAAAGCGCGAACAACCAAGGAGAAGACGAATCTGGGGTTCAAAAACAAAGAGTCATTTTTTTTTTCTTTTGAGAAGGGCGCACCGGCCTGCCGGCCGACGGGCCGGCGGGCCAGTCCGGGCCTGGTCTAACACACAACTGAGACCCAGGTGTCGTTGGTCACAAGTACTGTCCATCATTAAATTCGAGCCCTGATGCTGTCCCATGAGTTTTGCTCAGTCAGTGTATATTATTTTTTCAAATGTTTAAATTTTTATTCTACCCGAAAATAGAGCTCTCTCTGTCTGTCTGTCTGTCTCTGTCTCCTTCTCTCTTTCTCTTTTTCTCTCTTTCTCTCTTTCTCTTTTTCTCTCTTTCTCTTTTTCTCTCTTTTTCTCTCTTTTCTCTTTTTCTCTTTTTCTCTTTTTCTCTCTTTCTCTCTTTTTCTTTTTCTCTTTTTCTTTTTCTCTTTTTCTTTTTCTCTTTCTTTTTCTCTCTTTCTCTCTTTCTCTTTCTCTCTTTCTCTCTTTCTCTTTCTCTCTTTCTCTTTCTCTCTTTCTCTTTTTCTCTTTTTCCTTTTCTTTCTCTCTCTTTCTCTTTTTCTTTCTCTTTTTCTTTCTCTTTTTCTTTCTCTTTCTCTTTTTCTTTCTCTCTCTTTCTCTTTTTCATTTTCTTTCTCTCTCTTTCTCTTTTTCTTTCTCTCTCTTTTTCTTTTTCTTTCTCTCTCTTTTTCTTTTTCTTTCTCTCTCTTTTTCTTTTTCTTTTTCTTTCTCTCTTTTTCTTTTTCTTTCTCTCTCTTTTTCTTTTTCTTTCTCTCTCTTTTTCTTTTTCTTTCTCTCTCTTTTTCTTTCTCTCTTTCTTTTTCTTTCTCTCTCTTTCTCTTTTTCTTTCTCTCTCTCTCTCGACAAAACGTAGATACATTTTTTTGCCAGAACTTTATAATTTATATTTTCCTATTTTTTTTTAAATTTGTTTATTTTTATGTTTTAGGTTTTACTTCGAAGCTAATTCTTACAATACAGTACTTCTATTTACAATGCTGAATAAAGCATCAAGTGATCATTAGATAAACTCAAAGTTAAAAAAGCATGGCTTAGCTTATCCGAACAATTCCTCTAGCTTTTCTCGAAAGGATTCTACCAGAATGTCAAGTATGAAAAACTACTTTTGTTAAGCACTGTTAAAATGAAACACATCTGTAAAGTGTGTAACAAGGAGTTTAGTGACAAGAGTAATTTTAAAAGGCACCTTCTAACACACAATGGAGAAAGGCCACATAGCTGTGAAGTGTGTAACAAAGGATTTAGACGGAAGGAGCACCTTCAAAGCCATCTTCTAACACACACCGGAGAAAAGCCACATAGCTGCGAAGTGTGTAGCAAGGGATTTAGTCAAGTGTCTTCCCTTCAAAGACATCTTCTAGCACACACCGGAGAAAAGCCACATAGCTGCGAAGTGTGTAACAAGGGATTTAGTCAAGTGTCTTCCCTTCAAAGACATCTTCTAACACACAACGGAGAAAAGCCACATAGCTGTGAAGTGTGTAACAAGGGATTTGCTGGAAAGTCTGATCTTCAAAAGCATCTTCTAACACACACTGGGGGAAAACCACATAGCTGCGAGGTGTGTAACAAGGGATTTAGTCAAGTGTCTTCCCTTCAAAGACATCTTCTAACACACACCGGAGAAAAGCCACATAGCTGTGAAATGTGTCACAAAGGATTTAGACAGAAGGATCACCTTCAGAAGCATCTCTTAACACACACCGGAGAAAAGCCACATAGCTGCGAAGTGTGTAACAAGGGATTTAGTACAGTGTCTTCCCTCCAAAGACATCTTCTAACACACACCGGAGAAAAGCCACATAGCTGTAAAGTGTGTAACAAGGGATTTACTGGAAAGTCTGATCTTCAAAAGCATCTTCTAACACATACTGGAGAAAAGCCACATAGCTGTGAAATGTGTAACAAAAGATTTAGACGGAAGGATCACCTTCAAAAGCATCTTTTAGCACACACCGAAGAAAAGCCACATAGCTGTGAAGTGTGTAACAAGGGATTTGCTGGAAAGTCTGATCCTCAAAAGCATCTTCTAACACACACTGGGGGAAAACCACATAGCTGCGAAATGTGTAACAAGCTACGTAAATCCTAAATGTATAACACAAAATATAGACAGAGTGGAACCTTCTATGACGCAACTTTTAACTCAAACGAGAGAAAATTTACAAAGATGGCAAAATATTCCGTCTAAAGTCCGACCTTCAACAATTTTTTTCTCACACTCAAGGCTGATTAGCCAAAAAAGTGTGAGCTGTGAAACCAGGGTTGTGAAACCCCAAACATCTTTTACTGCATATTTATTAGCTAAATTTTATATAGAAATATATTAGAAGCTGTGTAACAGTGAGTTGTCAAAGGTCTATCCTTCGAAGACATCTGTTACATATGGGGAAAAAAGCTACATAAGTGAGTAACAGGATGTGCCTATAAATATAGATCCTAGCACACATAGGATAATAAATGAGGTTTGCAACAAGATGTTTATGCAAAAGTATCAAACTGAAAGATATAGCTGCTAACACACACGGGGTAAAAAAAAATAGTATATAGCACGACTGTTAGGCAATGACATTTTCATAGTAAAGCTGTAAAGTGTGCAACATGGATTATTAAGCCAATAGACTGTCCCTTAATTTAAAAAAGTGGAGAAGAGCATATAAGAACATGTCTTTTAATTTACTCTTAAGCGTAATTATAATCTTCTAATGCATTGTGTCGAGGAGTTACATTATATTTATAACTTTCTCAATTCACTGTAAACTAATAACAGTCCTTCCCATGTGCTAATAAAATAAAGCTTTACTGTATTCAAGTAATTAATTACTGCATAGGCTGCTCTAATGTTATTCTTCTATATTTTCACTGAATCAAAGTTAAGCTAATTAAATCATAAATGTATAATAAAGCTATTCCAACTTTAAATGTCAGGTGAATGATTAAGTAAAAAAGGTATATTTTGCATGATGTATAGCATTCAAACTCAATTTGAGATATGCATCAATGCTCTGCTATTGGCACAGCATTCTATAAAAGGCCTTTGCTGAATGTGCAAAATGATATCTACGAGACCAGGGTCCCTGGTTGAACCAGGTGGCTGTACAGGGTGGTCATAAAATAACGCACGCTATTCGGAGTGGTCTGTAGCTTGAATGAATAATCCAAATGCATCAAATATTGACACACTTACTAATCAAGAAGGGGTGAAAAGAATGTAATCATAAAAAAGATAGAATCGTAAAAAAAATCACAAAAAAAATAATCATAGAAATCAACTCTTCTCTTGACCGGGTTTTAAATTACGAGGCGTCGTCAAGTATGGCCAATTACGGCCAACACAGCTAATTACGCCTCGTAATTTAGAACCCTGGTCAAGAGACGCGTTTCTTTTTTTCAAAACGAATAGAATCATAAAAAAGAAACTCGTCTCCTGGCCAAGGTTCTAACTTACGAGGCATAGCCAATTATGGCTTATTACGGCCAACACATCAAATTACGGCTCGTAATTTAGAACCCTGGTCAAGTGACGAGTTTGTTTTTTATGATTCCTTTCTTTGTCTCCCTTCTTGATTAGTAAGTGTCTCAATGTTTTTTGCATTTGGATTATTCATTAAAGCTACAGACCACTCCGAATAGGGAGCTTTTTTCATAACCACCCTGTATTTTCAGCAGATGGACACAGAAAACTTAAGTACTTTGTTTCATTCTCTGCTTTAATTTTATTGACCATCTAAGGGATAATAGGCATAGTTACATGGACTCGAACAAAAAAAAGCAGACATCACCCAACCTCTATTACCATCAGCATTTAGAAAATTGTATCTATGTAAAACAAGATTTTTAATACATAAATTTGGTACATAAGTTCTTGGTATTCAAGTTCCAATTAAATCACAGGGGTCTACTTGATTTCTAACGCTATGAGTTTGGTTAAATGATTGCTGTTTATAACAGTAGGTTAACTTTTGTAGTAGTTAAAGCAACGCTTTCAAAACTGGTTGGAGTTTGAAATGTAACAAAGAATAAGTAGTGAACTATGTAAATTACTTGTTATTTATGGCATTTTTTGTAAATTAAAAGTAGTTAAGCTACAACAGTGTTAAATTTAATAAATATTTTTAAAAAAAAATGTTATATGCTGTCTTTGATATTGTTTTATAAGTATGTAATAAAGTATTTTTCAGGACATTGGATCCACCTTTCATTTTATTATTTTGCTTTATTTAGTATTTTTGCAAATATGTAATTTGATCAAGGAGCTAAGTGCTTAAGGTTAAAGAATGCCTTATCTTTTATTTAAATGGACGATAAAAAATGATTATCGTGCTGTGGTTGCCTTTTCCTTAAAACTGTATTTTAGTTACTATACTGCTTTAATGGACATCTTGAATAGCAATTGTTCTGGCTGTATTGCTTTAATTTTTGGTCCTCTCTTTGGATTTTGATTTGAGTTGGTTTCAGTTTAAAAATTTAATAAATAGCAATATTAGAAACCAGTAGCACATATAGAGATTAGAGGACTCTAAACTAGAACACGGCAGAAGGAATGCGAGTGAAACTGAAGCATCCAATGAAATCGCGGAGGGCAAGAATGAAAACTGGAATGACTTGCGTTTGCCATTTTAATTTAAATTTTCCTAAATGTAGCAGTTATCCATTAAAAGAAATAAGGATTTTATTAACTTTGAAACAGAGTTCTATAGTAGGGTAGAGGCGCGACTCGTACTGAGCTGCCATCGGCGGCCTTGGATCACTACGGAGACCGAATAGAGTGGCAAAAGGGCTAGTTAACTTATAATTTTGATACCGAGAAAGGAAGTACACTCAGGTCCAAAGGCGGGAATTGAACCCGCACCCGTTACATCGCGCGAACTGCTAGCGTTATGGCCAGCTATCCAAACCGCACAATATTCAGGTGTCACACGTGAGGTGTCACACCAAGTGACGAGCCGACACTGTCGGCTCGTCACTTGACTGTGATTCTAAAATACGACGCCCGTCGCCAATAGCCCTCGTGTAGCTCTAGTGCGACGGTTATTCAAACCACACGGCCATCAGTCCCCAAATGCCACCCTTATGGCCTCCGTGTTGGTTCATGGTGCTGTTGTCAAGTTCAGTCTCTAGCCTACTATAGAACTCTTTGCTTTGAAATGAATCACATTCGTTTTCTTTGTAAAGCAGTTACCTTAAAACAGTGGTTCTCAACCAGTGGGTAGCGACCCCTTGGGGGGTCGCGAAGGGATCCTAGGGGGGTCGCAAAGTTTTTAAAAATAAAAAAATATATTTAAGTAACGTTTTATACATTAATTTTACAACTAGAATGGAAGAAAAAATCACCCGAATTATTATTTCTTTATATCTTGGTTAATTTACATTTCAACTTTTTTATGTTATTATTAATTTTAATTCTAGTACGGTTACGTTGCAACAAGCTAATAAGAAATGTGTGGTTGTCGGAACTTTTAAATTCGGAACTTTTAAATTCGTAACATAAATGGAAGTTTTCAAAATTAGATTTCTTAACTTTAGCAGCATAAACATTCAGTTTCTTTAAGAATCCATTAATTTTGTCTTGTGTTTTGATTATTGTTATATTTCGACCTTGTAGCTCGGTATTTAGCTCATTTCGGTGCATAAATATGTTTGATAAGTATGAATATTGAAGCAACCAAGTTGGGGAGCTAAAAAAATCCGGCCAATTCTAGTTTAGCATCTTGTAAAAATATCAGCATTTCATTCAGGTCGTAGCTCAAATAACTTATTCAAAGCCTACCCACGGGACCAGCCATCGTAAAATAAAAAAAATTACCCAATTATAATAGTAAGCAAAGAGTACAGCATGTGTAGGACAGGAAGGGGGGGGGGGGTCGCGAAGTTATTTTGTGGCATTTGGGGGGTCGTCACCTACAAAAGGTTGAGAACCACTGCCTTAAAACATTGAGATGCTGATATTAAGGTTTGCGACAATTTGGAATTGCTCGTAACGAAACTGTATCGATAAGTGGCCATATGTACACTCTTGAAACAAACGAGTGATTACTCGGCCTGAGTAATTTTTCACTCCTTTACATTGTCGAAAATGCACTTCTCATATAGGAGTGGATTTCACTCTTTTGTTTTAAGAGTGCAGCAACCTTTCTCGCCTTGGCGATTTGCGATGTTGAGGACGTTATTGCGGAAGCAGCTTTACTATTGAATGCGCAGTCCATTCTATTTAATGTATCTTTCCCCAGATCGGAAGGGGCTGGGGAACCCAGTCGGTTAGGCACTAGTCATACACTCATTAAAACGAACGAGCGATTTGAACTCAGTCTGATTAATTTTCACTCCTCCAGTCTGGAAAATGCACTTCTCCTTTTGGAGTGGATCCTTTGTGTGTTAAACCTCCGACAGGATCACTCCAAACGAGTGATTTTAACTCAGTCTGAGTTAATATTCATTCCTTTCCAGTGTCGAAAATGCACTTCTCAGTTCTCCAGCTGGAGTGGATTTCACTCTTTTGTTTTAAGAGTGTAGCAGGCCCGGGCATCGCCAAAATAACTGCCGACCTATAAACGTCCTATGCAGCTAAAAATGTCCGACGAATAACACCCCGTGTAAGGGCCGAGTGCGCGTTAAATATATTTCAAAGTCCTCACGCTGCGTACGACGATGTCGCGTTGGGTGCCTATTCAGGTGTCGGCTCGTCACTTGACTGTGGTTCTAAAATACGACGCCCGTTGCCGATAGCCCTCGTGCTGCTCTAGTGCGACGATAATTCAAACCTAACCTAACCTTGCCCAATAGGATCGGTGACGCGTTGCAACCCTATAAGAGCAACCCAACTTTTGCCGTCAATCCTATACTTTACCTAATAAAATAGGCATTTTAAACCAACTTTTTCAATAAATTTTTAAACAGAAAAGTAATATGTTATTGCTTTAGGAGGTTCTTTATATAATAAAGTTTCGGAGACATGTACTTAAAAAAAAGGAATTGCATGAACAATCTTTGAAACTTAAATTCCTTGGAGTACTATTCTTGGCGAGCGATTTTGACTGATCCAATTCAAAGTGTAAAGTCAATTGTCAATTGTGATCAACGAATTCATGCCAAATGTGGCACATATTCTCCCTAAAGCTGTCGCCAAGTGACCCAAAAATAGGCTTCACCAGCTTTCATGGGATGCTCCTTCCAGAGTTTCAGTGCAGTTCAGTGGCTACGGAGCCAAGAACTTCATGGTAGGGTAGATACATATACAGGGTGGTTATAAAATAACGCTCGCTATTCGGAGTGGTCTGTAGCTTGAATGAATAATCCAAATGCATCAAACATTGAGACACTTACTAATCAACAAGGGGGGAAAAGAATGGAATCATAAAAAATATATAGAATCCTAAAAAAGAATCATCATTTAAAAAACTCGTCTCTTGGCCTGGGTTCTAAATTACGAGGCGTCGTCAATTATGGCAAATTACGGCCAACACAGCTAATTACGCCTCGGAATTTAGAACCCTGGTCAAGAGACAAGTTTCCTTTTTTCGAAAACGAATGGAATCATAAAAAAAGGAACATCGTCTCTTGACCAAGGTTCAAATTTCGAGGCATAGCCAATTATGGCTAATTACGGCCAACACATCCAATTACGCCTCGTAATTTAGAACCCTGGTCAAGTGACGAGTTGGTTTTCTATGATTCCATTCTTTTACCCCCTTCTTGATTAGTAAGTGTCTCAAAGTTTTTTTGCATTGGGATTATTCATTCAAGCTACAGACCACTCCGAATAGCGAGCGTTATTTTATAACCACCCTGTATTTTCAGGCTTGTGTGCTTGGTCAGAGATCCGCTTATCAAGTAATCAAGTAAGACAGACACAACACACACACATACGTGACAGAAAACTTCTTGGTTCTAGATGTTTGGTTGAACGCTTCCGACTGCCTATTTCTTGCTTTTATGGAGCTTTAACATAGGTAATTCCGCCTCGTAATTTAGAACCCTGGTCAAGTGATGACTTTTTTCAGGTTGAGTTCTAATCTCGTCCTTTGACCATGATTCATATTTACTATGAACTGTTTTAAAGTCCCAAGAATTTGCGCTACTAGTGCGACCTTAATGTAAACAACCATAGTAAGAAGCGGGTTCGATTCCCGCCTTCGCCCAGGGCGTACTTTCCCTTCTCTGAGACAGTAAAAATTCTTTCTGTTTCTGGTCTTGCTTGATGAAGGCTTATAAGCGGGTCTCTGATCAAACACACAAGCCGGAATATATATGTATCTATCTTGAACTTTCAAGAAGCGTATCTATGTACATTTTGACTTAAACAATCTTCATCATAACTATATTCAATATATGGGCTGTGCAGCGCCTGTGGTCAGTGTCTTGATCTACGGATTGGAAGGTCCCGCGATCGAGTCCTTGTCGCTGAAAACCCACCGAGTGTATACTGAGTACGTGCTTATTAAATCTGTTGGGTCCGAAAGTCCTGTGGGCGGTCATTGTGCAGTTTCCCACGGGTACAGGTTCCTGGAGACTATTTCCCTCCCGTTCAGGGACATGTCTAAATTGTGGAGGCGGCGCGCGATAGGATGGTAGCATCTCTCACGTATATGTGTGCGTGAGAGTGTGTGTGTGTTGTGATTGTCTTACTTGACGAAGGTTTATAGGCGGCTCTCTGAGCAAGCACTGAAACCTGAAAATATGTGCATACCAACCAACCAACTATATTCATTAAAAAGTATTTATTGTTGGTTTTGTTTAAAATTTCGAGTTGCTACGCGTGAGTTTTATATTCAAATTATTAATGTTACAATAAGAACTGTATTTATGTAATGCAATTTACAAATATATTAAAAAAAGAAGAATCTTTATAGAGATAGTGTTTAGCATCTACTGGTAAATATAGAATCGCCCTTATATGTAAGTTCTCTTTTCTTATATAGTTTCCATTTAACATGTTCAAAGAATTCTACCTTTTTAATATACATAAGAGGTTTATCATATTTGTGCATTTATTCGTGTCTTTTTAGTGTATTCAATGACTTGCGATTCATGTTCAGGGTTTTAAATTCACGGTCGCCACACTCCTTGCCAACCTAAGTTGGGTAAATAGAAATATGCTACGGAGAAGATCCTTCCGCGCATGTTAAGAGTTCCATAAATTATTTGGTTATCCAATCCAGAAAACATGTTTAAAACATTAATTTCGTTTAAGGTCTAACAGATTTGAATATTATTTGAGAAAATTTGGCAATCTTATCGGAATGAAAAGTGAATTTAGTTAAATTGTTTTCAGATCAACTTCTTCATATATATAAAAACAAAGAAAAGTTTAGACGTGATTATCGCGACTAGGCTATTCAAAATCACCCACACCAACTTTTCTTAGAGTGGTATTCAACTACCTTCCCGAAAATAATCATCTTTAGGTCACAAATTTTCACATATCCTAAATCTGTTAAATGCCTTAGGTTGTGAAATTAAAATAACAAAAATTCGACAGATCAAAATAGCTCCGGCAATCAAAATAATTTAAGTCTTTATCGTTTCGAAATTTTGAAACCACGGCGTTCTGTAAATTTCGTAACTCAGGCGATATTAATATCCCAAAATCCAGGCCATCTTAAAATTCTAAAACACCGGTAATCGAAATTTTGTCGAAAAAAAAAATTGAACGCGAATATAATATCTAGTAAGTCAGGCTTTTGTAAATTGTGAAACTAAGGTGATTTTATAAACTAAAAAAAGTCATTGGCTTTCAGAATCGCGATAGTCCTATACTCGCGAAAATTCTGAAGATTTTCAACTGCAGTAGATGTCCGGAGTTTGTGGATATTTTTAAAGAGCTGTTTTTTTTTAATAAAATTCTTTTTTCGCAAAAATGCCATAGAAAACGTGCAATTGTTCTTTCTTTTTTTAAATATCAGTAGCAGAGGTTGAGCTTCTTAATCGTATCTCTAACACTGCAGCTTCACTGTTATAATGAGTGAAGATTTAGAACCCTTTAGAAAGAGTGTAGTGTGATCGTTCCCGACTGCCTATTTCTATCTTCCATCAGGAGCTTTAGCACAGCCAACAACGCCTCGGAATTTAGAACCCTGGTCAAGTGACAAAGTCGACGCCTGAGCGGGCACCCAACAGAATCTCAAGCGACATCGTTCGCTAACGCCGTCGGGACTTTGGACTTCACATATTTATCGTACACGTCTGTCCCAGTGTACTCGGGCCCATACGTCACGAGCTGGATTTTTCTACTCTTTCCCAGTACAGATATACGATTTATAGGATGACTGGCAGTAGGTGGGATTCGAACCCCCGCACTCATGAGAAGGCTGAATCCTGAGCCAGATGCCTTAACCACTTGGCCACGGACGGGCCACAGAAAGAGTCATACCAACATGTTTATGAGATTAAATATGAAGAAATCGGCTCACTTTTAAATTTCAAGTAGGGTAGACTGACCAGTAATTGAACAGGCCCCAGTGAATGATCATTTGATAAATATAATTAAAAAATAAGGATTGAAAATCATTCCACTATATGGATTTGCAACACTGACTTCCTCCCATGTAGTAGGAAGCTATCTGACAATGGTTGGTTGTGTCCTGGTCAATATATCCTGGTGTTCATTCACTAGCGAACGTGACGTCTTAAACGTTGTTCATTCACTGGTTAGTCTACCCCACTCTTCAATTTTAAGGATGAAAATAAGAAAATGTGTTTAGTTCTTTGTACTTTGAACTGATTTATTGGGTACATTTGCAATTACTTGTAATGTAAACGTTATGTCTTCATATACAAAATTACTACAAACTTAAAATTTACCTTGGAGACTACCATTTTTATAGAGGCCAAATCACTGAGCTGAAACTATAGAAGGAGCATCGAAACGCTCCCCAATCATAGACATTAAATAGAATGGACTGCGAGTAGTGTAAAAATGAGAGAGGAGCTGAATCCCGGGAAGGGATCGGCTCCATTTAAGGATCGGCTCCATTTAAGGATCGGCTCCATGGCGGGATCGGCTCCATTCACATCTAGCGGCGTGAGATGGCGCTACAACCGTTCTCGGACATCAAGGAAGGGAAGTTAAGCAAAAAAGAACTATGTGTGTATTGGAGATATGGTTGGTTGATTGACATATATATTCCGGTTTGCGTGCTTGATTATTGGAGATGTGAAAATGTAGTAAGCTAGACAGCTATGACAACTTGTTTATTAATCCATTTTCGAATTACTTCTTTTTTCAATTAAATCGATACGATATTCTTTCACCGGAATATAAGTCAATCAACCAACCATATATCCAATAGACACATAGTTCTTTTTTGCTTAACTTTCCTTCCTTGATGTCCGAGAACGGTTGTAGCGCCATCTCACGCCGCTAGATGTGATTGACAAAGTCTGAGCTTGATGAAGACGTTTAAAGCGTCTGGGAGAAATATCGGCCCACGGAAAGTGTCTGGGAAAATTATTATGCACTTTTAACATTATTTTCTAAAACATATGTAAAAATCAGCCTTTCTAAAATGACTTAGGTTAACTTATATTTTACCTACTTTTTGCACCCGATACCTGTAAATTGGCCGTCGGTCCACTCTAACGGGTATGCATACACTAAAAGTAAATGAAAACCGAACCTAATCACGTACATTTCATCCTTGCCAAAATGACTTGGGTCTGGGGGCCCTGGGCTCTCGGTCTAATAGTTTTATGTCCCTTGGATTCGAACTTTAAAAGTGATTATGATTCAGCAACATCTATTGGTAGAGTGATAAACTATTTACAATAAATTATGTGTTGATTATTATTTAGTGACAAATATATATGTTCAGTTTAAATTAGTTAATAAAAATTTATTTTATAGTAAAGGATATTTAATGTTATACATTATTTTTCTACTAAGGATGAGCTAAGATAATTTTTTTCTCTTATTGGAACTATTTTTTTCCTAATCATTTGCATATGAATACAAAGTTTTTCGCACTGGATTACTTCATTTTATTTTTGTTTCCAACATAGTTCTTATAGTCTTAAAAACATAACTTTTTTTCTCATAATCAATTTTTTTATTAATTGTTAATGAATGTTCAAAAACTTATTTTATTCTTAACAGATAAAATTTTCTAATATAGAACTTATAAATTTCGTAATACTTATTTCTAAACAAACACACAAAAATACGAAATAACACATTTTTTATTTACATAGGATCGTTTACAACTGTTTCATCAACATTTTCACATTTTCAACAAGTATTTTTATACAGTAGATGATGCCGTTATGATCAATCAGTTCTGTTATAGCATTTATGAGGCCAGGGTGAGCACTTTGATGAAATACTCGAGGGTCTTGACATTTTCCCACACATGGATGCATGCATAGTGTTTGAAATGCGTTTAAGCTTCTTTTTTTTCACGAGATGATTAAGCTTCTTTTTGGGAGAGGGTCGAATTCGCTTTGAAGACATTATCTTATCCCCCTCACGGTTCCTTTTCAGCGATTTCTTTTCATGGCATTGTACATGTAATTTAAAATTATCCAACCGATTGAAGGTTGCATTACAAAGGGAACACTTATGCCCTACACTTCCATGGATAGTTCTTTCATGACGAAGTAAATTCTTACGATGCTTAAATTTTTTATTGCAAATAGAACATATATTAGGTTTAACAGACTCTAAGTTTTCTAAATCATTAGTTGATAAAAAATCCATTAAATCTGCAGTCTCCATTACTTAAATTTTAAGAACTAAAAGAGTAGGCTACAATGTCTGCAGTGCAGTGAATGAACATATAGGGTCGAGTTCCCCTTTTAAAGTTGATGACCTGATTACTCAGTATCCTTGCGCAAAAAAACCTTTGTATTCATACGCATGACGTACAAAAAATTGTCCGATAGGAGAGAAAAAACCTGTTAGTTTGAGCTAATCTTTAGTAAAAATAGTGTTTTATGTCATTAAATATTCTTTACTATATATAATCTAAGGTAAACTAAGCTGAACATACAATTCCAAAAACCTAGTCATAATTTGATGTATGTTGTAACTTAACTACATATAGTATCCTTCAAAAACTTTGGATTCATACGTAAATGGTTTAAAGAAAATAGTCTGAAAAAATTCCTTAGCTGACAACAGGGAAAAGTTAGTTATCTAATCAGTGAATTAACTACAATTATAATTACTTTTAAGCAATTCTTATGAGTAGGTGAAACAGTATCCTCCCGTAAAAACTTTGTATTCATGAGGTATAAAAAAATAGTTCGATAAGAGAAAAAAAACATCTAGTATTAACGGATAATGTTCTTATGTATAAAAAGTAACTATTTCACAAATTGAAGTAGGCGGTTTATTATGTTTAAATGTATTTCAAATGGGTCGTAATATTTTAATTGTTTAGTCTAGATCTAACATGGTAAAAAAAATTAATACTCTCAGTAAAAATGCTTAATAATTCTTATATTTACTTTTTTAACTTAAAAATATATATTTAAAACTTTCAACTATTATTCAAATGACTTACTTATGACTTAAAACTATACTTTTACAATACTTTAGCTAAAATATTTCGACAAAAGGTCTAGAGTTAAAAGATTATTATCAAGACGATAGTAATAGTTTTGTTTCATGTTTCTTATATTTAGTGCTAAAACTTAGATTTTTTTCCTTGCTGTTTAATGTGAATTTTTTATTTAAATGTATTAAAAGTATAATTTCAACCAATATTTTACATCCACAATGTAAATTTTAAGGTCTACATAAGTATGTAATGGTATTACGATATAAATATTTTCCCTTAAACTAGTTAAATTATTTTAAAGTGGAATGTTTTTTTTCTCAAATTATTGATCAAAAATTTAGTATACTATTTTCAAATCGCGTTTTTTCTATGATCTAGATTATAAACCTTATAGAAAATCTTACAAATTTCTGATTAATTTATGGGAAGATGCCCGAATATTTCAACCAAAGTTTAAAACATTTGGGTCATTCTCTGTAAATGGGACAAATTGCACTTTTAAAAACTGGAAAAAAAATATTTTTCTTATTGAATAATTCTCTTTATATGTATTGCTACCATTCATATATAGTAAAAAAAAACGGTTTAGATCCATTTGATGACTTTATTTTTAAAAAAATACATATTTTTCATACTTGAAAATTGACCTAAACTTCTTTAGATACTGAGCATGCGCAACAGACAATATAGATGCGCATGCAACACCGACAACATTGCATGCCTTTTTGACCTGCCCCAAAAGTTACGCATGGTGCTTCAGTTCAAAAACGCATGATTTAAATCTATCTGGGGTTAAGTTTGGTTGAATAAAAAGGTGCACTAAACCTATAGTAAACAGAGTACAGGATATAATATGTCTCTATAGGAATGCGAGTTTTTCTATTAATGGGAAAGTTTGGTTTGGTTGGTTTGAAATACCGTCACACTACGGCTACATGAGGGCCAATTGGCGACTGGCATCGTAATTTAGAACCCTGGTCAAGTGATGAGGTCGACACCGACCATACTTGAATATTGGCGTTTTGTCAAGTATAATTTTAATGGAAAAAATTGTGTTACATAAGGGTATAATATGAGTATGACGTGATTAGAGTAAGAGACTTCTGATCGAAAAGAGCGGCTGAAAAATTGCAACCGCATTTTATTTTACAGTTTTCGTCATAAATCTCTTGATGATAACGTGACTGTGGGTCTAGAACAGTGATTCCCAACCTTTTTCTGGACTATCGCCCCCTTCTTTAGGTTGATTAACATCCATCGCCCCCTTTTAATTTTCATGTTATGTCTAATCATAATTTGAGCTAAATTGTAACTATAAAACAGTTTTATAACATTTACTACCGTTCATAAAAACAACGGAAGAAGCTTTATCCGGTCGCTTTTAAATAAAATCGAAGAAACATAAAACACATATTTTAAAAATATTTTTAAAGAACAAAAGTGAAATAATAATTAACTAAGATGTTTTTACTGGTGTTCAAAAAAATTTAAAGAGTTGAAAGTAAAAATTGGCTCTTTTGGTTAAGGTTGGGGAATGGTTTTACTGAACGTGGTACAACATAATTTAAAATTTTTTTTCCCCTCTGACTACTCATCGCCCCCTGATCGCCCGTCAATTATTTTTCGCCCCCTTGATAACACCAATCGCCCACTAGGGGGCGATC